>CM019709.1:20005563-20252232 GCA_009760885.1 Achatina immaculata | reverse complement strand
ATGATGGAAGAATGTTGATGGAAGTGTTAGGGTATTTTTTCTTGATGGTGGATATCAAGTCCTGTATATCAGAGGGCCGAAGTCTCTGGCCGTTCTTGCTGTCATTAATGCCAACATGTACGGTCGTTCTCTTCACTCTCAGATCGACGTCAAGTCGTCTCTGTGTCTGCGTTAGTTTTATAATACCAGCTCCAGGTACTGGCATGACTGAGACAGTGTCTTCAGAGGTAACTGACATGTGCTCACCATAGATTCCTTTAAGTAAGGAATCTCCGATTATCAAGTGTGTCGTATATTCTTTGATGTTGTTACTGTGTTGTTGTGTATCTTGTTCTTGTTGATGTTTATGAGACCGTGACTGAGGAGTGGGTGTCTTGTTTGAGATTTCTGTTTGGGTTCTTGTTGCTTCATGGTTATGTACAATGGGGCTATCTTGTAAAGCTTGAAACCTATTACTTATCTGCACATCAATAGGGTAAGATAAATTTTCATGTGAAACCTTCATAGGTGTTGTGGTGCTGATGTGTTTCTCGTGTGCAGCTCTTTGCTGTGGCGTGTGTTCTGTGTTGATATCTGGTGAACTTGTGCATGAATTTACAGTCATATTATCTGTGTCAGCAGTCACTTCTTGAATGCACGTCATCACTTCCTTGCTGTGTCTGCATGGCTCACTCTGCCATTCTGATATCATGAGTCTCATTTTAGCATTTTCATCTCTCAGTGACGTAAGTTCAGCCCTGAGACTGTCATTCTCCAGCTTGAATGAGTGCTTAATCTCCGCTGCCATGTCAGTAATAAGGTTTATGACGAGGTCTTTGACTACATGAAGTATGTTCTGGCTACATAATGTAGCTAATTTTTCCTCGACAACTGTAGGCTGCTGAGATACATGTGGTGAATCAGTCATACTAGAGGGAGAGAACTCAGGCGCTGGAGCTTCATTGTCGTCTCGGTTTTCCACATCAGCTAAACTGTTGCTGGTGGAGTGTTCTAGCATTGTCTGAACGTCAGTGGGTTCAGCTGAGGTGCTTGCCTGATCTGACAGGGCTTTATCAATAAGATCAGCACTGGGACAGTTGATCAGAATGACAGTGGTGGTGGTAGCATCATCGTGTCTGTCGGAGGTTGTAGTAACTGTCTCGACTTTGGTTGTAATGTTGTCTTGTTCTTGCATGTCGCCATGACTGATATAAGTGACGACAGTATCGTGTCCGTCACTGGTGGTGATGTCACTGGTGGTGATGTCACTGGTGGTGATGTCACTGGTGGTGATGGCCGGTCTGTCACTCATGGCAACAAATGACAGAGATGGCTTCACTGGACCTGGCAGTCGTAGGAAAGGTTTTAAAGCCTCCTCTTGAATACGGCTGAAGTCATCTGTCAACCAAGAGTCGACATCATGAGCACCGCCTTCAACGAATATTTTATTTCTGGTATGGTGAAGGTGGATAGTTATAAGTGGTGTTTTTATAAAATCCTCCACATTTGCACCATTTTTATCTGCCCTCTTTTCAGTGTGGCCGTGATAGTACTCCCTGAACACTTTTTTCACGCATTCATAATCTAGCGTGTTGTTGACAAGAACGACCAAGCATTGTCCCTCGTTGGTCAGTGTTATTGTTAGGCCGGGGACTTTGTCGCAGCCACGGAGCTTGGTATTTACCTCCTTTCTTTTGTTCAGGGAGTAATTCTTTACAGCCGCCGGTCGCAGTCCATCCCGTCTTCTTGTCTGGCTATCATCATCATCATCAGGTGCCGTGCCGACTGGCGTTGGCTATTATGCTTCTCCACAGTACACCATCCTTCATGCAGGCTATCAGTTCAGTTGGTGATCTCCTCTCACACCATCCCGTCAGACTGTCCAGTATCATTTCTCTTGGTCTTCCTCTTGATCTTCTTCCTTCTATTTTTCCTGTTGTTATAATATTTTCAATGCCCCCTCTTCTCATTGCATGTCCTATGAAAGTACATTGTCTCTCTCTTATCTTTTTGACAAGGTTTTTTGTCTCTCCAGCTCTTCTCATACATTCTTCATTTGTTATTTTTGCTGTCCAGGGGATTCGCAACATTCTTCTAATAAACCACATTTCTGCTGCTTCCAATGATTTTTGTGCAGACTTGCTTATTGTCCATGATTCACTTCCATATAACAAGATAGGTTCAATATAGCATTTTAGGACTCGTTTTCTAACATTCATTGATAAAGATGTGTTAGGTAATATGTTTCTCATTCTCTGAAATGCAGTCTTTGCAAGACCTATTCTGTTCCTAATTTCTGTTCTGCATTTCCCATCTGAAGTTATTACTGCTCCAAGGTATTTTAATTTCTGCACCTGCTTTAGAATGGTTCCGTTTAATTTAATACTGCATGCTGGTGGATTCTGTTTCTTAGATATAACTATAGTCTCTGTCTTTTTGATGTTCAAAGTAAGGCCTTTCTGTTCACTTTCTTTGGCGACTTTATCCAAGAGATTTTGCAGGTCTTGTTGGTTCTCAGCTATCAGTACTGTGTCGTCAGCATACCGAAGGTTGTTAATATTGTATCCTCCAATTTTTATGCCTGGTTCTGTGATGATTGTTCTTAGAATATTCTCGCTGTACAGAGAAAAAAGGTCTGGAGATAGTACACATCCTTGTCGCACCCCTTGTTTTATAGGTTGGTATTTTCCAATTCTATTTTAAACTCGAACTGCTGCTTCTTGCTGCCAGTATAGATGTTTTACAATCCTCAAGTCTTTGCCGTCTATATTGATGTCTTCAAGCATTTTAATAATTTCACTATGTTTCACCTTGTCAAATGCCTTGGTGTAATCAATGAAGCATAAGTAGAGGTCTTTCTGTACTTCTAAAGCTCTTTCTGTTAGTGTTCGTAAAGCATAAATGGCATTGTGTGTTCCCTTTCCTTCAACAAATCCAAACTGTTCAACTGCTATTTCCATTTTTATCTTTTTCCTTGTTCTTCTCATAATGATTCTCAGAAGTAGCTTCGTTATGTGACATGAGAGGCTGATAGTCCGGTGGTCGTCACATTCCTTTGCACCTGGTTTCTTTGGTAGTGCTATAAACGTGGATTTAATCAGGTCACTGGGAATACAACCACTGTTGTAAATATCATTCAGTAACTTGGTTATTATTTTTATTCCTGTCTCCTCTAGTGCCTCTATTTCTTCTATTGTTATATTATCAGGCCCAGTCGCTTTTCCTTTCTTCATGTGTTTGATGGCATCTATGATTTCATCTTCAAGTATTGGCGGTCCATCACAGTTTTCAGTATCTGGTGTTAATTCTGGTCTTTCTCTTCTATATAGCTCACCGATATACTCTGTCCACCTGTCCACAATGTCTTCTTTTCCCATTAACATTTTACCTTCTTTCGATTTCAGGCATCCTGTGGTATATTTTGTTTTCCTGCCTGTGAGTTCATTAATTCGTTTGTGCATGTTTTTGCTGTCTTTATTATGAGCGTCCTCTATCTGTCTGCACTGTTCATTTAACCACACTTCTTTTGCTTCTCTGCATTTGTGTCTTATTTCTTTATTTATCTTGCTATATTTTTCCTCGTTATTTTTACTCCTCCTCCTCTTGTCCATCAGTCCTAAGATGTCGTCTGTCATCCATTTATTTTTAGGGGCTTCTTTTTTTTTTGGTGGTATTATCTCCTTAACAGTTTGGTGGATAGAATCTCTTAACATTTCTCATTGTTCATCTATACTATTTATCTTTGCTATTGCATTGTATCTATTTGTTATAATAACTTTGTATATTCTCGCAGTTCTTGGTCATTTTTAAGAAGTTCTGTATTCAGTTTGATGTTTCTCACTTTTCTGCCTGCTTTCTTTAGCTTTATTCTAACTTTTCCACAGAGTGGATCATGGTCACTATTGCAGTCAGCGCCTGGCATGGTTTTTGTTGTCAGTAATGCACTGCGGAATCGTTTGTTGATTAATATGTAGTCTATCTGGTTAAATGTCTTTTTGTCTGGGCTGCACCACGTTGCCAGTCTTCGAGGATGTTGTTTAAACCAGGTGTTTCCTACAACCATGCTATGTATTCTTGCCCATTCAATTAATTTATAACCTCTGTCATTCCTCTCCCCCAGTCCATAGTCACCAACGATGTCCGAAGTTCTTCCTTTACCAACTTTGGCATTAAAATCTCCCATGACTATGGTAACTTCATGTGACTTTGTGTGTTTTAGTGCTGTCTCTATGTCATTATAAAATATCTGTATATCGTCCTCAGAACTTTCAGATGTTGGAGCATACACTTGTATAATATTTATGTTTATTGGTTGTCCTTTCAGTTGGGCTAGCAGGACTCTGTCCGAGATGTTCAAATATCCTACAATTGTCCCTGCCGTTTTTTCATCAAATATAATTCCTACTCCTCGTTCATGTTTCTCACTTCCTGAATATATTATTGTATATTTATCTGAGTTTATCTTTCCTGCACCTGTCCATCTAACTTCACTCATTCCTAATATGTTGATCTTCATCCTTTCTAAGATAAATGTTATTGTCTATTACCTCCCTTCTAAGATAACTGTTATTACCTATTACCTCCCTTCTAAGACAACTGTTACTACTTATTAGCTCCCTTCTAAGACAACTGTTATTACCTATTACCTCCCTTCTAAGACAACTGTTATTACCTATTACCTCCCTTCTAAGACAACTGTTATTACCTATTACCCCCTTCTAAGACAAATGTTATTACCTATTATCTCCCTTCTAAGACAACTGTTATTACCTATTGTATTCCTTCTAAGACAAATGTTATTGCCTATTACTCCATTAAGAAGCTAAAATCAGACGGCACCAGGTGAAGATGAAGTGACTGCTGAGATGTTGAAAGCAGAAGAAACAGAAACACCAAAACAACTTTGCCAGATATTACAACAAATTTGGGATTTAGAAAAAGCCCCAGAGGAGTGGAAAACTGGTCTTATAGTAAAACTACCAAAGAAGGGTGACCTCAGAGATTGCGGGAACTGGAGAGGCATTACCCTACTGCCACTCACCAGTAAAGTATTTTGCAGAATAATCATCAACAGAATTGTACCAACACTTGAGGAAAAACTTCGGAAAGAGCAGGCAGGATTTAGGAAAGGAAGATCATGCATAGACCACATATTTGTACTATATTAGAACAGGCAAATGAGTGGCATAGCACAACATATGCATTATTCATAGATTTTGAGAAAGCCTTTGACAGTGTCAACAGAGATGCACTGTGGAAAATCCTAAGATGGCATGGCCTCCCCCATAAGATAGTAAATGTAATCAAAGGGTTTTCAGTGCAAAGTGATCTGTGGAGAACATACCTCCAGCAGCTTTAGGGTACAAACAGGAGTGAAACAGGGATGTGTACTATCACCAACATTATTTATCTTGGCAGTAGACTGGTTAATGAAGGAGGCAACATCAGACAAACGCAGAGGATTACAATGGACACTTGATACAGTGCTGGAGGACCTTGACTTTGCGGACGACATTTGTCTATTATCAAGCAGTCACAAAGATATGCAAGATAAAATAAACAAGCTAACTCAGAATGCAAACAACATAGGACTAAAGATCAATGTAGAAAAGACAAAGTTAATGAAGCAAAATGTAAACAACAGAAATGTACTCAGAGTAGATAGCAAGTTAGTGGAGGAGGTCAACGAATTTGTATACCTTGGCAGCAGAGTAGTAGAAAATGGACACAGCACAATGGACATCAACAGCAGACTTACTAGAGCAAACCAGGCTTTTGCAATGCTGCAGAATATATGGAAATAAAAAAAACTAAGCATAAATATGAAAATCAGGATATTTAAGAGTAATGTTCTAAGTGTACTACTCTATGGAAGCGAATGCTGGAAAATCACCAAAGCCATAGAAAACAAGTTGAATTCTTTCCAGACTAAATGTTTACGAAGAATTAGAAAAATATTTTGGCCAAACACTATAAGAAATAACATCTTATTAGCAGAAATGCAGATGAAGTCACTGACAACAATTATTGAGGAAAGACGCTGGCGATGGTTGGGACATGTGCTCCGAATGACTGACAACTCACTACCAAAAATAGCACTACGATGGACACCACAGGGGAGCAGAAGTAAGGGTGGACCAAAAGAGACATGGAGAAGAACAACAGAAAGGATGTTGAGCAATAGAGGGCTCACCTGGGCAAGAGCAGAAAAAAAGGCGAAGGACAGGCATTTGTGGAAAACCCTTGTGGAAGCCCCATGTGCCCTGGGCACTTAAGGTTCAGAGAAAGAGAGATTACCTCCATTCTAAGACACCTGTTATTATGTATTTCCTCCTTTCTAAGACAACTGTTATTACCTATTATCTCCCTTCTAAGACAACTGTTATTACCTATTACCTCCCTTCTAAGACAACTGTTATTACCTATTACCTCTCTTCTAAGACAACTGTTATTACCTATTACCTCCCTTCTAAGACAATGTTATTACCTATTACCTCCCTTCTAAGACAACTGTTATTACATATTATCTACCATCTGATATAACTAAATAAAAGCCTCTCTCTGGACGAGATTCGTTATGTATACAAAGTGAAGTTCCATCATCGTGCTCTGCTCTCCCTACACTTTTCACACCTGAACAGGAAGAGGGTACATCTAGAGCACGACAACACATCTCATGGAATTTAGAGAATTGACATCCTGCCCAATCCAGCATAGAGTCCCGATCTTGCACCCTCTGACTATCATCTATTCCGCACCATAGTACATTTCCCTCAACGGTTTGAATTCAGTTCTTTGGAAGAAGTTGAAGCCGGTATGAAAGATTTATTGACTTCAAAGCCTTCCTAGTGGTATTACAAAGGACTCCTCGCAATGGCTGAGCTGTGGCAGAAGACTGTCGAAATTTATGGGCTGTATTTTGAAGAGTGAAGCTACATCATTATTACATTACGTACCACGGCCGACACAGCTAAGTACGAGTATATATTATGTTGTTTGGCTTTGTGTAGCAGTGAAACACTGAAAAAACTTGACGAACTTTTGACTCAACCAAGTATTAGGTTGCAAGTCTAGCGTGTGAATCATTCATGGATTGTGGGAACAGTTTCTAGAAGGTTACGTTTTCTAGTACGGACAAATGAGGATTCCGCTTAAGATGTCAGTAGGGACAAGGACATTCTTGAGCTTTGGCTCAGTTTTCTAGACCATCGGGAACAAAAGGCGAGTATCGGAGTGGAGCCGTATCAGCGGCTTGTAGAAGTAAAGAATTTCTTTAAAAATTGTGAAATCCATGAGAAAGGGCAGGAAGCACCAGTCTAACTCTGTCAGAGGAAGTTCGAGGTTTTATTATGTTCCCCTCATTGCTGCTCACATTCTGGATTATGTGGCTTCGTGTAGGTTCTGTGAAATAAAGAAATTTTGAGATGAAGAATTGGAAAACATACTGGTTTTTTCAAGAATACAATCCACAAAATATCTTCATTTTGACCGACATATATAGAAATTGAACTAGACTATGATAAAAATAGTTATATAGCTTGTAAGTAAAAAAAAGAGAAAGTTATAGACTTTGATTAATTCTTTTTAGTTCAGTTAATGAAAAAGTTTATTTCTTTTATCTCTGTGATTTTATGTCACTCCAATAAACACAAGGAGTGTAATCATTAACCTGTTGTTCTTATATACAAGAATATGGATACATTCATGTTTAGATTACTTTTATGATCAAAATTTTACCTGTTTTAATTATAATCTTTATCTGTTTTATTCTAATATTTACCTTTTTAAATCATTACTTTACGTGTCTTTATAACAAGAGATTGTTACGTTTAAAAATGTGTTTTGTGTTAAAGTTTAATACATTAGGTCAAAAGTAAGAAATATGAAGAGATGGCTGTGACTGACCAAATAAACACGGACGAAATGTCCTTTAATCAAGGGACATAATGCTTTCAGCACCTCCAGTGAAACCCATCAGATGTCATGACAACCCGGCGTAGGTGTTAAGTGACCGTTCATCAAGAAACTTGTAAAGACTGGATGAACACTAAACTCTTTCCTGCTTCTTTTATTCTCTTCTGTTGGGACACATTTTCTTGGACGTATATTTGACCAGTCCTATTATTATGTTAATTTCATGTCAATTTTCCAATCATCTGTTACAATATGTCCAACACATATGAATGTTGTCCCTTGTTCTAGTGTCTCCATTTATACTTGTACAGATGGCTTTCCTGTTTTCCTGCTGGTTACCATGACCATTGTCCAATGTTTATCTCCCTTATAAATTTGTGACTTGTGTTGTTATTTATTAGTGAAAAGGGTTTCTGTAAACCATCTTAATTTTCTGCTAGCATCATTACATCATCTATATATCTGAGTTTACCAAGTGTTATATCATTAATATTTAATTCAGGTATTTCAGTAACACACTTCAATATTGTTTCTGACTATATTCTCTCTCTCTGAACCTTAAGTGCCCAGGGCACATGGGGCTTCTGCAAGGGTTTTCCACAAATGCCTGTCCTTCGCCTTTTTTTCTGCTCTTGCCCAGGTGAGCCCTCTATTGCTCAACATCCTTTCTGTTGTTCTTCTCCATGTCTCTTTTGGTCTACCCTTACTTCTATTCCCCTGTGGTGTCCATCTTAGTGCTATTTTTGGTAGTGAGTTGTCAGTCATTCGGAGCACATGTCCCAACCATCGCCAGCGTCTTTCCTCAATAATTGTTGTCAGTGGCTTCATCTGCATTTCTGCCAAAATTATGTTATTTCTCATGGTGTTTGGCCAAAATATTGTTCTAATTCTTCATAAATATTGGGTCTGGAAAGAATTCAACTTGCTTTCTATAGTTTTGGTGATTTTCCTGCATTCACTTCCATAGAGTAGTACACTTAGAACATTACTCTTAAATATCCTGATTTTCATATTTATGCTTAATTATTTTTAGTTCAGTTAATGAAAAAGTTTATTTCTTTTATCTCTGTGATTTTATGTACCTCCAATAAACACAATGAGTGTAATCATTAACCTGTTGTTCTTATATACAAAATATGGATACATTCATGTTTAGATTACTTTTATGATCAAAATTTTATATATTTTTATTATAATTTATACCAGTTTTATTTTAATATTTACCTTTTTTTAATCGTTACTTTACGTGTCTTTATAACAACAGATTGTTACTTTTAAAAGTTTGTTTAATACATTAGGTCAAAAGTAAGAAATATGAAGAGATGGATGTGACTGACCAAATAAACACGGACGAAATGTCCTTTAATCAAGGGACATAATACTTTCAGCACCTCCAGTGAAACCCATCAGATGTCATGACAACCCGGCGTAGGTGTTAAGTGACCGTTCATCAAGAAACTCGTAAAGACTGGATGAACACTAAACTCTTTCCTGCTTCTTTTATTCTCTTCTGTTTTGACACATTTTCTTGAATGTATATTTGTCCAGTCCTATTATTATGTTAATTTCATGTCGATTTTCCAATCATCTGTTACAATATGTCCAACACATATGAATGTTGTCCCTTGTTCTAGTGTCTCCATTTATACTTGTACAGATGGCTTTCCTGTTTTCCTGCTGTTTACCATGACCATTGTCCAATGTTTATCTCCGTTATAAATGTGTGACTTATGTTGTTATTTATTAGTGAAAAGGGTTTCTGTAAACCATCTTAATTTTCTGCCAGCATCATTACATCATCTATATATCTGAGTTTACCAAGTGTTATATCATTAATATTTAATTCAGGTCTTTCAGTAACACACTTCAATATTGTTTCTGTCTACAGTAGAACAATGAATTACTTAAAAAGTGTTCTTTAAGCCGTTGTGATTTGGTTTTCAGTAATTTTTTCTTGATTACTTTTCTTTGTTCTATCCTTTCCCATGTTCTCCCCTGTTTCCTGAACCTGCTGTTATCTCCAGACACAGTGACGGAGTTTTGTTATTCTGACCTTGAAGAAAGACGGCAAATGAAGGCAGCGTCAGGACATCAGATGCTGCAAGTTGACTACAAAGGTAAGGTTCCATCTGACGAGGTTTTGCTGACCAGGATAACAAACATGTTACAGATTGGAAGGACGACAACAACGGCTGTAGGACATACTCCAACAGTAACCACGTTCCTCAAGTCCATAGTGATAACACATACAGGATTCTCCATACTTCACTGAACGATACAAACAATATTTAGTAGTGAATATGATGATGATGGAACTGTATGTGCAGACGATGATGAGATGATCCACAGTTCAGACTGGTGGTGGAACACGCGAGAATAAACATACAAAAGGGACAGAAAACATCGACAAGAAAGTCAACAAAAAGTAAAAGATCTCTCTCTCTCTCTCTTTCTCTCTCTGAACCTTAAGTGCCCAGGGCACATGGGGCTTCCGCAAGGGTTTTCCACAAATGCCTGTCCTTCGCCTTTTTTTCAGCTTTTGCCCAGGTGAGCCCTCTATTACTCAACATCCTTTCTGTTGTACTTCTCCATATCTCTTTTGGTCTACCCTTACTTCTGTTCCCCTGTGGTGTCCATCTTGGTGCTATTTTTGGTAGTGAGTTGTCAGTCATTCGGAGCACATGTCCCAACCATCGCCAGCGTCTTTCCTCAATAATTGTTGTCAGTGGCTTCATCTGCATTTCTGCCAATAAGATGTTATGTGTGGCACCCGGGATCTGCAAAGAATAAGACCACTGCACCCTACCACGCATGATCGTAAAAGGCGACTAAGGAGGGTTCGGCATAGTACCAGCAACCCTATCTGGTAAAAATAAAAAAACAAACTATCAGACTGCTACAGAAACGAAAGCAAGGGAAAAAAACAAATGCAGGTGGAAGGAGAAATGCTAATCAGGAAACTGAGCCCATGAAGGTTGTGGATGAAAAGTACAAAATAGAAGCCATTATTTCTGTCTCTTCAGTTCTACGAGTTAACACGTTTCCAACAGAAAACTCTACAGCTTATTAAGAGAATCAACATCAGTTTCCCCCTTTGTCTCACTAGTCAGAAAACTTCAGACACTCTGTCCCTGCAATTATCGTGCCCTTGAGTTCCTATTCAAAGTCAGTGCTAAAGTCACCATGTCGGTACAAACATAAACTACTCCAAGCTTCTCGAGTTAGGGGAAATCAATTCAACATACTTAAGTTAAAGAAAACTTAAATCGAAAAAAACAAAGGACATAACCCAGAAAATTATATGTTGTTGCAAGAGATCGCTAAGAGACCGGAAACAGGCACTGGGAATCTGTCACCTCACTATATCCTGCTACAGCCAAACAACACGAGATCTTCTCGTGATTAGCTTAATCTAAAAAACAAAAGAAGTACTTTTATCCTGGTCTCCTACAGTTGTTTGCTCCCATTTATTTAATTATAGAAACAAAGGTCACGTTCTCTAATTTACAGATGCTGTCTCACCATAGAAACATTAAGTAACAACTTAACACATTTCCTGTACTTCCTGGTACATGCACGTCTGGTTTATGAGAAAAGTGGGCGTTATCACAGAACATAACAAACAAGATAAGATCTCAAGTGTTGCAAGTAAAAACGAATATTTTATTTAAAATGTTTTAATACATACACAAAGTTTTTATCTTGAACCTACACACATGAAACTTGACATCTTTTCTCAGTTTGTGCAAATTGTACATAAAAGTTCTACCAAAAATACGTTATTAAAACTTACAGTCACGTGTGAAATATTACACATATTAGCTGTCATAATTGCGGTTAGTGTAATCTATTTTGATAAGCTCATATGTGTGTTAGTATAAAATATTTTGATAAGCTTGTGTATGGTTACAGTTACAAAGTGTGTCAACGTCAAATACTGTCATCGACTTCAAGCTTATCTCTTTCCTTTCTTATCTTCAACCACACAGTCTAAATTCTAAATTCAGTTTTACTGAACCTTCCACTTCCACAGAATCATAACTTTATTACAGCTTTATCTAATCTTTGACTTCCACGGAGTCAAAACGTTAATACAGCTTTATCAAACTTCCACTTCCACACAATCATAACTTTAATTCGGTTATGTCTAATCTTCGACTTCCACACAGGCATGACTTTACATTCAGCTAAACTCTCTACTAAACTTTCAACTACTACTTCCTCATTAAAACGTATACTATAGATCCTTCACTCCAAGTACATTCACGTAGTCTATTTTTCGAATTGTTATATTGGTTTAACAGCCATTGTATCTCTCTCTCCCATATCCATTTTCTCCACTCTCTATCTCTACAGCTAACCAGTCAGACTGGTATTACAACCCAACAACTCGTCATATCATGTGTCAGTCAGTCATTTGCATGTTCCTTGCGGAACTTTGCCTCCCTAACAGCACTCCTGTAGGGATCTCGGTTGTGAGAAAGATGGCCTGCTGCTGATGCGTCCATTCACAGATCATCAACAATGTCTTCACCTTAGTCTTCCTCTGTTTCTTTTCCCCATCATGTACACTTCCAAGACGGTGTTCAGTAAATTCGCATGACGTTTAATATGTTCAAAATGTTTAAGTTTTCTCTGTCTAATACTCTTTACTAGCCACCCTTCTTGAATGTTAAGTTTCTTTTGTATTGATATATTTGGTTTGTGTGTGTGTGTGTCCATGATGTTTGAAGAACTCTTCTGTAACATTTAAATTCAAAGGCATTTATGTGTTTCTCAGCTGTTTTGTTAAGTCTCCAGGTCTCACTGGCATATGTTGTGATGGGAAAGATGCATGCCCTTAAAAATCTTATTTTTGTAGTTCTGTCTGCTCCTCTCCACATATTCTTTATTTCTGTTACTTTCTAAAGAGTGATAGATGTCCTCCTTTTTTCTGTAAGTATTTACAACATTTAGAAAATACTCTCTGACAGTCAACAGTTCTCTTGTTCACCTTTATTTTCTTATTTAATTTTCGTTCTCTTTATGTACGAATAAGGCCTAAGCTGAAATGTTACATGTATGTCTCTATTAATGAAAAACTGTTTCTTAATTTAAACGTTTGTTTCCTATCTCATCGTGCATGGAACATTTGTTTGAAAATAATGTTAGTTGTCATTGTGAAGGAGTTAGACAGTATCTATGACGTCTCAACATATGATATTATTAGATAAGACTCACGTGACGTGTGCCAACCATACTCCCTCTCTGAATTGTTCGTGGACTCTCGGGATTTGTCTCAACATTTTGGTAAAGCATCATTGTTATGTTGTGATTCTGGATATAAATAAGACAATATGCAACAAACTATCTTCAGCAAGTTTTGACAAGAGCTGATGTTTTGATTATTTATAGCTGAGATCAGTTAAAATAATGTGAAAACCATTGCTGCTAATTACTGTAAGTAGATGACAACAGAGTTAAGTATGTTCTCATGCTAGTGAAACACTTGTTTAAACTTCCGCTCTCAGCAATGACTGTTTTAACCTCCTGGACTATAAATTCACGTCCTTCTAGATCAGAGATACTTCCACAGAGCAGAGATCATGAAACATGGCTTGTCACAGTCAGTTTCTGGTGTGCTTCTTTCTTCTAACACTTTTCTGTAGAGCTCAAGGTAAGTAATCTCTTTATATGAGTTGGCCTTTTTTCTTTATTAGATTTGAGAAACATTGAGAATGTTAACATACTATCAAGAAATAACTGAAAGGAATTCAAAAAATCACGGCTTCATCAACATCCGCTTCACAATAATCTCATAGTGTTTGTCTTGTCAAAATTTTTGGTTTTTTCTTCACTAAAGTCTAGTACAGGTACGTCATACACGACTGATAAATAATTTCTTTCCTCAGTGGATAGACTGGGTCTCATCTAAAACAAAAATCACGTGATCAGTTGTCTTTATGATAGTAGCAGAATTACCCACAGGAGATTGTGGTCAAAAGTTGGTCAAGCAAATGTTGGTATTGTCATGGTTTGCTGCATTCAGTTTCACCAACAATTTATTGTTACTGTTTTAAGATTCTCAAAGTGCCCCACATAGTTAAACAAAATACATACGTGACAATTTAGCGCTCTCAAATACAGGTAAACTATATTATTTTCAAACTTTTCCATATTTAATTATAAAACCAGAAGAAATATATAAAATCTTACAGCAGAGTAACATGCTTTTTACTACATCTAGTTTTCAAATTTGTTCTCCACCAAACTCAGTTTAGTTGCTGTAAAACGTTGGGACTGTTGCAGAAAGAAAGCGAGTTCCGTGAGACAGAACAAAGATATGCGCTTCTTTAACATATGTTTGACGCTCTGTGCACTTATGTGGTTGCTTCGCTTCATCACAGAGACTTTCACATCTGTGTTTAGCATCTGTTAATTTAGTGAACATTAAACCAACCCAGACAATGTACTTTTTCCTATTCTCTTTTTTAACTAATACATACTCACATTAACAATAAAAATATTTAAAACTATAATTTCAAATTTTACCAAACGAAAAAAAACGTAATCTTATTATTTTCTTTATGCAGGCCTACAAATATCTATGGACAAAACTCCAGGACACCACTTGTGTGGACGTCTCCATTGTTGGCAGAATGTCGGTATTTTCACAAACGTTGAAGCTATTCTTGGAATGAACATTTTTGAAGGCAATATAATGCACACTGAATCACAGCTTGCCTCCTTGTACCTGCTTGAGGACAGCATAATGTTAAACACAACCAAAGCCAACGGTATGAAAGGAAAAGGGAGTATTTCAAGATTTAAAGCTGACCTGACTCTGGACTTCTATAACGAAACAGATTGTGAGAACGGGACATTCATGTGTGAGCTTTTCTTCATAAATAAATATGGCCGGATTGAAATGATCCAGCAAACTGTAGAACCAGGAAACCCGAACAGTAAATGTGACTACGGTAAGTCATTTCAGTTTGTAACAAATTTTTTATTACACAAGTATAATAATCAAAAGCAACACAATATAACAAAACTTGTCATGTCTGCTAGCAGTCAAAGCCTTCAGTATGAAATACTAACAAACTGAAAATATCAGCTTGGAAGTTATTTTACCATTGTTTTCCCTTTACACACTTTAATAATGGTCAGTAAATATTTTTAGTGACAAATATTCAGCTAAGACTATATATCAACGCAAACATCTCAGAATTCTATTCTGAAAAATAGACCATGTTAGTGCCTAGAAATTAATCAGCAAGTTCAAATTAGGTCATAGGATTCTATCTCAGAATGTTCAGCCCGCCTTTTAGTGAAGTATAACATAACATACGTGTAAAGAATTATTTCTAAAAATCTATGATTGGCTTGTTAAAGAAAAGCTTTGCTTATTCTGCCACTGACCTTTGGAATACCCTTCCATTGAACTAAAGCTCACACGCCACATTTCTCCTCAAGTTAAAACGTATTCAGTACCTTCGTGACTTTAATTACATGTCCAAAGAAAGCATTTCCTTTCCCTGTATTTTTGCTAACATATCGTGGTTGCTGTATAGAAGAAATAATTTTCTTACAGTGATTCGATACTGGGTATCAATTTTGGTGTAAGAAATGTTCTAAAATACAAAAGGACACTGTCGTGTGTTCTATTTTATATCTATTTTTTGTTAGGAAATGTGGATAGAGGTTAGATGTAAAAATGCATATATGTGTATTTATAATTATAATATTCATCTAAAATTAAATTTTAAAAAAAACGTGCAGAACACTTTTTCACTGGCTGTAGAATGTAAACCATTGTAACCATTACCTATGTTGTAGAGTATTATTCATGTGAACAAAATTGTTTATAATATCAAACCATAATAAAAAAATATATAACCTTCACAGCAATGACTGAGACCTGTCCATGGCAAGAATCTTCAGCCGAAACTTTTCAGAGTATAAATGAGGTTAAGAATCAACTAACTGGAGTAAAGGAAGAACAAGTAAGAATTAAAGAAGAACTAACTGGACAGATGAAAGAAGAACAGGCTAAGATGAAAAAGAACAGGCTAAGATGAAAGAAGAACAGGCTAAGATGAAACAAGAACAGGTTAAGATGAAAGAAGAACAAGTTAAGATGAAAGAAGAACTAGCTTCAGGACTAAAAGAAGAACAAGCCATTAAGAGAGAAGAACTAAGTGAACGATTTAGAGAAGAACAAACTAGTATAAAAGAGCTGGCTGAGAGACTTATGGAAGAACAAAATAAGACAAACGAAGAACTTACTGCGAAGCTAAATAAAGCACGTTTTGGACTGAGCGAAGAACTAAATATTCACAATGATAAACTGCATGAGTTACACAAAGAACAAGGTGAACTGAAAAATAAACTAACTGAACGATCTGAAGAACTGACTGGTCTCAAGGAGAGACTAAACGAACTGAAGAAAGAGACACTGACAGAGAAGAGCACAACAGTAAGGGAAGAAATGAACGGTCTCTCATACCAGGTTGCTGATATTCAAAGTTGTCTCAGTTTTTCTCAAGACAGTAAAGAAAAGAATGAGGTAAGTGACCATTATACGTTTTAGTATATAAATATAAGGCCGGGGAATATAAAATATTAAAAAATACAAAATATAAACCCATTTTCAGATTGTAATTGCAAAAGACTGTATATTGTTTAACATTGTTGTGTTTGCGTGAAGTCATGTTGTAGATACAATAATGTTTGTCTTTTTTTAAATGTTACCTACAAAAATAGCAACGCTAGTAATATTGCATGTATGTATAACTGAAAACAACATATGAAATGTTAAAGAACATGAATATTACAATCATTAACACGATTAATATGCTGTAGAAAGTTTGTTTCTACTTATGAATTACTTTGCCATTAAAAAAAACAAATTGTCATAAAAATCATTAAGATTAGTTAATTGCAAATTATACAAAATCTTATATATATATATATATCCACACACAAAAACACACTGGTATAGTAAAAACAAACAGATCGCCGCATTCAGTGATTTAGAGAAGACAGATATAGATGACTTATCACATTCTTACAGCAGTTAAAACAGGTGCTGGACTGCAAATAACAAATAGAAAAGTATGGAATGAATATCAGATAACTCATGGAAATACATACATGAAAGACGGACAGCCAAATTAGCCATGTTGAATGTAAAAACAGATCATGAAAGAGATTTGGCAAAAGCAGCATACAAAGAACTAGACAATAAAGTAAAAAGTTCAGCTAGAAGGGATAAAAGAGAATACATAGACAATATGGCGAAATAGGCAGAGAAAGCAGCAAGAACAGGAGACAGCTAAACTCTATATAACATACAAAAGAGGCTAATAATTATTACTGCATCGAAAGTAAGAACACACCTTAGTAAAACTGGCACAGTTTTAACATCAAATAAAGACCAAAAGCAAAGATGGGCTGAACACTTAAAAGAATTACTTAATCGATCACATCCAAAAGAACTGATAGACCTTGGAGCTGATTTAACATTTCCACAACTAAATGTAAATCTAGATGAAATTACATTGCATGAAACTGAAATAGCAGTGAATCTAATGGCTAACAACAAAGCTGCAGGTGAAGATAAAATAACAGCCGAAATGTTAAAGGTATTAATATAGAAAGCGTGAAACAACTACAGAGAATGTTCATTAAAGTTTGGAAAGAAGAAAAAGTCCCTTCTAAATGGAAAAAAAGCAATCATTGTTAAAATACCGAAGAAAGGCAACCTTAGCGGTTGCAATAACTGGAGAGGAGTAACCTTACTATCAGTTGTAACAAAGGTATTTTGCAAACTTATTCTGAATAGAATTCAAGATATAGTGGATGCTGCAATGAGAGAAGAACAGTCAGGATTTCTAAAAGAGAGAAGCTGTCTTGACCAGATCTTTACCCTAAGAATAATACTTGAAGAACATACTGAAAGGCAAAGACCGTTAATCCTAAACTTCATAGACTTTAAAAAGGCATTTGATAGCATATATAGAGAATCATTATGGAGGATTTGAAGAATATATGGAATACCATCTAAGACTGTCAACATTATTAGTGACCTCTACAATGGACATGTTTGTGCAGTCAATACAGATGAAGGAATGAATAAATGGTTCCAGACTGAAACAGGCGTGAAACAAGGATGTATATTATCTCCCTTGCTTTTTGGAATTGCCACAGAGTTTATAATGAAAAAAAAAGTTGTAAAGGTAAAAGGGGCATTGGTTAGGTACGTGAGACCCATCTGGGAGATCCTGATTCTGCAGATGACATAACTCTTATCAGCGACAATATGAAATCAATGCAAGTAAAAACAGATACCCTGTCTTCACTAGCTAGTAAATAAGATTTGAAATTAACAAGGATAAAACAAAAATAATGAAGGTTCTCATTAACGACGAAGGACAAATATACGTAGAAAAAACAACTGTTGAAAAAGTAAACCATTTTGCATATCTCAGCAGTTATATAGACCACAATGGTGACACCAGAAATGACTTTAGAATTAGAATTGCAAAAGCAGAATCGATCTTTAAAAATCTTTAAAACATATGGCATTCAAAAGTTATAAGCAGAAAAACCAAGTTAAGACTATTCAATTCAAATGTAATGTTCACCATCATTTATGCATCTGAAAGCTAGAAAACAACTAAAGAAATAGACAAGAAATTAGACTCTTTCGAAAACAAATGCCTAAGGAAAATACTCGGTATAAAGTGGAATGTCATGTGATGAGAAGAAACAGTCAGAGAATCCCCAAACAAGCTATCAAATGGAACATAACAGGCCGAAGAAAAAGAGGTCGACCACGTGAAACTCTAAAGAGGACATTGTTAAGAGAAGCCAATTCAGTGGGCATAACGGTTCTAAGGACTGCAAACGCGCCACAAACAGCCTCTGGCAGTCAAGTCCAGCTCCTGGCCTTCCCGTGGCAGAACTGTTTAAACTGACAGGAGAAGGGGCGAGGGCGAATATCTGGCGCCTGAAAACCAGTTACTTAGGGTAGATGAGTGTCACGTTTGGTAGCTCATCTGCCGCTGTTGGCGAGATCTTCAGCTGCCGTGCGTGGAGCGGTGCTCTTCCCGGCCAATGAAGAAATTTGCAAATGAGGTTGCCGCGCAGCATCACTGCGGAAAAGGTGGTTGAAAGAATAAAGCGAAGCAAACAGTCAAATCACGGCACCTCTGGTCTGGAGGTCGGCCACGTCCTGAGTGCAGTCATATCGTGTGAAATGCATGAACCGGTTTGTCCCAGAGGTTAAGTCACTGCTGGCTTGACTTTTCAAATGCCGCGCGTGGAGTGAAGCTCCTCCCGGTTAAGGAAGTAAATGCGGAAATAAAGGTTGCTGTGCGGCGCCGATGGGAAAAGGTGGTGGAAAGTGAAGTTTAACCTGGTATGTCCAGTAGTATCGCTACGAGAGCTATACCACGGCACCTCTGCTCTAGAGGCCGCCTACGTCCGAAATACACCTACACTGGTGAAATATGCCTAAACCGGCACACACCAGGGGTGGAACTCGATGGCTAGACATGTCATGCCACCTCCGCTCTAGAGGTCGGTAACGCCTGATAAACACCCATACTGGTGAATTTTGCCTAAACCGGCTCATACCAGGGGTGAATCTTGAAGGCTATGAATGTCACAGTACCTCTGCCCTAGAGGTCGGTCCCGTCCCAAACATGCCCATACTGGGAAATGCCTAAACCGGCTCAACCCAGGGGTAGAAGTCACTAGTGGCGAGGATTCGTCCTCCTGGACAAAAGCTCCATCCTGGTCACAACTAGGAAGGGTAGCGGCCACGACCGCAAAATGCTGAAGTCGGAGACACTGGACCAGGGAAGTCTAGATAGGCAACCACCTCTCACCCGGCGGGGATGTCTGCGTATCCTAATCACGCTGAGGTTTTCCGGTGAGAAAGTCCAACCCTGGACTGGATGGGCAACCACCTCTCACCCGGCGGTGATACACGGGTATCTCATAACACGTCGAGGTTTTCCGGTGAGAAAGTCCAACTCTGTCCTGGGTGGGCTAACGCCTCTCACCCAGCGGGGATGCACTGATATTCCAAACACGTCGAGGTCTTCCGGTGAGAAAGTCCAACCCTAGACCAAACTGGTGCAATGAAAACCACGGTGTCACGCAATCCCGCTTCCGAGACCCACCAAGAATACAGGCTAAAGCACTGTGATACTCTGAACCCCCTGTGGTCCTTCGTGGAACTCATGTGGTCTATTTTGGACCACACAGGGGACCACCGGACCTAACGAGGACCACATGTGTGAATTCAGTAGGTTCACAGTGCGGTTTTTGGTGGTAGAAGTGAACGAAGAAGAAGAAGAAGAAGAAGAAGTGGGCATAACATCCCTTGATGAGATTGAAAAACTCGCCGAAGACAGGACATCTTGGCGAACTGGCATGCTGGCCCTATGTGACGTTTAACGGCACGGGAAGGATGTAAGATGTAAGATAGTAAACAAAAAAGCATTATATTATCAACAAATATGTTGTTTGCAACTGAGCCTAGTCTTTTCTCATCTTATCCTAGTTGTTATAGCTTATGAAGACAGTATACTACATATCATTCTTAAGATTGTTGTTGAAGCCATTTATATTAGGACTATTTAGAGATCAACCATGGTTTTGCTGTTTTACAAGATATCTAAACTTGCTGTGCATTGTAAAAGTAACACATAAAATCTACGAGTGTCCAAGGTCTTAAAAATGTTTTTAAACGAAACTAAACGTTTCTTATATATTCAGTGAACATCTATGGGCGCAGCTGTGATCTGCTTTTACTGGCATTTGTTGTGTTAAATTAGCTTTGCTTTTCTGCATAGTTTGTCACGTGACATTGACTATATTTTGATATTCCCTACAAGAAACCTGTAATGACCACCTGTACAAGAGGAATGTCACTGACATATCCCAGGACACGTGTCATGTTATGGGGATATTGTCTGGCATTGTGTGACACAGAAACAGACGGTGGAGGCTGGATAGTCATACAGGTAATAAATGTTAATTTACTTTATATATATATATATATATATATATATATATATATATATATATATATATATATCTTCTCTATCTGTATATCTATGCCTTTATCTCTTTAATCAGGAATCCACACTCTTCTATTCTGCGTATCTCTATAGTTCAACCTGAGCTATTCACATTTTTCTCTTCATATTCAGAGTCGTACAAAAGGTGACGTAAGCTTCCACAGAAACTGGACAGATTACAAGAACGGGTTTGGAACTCCAGATACCGACTTCTGGATTGGAAATAATGTTATTCACAATCTCACTTCACATGTAAGTATTAATTTATTTCATTTTCTTAACCACATGGGAAATAACACTTAGTCAACACAAAATTCATCGTAGAAAATGAAGGAGACTTGTATTTTCTTTCATAAAAACTTAAAACCGCCCACTTATTTTGATTTCAGAAACGGGTTTGAGAATAATAAATTGCTCGCAATAAACATAAAAATCACAAGAAATTATCATTGTGTATGGGAGAAAGTTTAAAAGTTTTAACCTCAGGATGTCATATTTATTCCAGGAAAGTCTTGAAGTCCTTGTAATGGAGAAATGTTCACATGCAAGCAACGTTCCCTGGTCAATGCTAGTAAATTGTTATAGTGAAAACAAAAAGGTGCAATCAGGATTAATAATCAAATATTAGAGTATCAGAACATAGAAGTAGGAAAGTATCAGAACATAAAAGAGTATCAGAACATAGAAGTAGGAGAGTATCAGAACATAGAAGTAGGAGAGTATCAGAACATAGAAGTAGGAGAGTATCAGAACATAGAAGTAGGAGAGTATCAGAACATAGAAGTAGGAGAGTATCAGAACATAGAAGTAGGAGAGTATCAGAACATAGAAGTAGGAGAGTATCAGAACATAGAAGTAGGAAAGTATCAGAACATAGAAGTAGGAGAGTATCAGAACATAAAAGAGTATCAGAACATAAAAGAGTATCAGAACATAAAAGTAGGAGAGTATCATAACATAAAAGAGTATCAGAACATAGAAGTAGGAGAGTATCAGGACATAAAAGTGTATCATAACATAAAAGAGTATCAGAACATAAAAGAGTATCAGAACATAGAAGTAGGAGAGTATCAGAACATAAAAGTAGGAGAGTATCAGAACATAAAAGAGTATCAGAACATAGAAGTAGGAGAGTATCAGAACATAAAAGAGTATCAGAACATAAAAGAGTATCAGAACATAGAAGAAGGAGAGTATCAGAAAATAAAAGAGTATCAGAACATAAAAGAGCATCAGAACATAAAAGTATGAGAGTATCAGAACATAAAAGTAGGAGAGTATCAGAACATAAAAGTAGGAGAGTATCAGAACATAAAAGAGTATCAGAACATAGAAGTAGAAGAGTATCAGAACATAAAAGTAGGAGAGTATCAGAACATAAAAGTAGGAGAGTATCAGAACATAAAAGAGTATCAGAACATAAAAGTAGGAGAGTATCAGAACATAAAAGAGTATCAGAACATGAACGAGTATCAGAACATAAAAGTAGGAGAGTATCAGAACATAGAAGTAGAAATACAGCAAGGACGAGTTTTATCACCTGACCTTTTCTCCCTCTACAGCGAAAGGATTATGAGACACATTGAAAACATGGCCGAAATAGCAGTGGATGGATACAACATAAACAGTCCAAGATGTGCAGACGAAATGGTACTTATAGCCCAAAGCGAGGAAAAGCTACACCTTAGATAAAATCATAGAAAAAGTGAGGAGAAAGGACTTAGTTTAAATAATAAGAAGACAGGAGTTATGGTCATACCCAAGAAAGAAACTCCAGCAAAATGTAGCATCAAAGTAAAAGGCACAGAATTAAAACAAGTGGACAAATTCTAGTATTTAGGAACAATAATAACACAAGATGGAAGATGTGAAATAAAAATGAGGAGCGCAATAGCCCAGGCCAAGTCAGCATTTATGAAAATGAAAAACATACTTTGCAATAAAGTTCAGTCGATGAACACCAAAAACAGAGTTACTGAGTGTTACACTGAACACGTGTTATATATGGATATATATGCATATTCACATATGGATGCAAAGCATGGACGATAACAAAGAGCATTCAAAATCTACTGGAACCAGTGGAGATGTGGTTCATAAGAAAATTGATGAGAATACCGTGGACAAAGAAACAAATGAACAGCTTCTAACAGATGCTGGACAAAATAGAGAAATTATGGCATAATTCGGAATAGGACAGTCCAGATTTGTAGAACATGTTTTAAGAAGAGGCAAATTGAAGCATCTAATGACAACAGGAAAATTGGAAGTAAAAGGGAGCAGAGGAAGACAAAAAAGCAAGATACTCGACGGACTACAAGTGTGGGAAATGCACTCCCCAAAGCACAACTTACAGAAAGAGCAAAGGACAGGTGGTTGTGGAAATCAGTCACGACCAACGCCTGAATGCCATGAACAAAGAGAGAGAGAGAGAGAGAGAGAGAGAGAGGGAGAGTAACAAGAAATTATGCCACCTCATTTCTTATATTACTCACACATCACAGTGGTATCACATTTCAAACGAGTTAAAAAAAAACAACGAAATAGAACCAATAATTATTTATATTTAGGTAAAGTTAAATCCCCCCTTCCACGCCATGAAGGTGTATTGGGGAATGCGATGCTAGGTCCGTATTTTCCATGAACTTCAGCACATGAAAGTTTGATGTGGTCAATATCATGCCTGGCTGCTTTACCTTCCCAGATTTCTCTGGTACCCAGTTTTAGAGGCTGGGTCAACCTCGGGGCCTCTTTAGTCGTGTACCAGAAAAGTATTCCCAGACTGAACCCGGTACCACCGGATAAGTAAACCGATTTATACTTACCCGGATAAAATTCGAATATTCTTTAAAAATCAATCTCTTTTGAATAGTTCTAATGTTTTTTTAAATTTTATCTAGAGATGGCGTTTGCATAAACTATTATTTTAAATTTATAGAAAATTTAGAGGAAATTTTTTAAAATAAAATATTTCAATTATCCAATTACTAAAAGATATAACAGAAGAAAACAATATATGGTAACATGGAAGCTGATGAACGAGGCCATGATTTTACTGATTCCAGTTGTATGAAGGAGTCCGTAGTACACCTAGTCAGGAATAGTTTGATGTAATACTCGGTATCAGGACATCAGTCAGTCAGCCAGTCAGTCAGTCGGTCATTTGCTTGGCCCTTGGCTAACTTTGCCTCCATGAAAGCTCTCCTGTAGCCCCCTCGTTTGTAAGCAAGATAATCTGCCGTAATACTCGACCCTGCGACACAGTGTGACATAATATGCAATCCTGAACGTAGTTTGGCGTAATTCCCTGGGTCGGGACGTAGTTTGGCGTAATACCCTGGGTCGGGACGTAGCTTGGGGTAATACCCTGGGTCGGGACGAAGTTTGGGGTAATACCCTGGGTCGGGACGTAGCTTGGGGTAATACCCTGGGTCGGGACGTAGTTTCGCGGAATACCCTGGGTCGGGACGTCGCTTGGGGTAATACCCTGGGTCGGGACGAAGTTTGGGGTAATACCCTGGGTCGGGACGTAGTTTGGCGTAATACCCTGGGTCGGGACGTAGCTTGGGGTAATACCCTGGGTCGGGACGAAGTTTGGGGTAATACCCTGGGTCGGGACGAAGTTTGGCGTAATACCAAGGGTCGGGACGAAGTTTGGGGTAATACCCTGGGTCGGGACGAAGTTTGGGGTAATACCCTGGGTCGGGACGAAGTCTGGGGTAATACCCTGAGTAAGGACGTAGTTTGGCGTAATACCCGGAGTAGGGGTATACGGGGTGTGATCAAAAAGTATTCAGAATGAGGACATAACTCTGGAACCGGCTGACACAACCAGGAGAGGATAGGCATAGGCCGACCTTGGCATATACCACACACTTAGCATAAGTCACGTCTCACATGCTTGTCTGCTTTGTTTACAGTAGTGCACATTCATCGCATTTGCCATGTGGGAAAAACTGGATCAACGAATTTGAACCAGATTTTGTCAAAAACTTGGCGAAACGTGCAACGACACATACTTAAATTTACAGGTAGTCTTTGGGGAGGATTGCATGAGTCGTGCACACGTTTATGAGTGGTAAAATGTTTTAAATATGGCCGCGAAAGTTGTAAAAAAGGTAGATAAGAGATGGGTGGTGCAGTTTTAGAAGGCGGCAGATGAAGTGAGTAAAGTGAGAAATGTGAGAAAAAACGAATAGAAAGTATGAGAGTAAGATGAGAATGTATAATGTATAAGCCACTTTTCCAGCCTTCTACAGACGCTACATGGATGGCTGCATTGGGTTCACATCAATATCAGAGGAAGACCTTGACAATTTGATCAGTTTTGTTAAGAAGTTGAGTCCTGTCATTTTGTTCACCCCCATGTCTCTACTACATTCTGTACTTATACAGAAGAATGGAAAAGGATCTCTATATGCTCTCAAAACCTTGTGTAGATTTCTTCCGCCAACGCGGTTATCTAGAACATGTTCTCACATTTTGGAACCGATTCAGTCATATATATATATATATCAGCAACAGGCCCTCACTCCTAAACCGCACTGTAGCTCGGACAGAGTTAAACTGGTACTCATGCACCACCCTCATAGCTTGGCAGTTAAGAACATACTGTTTCACTATCTCCATCCCCTCTAGATCGAGTCTGATACACGTTAACGTTTTGGCCTACTGACGGGACAACAACCTCATGGACGTTTTAGTTCGTAATCGCATTAAGACAGATGACACTTTTTGTGGTACCAGACGTTGTGGACGTCGTTGATGTAACATTTGCCAGTTTGTTGCCGCGTCTAGCCAGATCTCCTTCATTAAGTCCATGTTATCAGTTCAGGAGGCTTCACCTGCACTTCACGCAATAATTTTTTTAATGCTATTATATGCAAACGTTGTGAAATGAAGTATACAGAGGAGACCGGTTTACGCTTAGGTAATCGTTTTCGTCAACATCTTAACGATATTTCTAAGAGGGCTTGGACACCTGTGGATAAACATTTTTTGCCTTAACAACCACAAGAGAAAAAAGGACATTCCTGTTAGTGCGATCCGCTCTTGTTCTGCTGATGTACGATCTCGGAGGATCTTAGAACCGCGCTTTATTTTCTGCATTCTCTGTCTCCACCCAGCTGGAATTAACAATGTCTTCAGCTTCATTTACCTTCTTTAGTTTCCAACTTTTTTCTATTATTTTTACTCTACTTTCTTGTTTCTCTCTCCTTGATTCCCTCCCCACCGCCTGCGTCTCTTTTTCTCTGGTGGTCTATAGATATTCATTGCCCCTTCGGGTCGTGTCCTTCATTCCCAAGTTTCATATTATCTCTCTGCTTCCTTCGCCCCTCCCCACCACGATTTGCGGCTACAGGTGTTTATGGCCCCTTCTATTCGTTCCTGCATTATCTCCCCATTTCCCTTTCACCCTACCCCCTTCCGACACCTGCTTCTCTAGCGACCGTCAGTTGTCTATTGCCCTTCCCTTTTTCCTCTTTTCTCCCATTCGTTTCTCTCCCTTTCCCTGCATCTCATTTCCGATTGGCTTCATCTGCTATCCTTTGTGGACCTCCTCCCCCCCCCCCAGCGGGATCTATGCCTCTTCTATGGGACACGCATTCTTGTGTTTCCTTCTTAGGAGGACGCCACTCAGATACGTTTTTCTTTAGTTAATATGTTGTTATGTTTGTGTATGTAATCCTCGAAAATGGCTCACGCCAAAATATTGAATGTTGTATGTTTTTCATTTATACGTTCTCATTTTACTCTCATACTTTCTATTCGTTATTTCTCACTTTTCTCATTTTACTCACTCCCTCTGCCGTCTTATACAACTGCACCATATACCTCTATCAAGCTTCTTTTTTTTAAAAATTTGAACTAGTTTTAATACAGTCGCCATCTCTTTTATCCGTGAAAGTATTGACGGTGAATAACGGTCTAGTAGACCCGCAGTCAGCAAAATTGAAGAAAATATCGAACTTGTCGCCATTTGTGCTGCAAAATCTGAAAACTTGCACATTAGCTTCGGCTCAATTCAATCAATTCTTATGGACGATTTGGACATGGGACGTGTTGGAACTAAATTTGTGCCAAAAATGCTCTCAGCTGACCAGAAACAGATCCGTGTTTCTGCTGCTTATTCTGACAAGCATTGCATTCCTCGTGTCCACGATCACCATATTTAACTCTTTTAGTTCTCTGTGACAAGTACTGCATTCCTCGTGTCCACGATCACCATATTTAACTCTTTTAGTTCTCTGTGACAAGTACTGCATTCCTCGTGTCCACGATCACCATATTTAACTCTTTTAGTTCTCTGTGACAAGTACTGCATTCCTCGTGTCCACGATCACCATATTTAACTCTTTTAGTTCTCTGTGACAAGTACTGCATTCCTCGTGTCCACGATCACCATATTTAACTCTTTTAGTTCTCTGTGACAAGTACTGCATTCCTCGTGTCCACAATCACCATATTTAACTCTTTTAGTTCTCTGTGACAAGTACTGCATTCCTCGTGTCCACGATCACCATATTTAACTCTTTTAGTTCTCTGTGACAAGTACTGCATTCCTCGTGTCCACGATCACCATATTTAACTCTTTTAGTTCTCTGTGACAAGTACTGCATTCCTCGTGTCCACAATCACCATATTTAACTCTTTTAGTTCTCTGTGACAAGTACTGCATTCCTCGTGTCCACAATCACCATATTTAACTCTTTTAGTTCTCTGTGACAAGTACTGCATTCCTCGTGTCCACAATCACCATATTTAACTCTTTTAGTTCTCTGTGACAAGTACTGCATTCCTCGTGTCCACAATCACCATATTTAACTCTTTTAGTTCTCTGTGACAAGCACTGCATTCCTCGTGTCCACAATCACCATATTTAACTCTTTTAGTTCTCTGTGACAAGTACTGCATTCCTCGTGTCCACAATCACCATATTTAACTCTTTTAGTTCTCTGTGACAAGTACTGCATTCCTCGTGTCCACAATCACCATATTTAACTCTTTTAGTTCTCTGTGACAAGTACTGCATTCCTCGTGTCCACAATCACCATATTTAACTCTTTTAGTTCTCTGTGACAAGCACTGCATTCCTCGTGTCCACAATCACCATATTTAACTCTTTTAGTTCTCTGTGACAAGCACTGCATTCCTCGTGTCCACAATCACCATATTTAACTCTTTTAGTTCTCTGTGACAAGTACTGCATTCCTCGTGTCCACAATCACCATATTTAACTCTTTTAGTTCCCGGTGACAAGCATTGCATTCCTCCTGTCCACAATCACCATATTTAACTCTTTAATTCCGGGTGACATTTTCCTTTCCCAAAACGTAAAAAAAAACACTTGAAGGAAAAAAGATTTTAGGATGTGGAGAAGATACAACAGGATGCGACGAGACAGCTGTGCTACATATTAGAAGATGACTGCAGAAAATGTTTCCAGCAGTGAAACAGCGCTGGACTAAGTGTGTTACTTCTAAATGGGACTATTTGGAAGGTGATTATGTTAGAGATCGATAACTCTTATAATTTTGTTTAATAAGTCCAATCAGGACACATTTTTTATCACACGTCGTAATTGTGTATAATACACAGAGTCTGGAGATAATTTGTTGTAACGTCCGTGATCGGCAAATAGCTTAGCGTAATACCTGAATTTAGGGTATAGTTCAATGCAATAAATCTGTATCAGGTATCCACACTCAATGAATGCTCAACTGTATCTCCTCTTATAAAACAGCAGGAGAAAAAAGTTGTATACAAAAGTGCTACCAGATTCTTACTACACTGACATGTGGTTCAGACACAAATAGATAGAAATATTTCCCATCTACATTAATCCTACGACATTAATTATCTGTTAGCACAGAAATACCCAGACTAGTATATGTCAGCACGGAATTACCTGGATAAATATTTGGTAGCTTTGAATTACCTAGATCATTATTAGCCAGCATAGAACTACCTGTACAAGTGGTTCCCAATTAAAAAATACCCCTTGCTGTTTCAAAATCCGTGCCACAGACCCCCATAGTTTTGAAAATGTTTTCTCTACGGTTGCTATGTGCTTTAAATGCAAAATAATTCTTTTCAGAAATGTAGGTAACCTTTAATGAGTAATCTCTACTTCTAAAGGTAACCAGGTCATGCCCTAGAGGCACATAGGGATATGGTGTTAGTGCCCATATTTTCCTTGACCTGTCAGCACACTAGAGGGTGATATGGTCAGTATCACGCCTGGCTGCCTTTCCTTCCCCAACTCCAGAAGAAGTCGTGTACCCATTTCTACAGCTGGGTGACTGTGGTGCCTGCGGCCGGATTCGAACCCCCGACCTTCGCCATGAGAGATCAGTGCATTAACCACTTCGCCACTAAAACACCCAAACTCTACACTACACTAAAAAAATGTTGGTGAATTTTCAAAATAACAGTAACGTAGGTAAGAACAGAATAGACAGAAATTAACATTCTGACTTGCTCTAGAAATGAAGTTAAAAGTAACGGTAAAATTCTCGCTTGCACGCCATTAAAGCACACTGGGGAATGCGGTGTTAGGCCCTTATTTTCCATGACCTTCAGCACCTGAAAGTGTGATATGGTCAGTATCACGTCAGTCAGTATCACGTCAGTATCACGTCAGTCAGTATCACGTCAGTCAGTATCACGTCAGTATCACGTCAGTCAGTATCACGTCAGTCAGTATCACGTCAGTATCACGTCAGTCAGTATCACGTCAGTATCACGTCAGTCAGTATCACGTCAGTATCACGTCAGTCAGTATCACGTCAGTCAGTATCACGTCAGTCAGTATCACGTCAGTATCACGTCAGTCAGTCTCACGTCAGTCAGTATCACGTCAGTCAGTATCACGTCAGTCAGTATCACGTCAGTCAGTATCACGTCAGTATCACGTCAGTCAGTCTCACGTCAGTCAGTATCACGTCAGTCAGTATCACGTCAGTCAGTATCACGTCAGTCAGTATCACGTCAGTATCACGTCAGTCAGTATCACGTCAGTCAGTATCACGTCAGTATCACGTCAGTATACTGGTGTATAGTAGAAAAAAGTCCCACTGCTGGGACTGAACCCGGTACCGTCGGATTAGTAAACCAAGCCCCCTAACCACTCAGCTAACCAGGCCGCATAATACATGAAGAGAATATGACATATATAACGGCTAACAAACCTACATATGGTAAGAGAAATCTTGCTTCATGTTATTCCAAACATTCGCTTCATCATCTGGCTAAATATTTCCTCCTTTTAACCTCAAAACTGGATCAACATGGGGCAGATTCCTGCTCTTGTTCTTCGTGTAACAAAATGTCGGAAAGGTGTGTTCACAAAGGTAGGAGGGAAAAGAGGAAACAAGACGCTTCAATGCTTTCTCACCAGCCTTCGTGTAATCAGAGAAAAACGTCACTTAGACTTTAACAGTGAAAATTTAGATAAAAATAAGGACCTTGTGTTTTTGTCACGACCCCCCCCCCCCAGAAGGTATGAAAGCACTGACTATAATTTGTCATAAACACCAGAAACAAGAAGATTACACAACAACATGCAGTCCTGCTACGTTCTCATTCAGCTCTCCTTTTCTGAAAGTTTATACAATTTGGTAACTGCTGCCTGAAACAATCATTCCAGTACAGCTACCTAGCTTAACTGTGTATTTGGATCAAATGTTTCCTACAAACTAGAGCTGTTCTGTGACTGTTACCAGCCTTGTTTCCGACGTCGACCTGGTTAGTTCAACGAAAGTGTTCTTCTTGTCTTATTCAGATCTCATGTTTCTTAAACTGCTCTGTTTTAATGATTTTTAAAGTTTTACTTTTAAATACACTGATATTATGGACTCTTTTATGTGTGAACATACTGGTATCATGGACTGTTTATGTGTGAACATATTGGTATCATGGACTGTTTAATGTGTGAACATACTGGTATCATGGATTGTTTTATGTGTAAACATACTGGTATCATGGATTGTTTTATGTGTGAACATACTGGTATCATGGATTGTTTTATGTGTGAACATACTGGTATCATGGACTGTTTAATGTGTGAACATACTGGTATCATGGATTGTTTTATGTGTAAACATACTGGTATCATGGATTGTTTTATGTGTGAACATACTGGTATCATGGATTGTTTTATGTGTGAACATACTGGTATCATGGACTGTTTAATGTGTGAACATACTGGTATCATGGATTGTTTTATGTGTAAACATACTGGTATCATGGATTGTTTTATGTGTGAACATACTGGTATCATGGATTGTTTTATGTGTGAACATACTGGTATCATGGACTGTTTAATGTGTGAACGTACTGGTATCATGGACTGTTTTAATGTGTGAACATACCCGTATCACGGATTGTTTTAATGTGGCGTATGTTAGTATTGTGGATTGTTTTAATTTGTGAACATGATGGTATCATGGACTGTTTTAATGTGTGAATATGCTCGTATCGTGGTCTGTTTTAATGTGTGAACATGCTCGTATCATGGTCTGTTTTAATGTGGGACATACTGGTATCTTGGACTGTTTTAAAATGGGACATATTGGTATCATGGACTGTTTTAAAGTGTTGCATACTGGTATAATGGGCTTTTTTAATGTGCAAAATACTGGTATCACTAACTATTTTCATGTGGTTCATATCGGTATCGTGAACTGTTTTTATGTGGTACATACTGGTATCATGGACTGTTTTAGTGTGTGACATACTGGTATCATGGAATGTTTTAATGGGGGACATACTGCTATCACGGGCTGATTTAATGTGAGGCATACCGTATCATGGATATTTTATTGTGGAAAGTACTGGTATCGTGGACTATTTTAATGTGGGACATACTGGTATCATGGACTATTTTTGTGAAATGCATACTGATGTCATGGATTGTTTTAATTCGTGACATACTGGTATCGTGGACTGTTTTAATGAGGGGCACCCTGCTATCATCGTCTGAGTGGCGAAGTGGTTAGTGCACTGGTTTCTCATGGCGAAGGTCGGGGGTTCGAATCCGGCCGGAGGCGCCCCAGTCACCCAGATGTAGAAATGGGTACCCGACTTCTTCTGGAGTTGGGGAAGGAAAGGCGGCCAGTCGTGATACTGACCATATCACCCTCTAGTGTGCTGACAGGTCAAGGAAAATATGAGCACTAACACCATATCCCTATGTGCCTCTAAGGCATGACAGGGTTACCTTTACTTTTTTTTTACCCTGCTATCATGGACTGTTTAATGTGGGGCATTCTGGTATTATGGACTATTTTAATGTGGAAATACTGGTATCATTAAGTACTTAATGCGGGACATACTTCTATCATGAACCTGTTACAAGATGGCAAGACTGAAATAAAGATTTATAATTACATTACTTTCTATTATTTGTAGGAGTTACATTACTTTATATCAGTTATCAGGAGAGAAATTATTACTTTTATGTTGGGGATATTTAGTCCACCTCCATCCCAACCCCAAACTCATCCTGAATATCATGATAATCATTATCATCATCGTCATCATCATCATCATCATCATCATGAGACGTGACCGACTTGCGTTAGCTTTTATGCTTCTCGAAATTGCGAGATCCTTCCCGCGGGCCATTAGCTAATTTGGTGATCTCCTCTCACATCATCTCCTCTCACACCGTCTCTTCAGAATTTCCAATTATTATTTCTCTCAGTCTTCCCATAGCTCTTCTTCCCTCCATTTTTCATTTTGTTATAATATTTTCAATGCCCACTCTTCTCATTGTATGTCTCTCTCTTTATTTTTTTTGACAAGATCTTTTGTCTCTCCAGCTCCTCTCATACATTCTTCATTAGTTATTAGTTATTTTTGCTGTCCAGGGGATTCGCAACATTCTTCTAATAAACCACATTTCTGCTGCTTCCAATGATTTTTGTGCAAACTTGCCTATTGTCCATGATTCACTTCCATATAACAAGATAGGTTCAATATAGCATTTTAGGACTCGTTTTCTAACATTCATTGATAAGGATGTGTTGGTTAATATGTTTCTCATTCTCTGAAATGCATTCTTTGCTTGGCCTATTCTGTTCCTAATTACTGTTCTGCATTCCCATCTGAAGTTATTTCTGCTCTAAAGTGTTTTTGCTTATTCAATTAATTTATTATCTTCGTCCTCGCCTGTACATAAACATAACCTTAAAGTATGTCTGAGTTTATATAACGTCATCTTAAACTAATATATTTTTTTTAAAACTGCTACATAAATTATATGTAAAATTATTACATTATACATATATTATACATATATATTTATGTATATATAACTTCAGATGGGAAATGCTATATATATATATATATATATATATATATATATATATATATATATATATATATATAAACTATTGCATAATATATACCTTCAACTGTTTTATAATATATCCTAAACTGTTACACAACAATTTGTCTACATGGTCTATTATTATATAAACATTTTTCAATGAACATTTAATTTAAAATTTGCGACGAGAAGATATAAACTGAAAAATAAGCACGCCGTCATTCCCACGAACAAAAACAAATAATACTCGTATCTTTGATAATGATGTCTGTTATTTTGTTTTCTATTCAAAGCGACTGAGATGTGATAATAAAGTGTTTTATTTTCTTCTCCAGGGATATAACGAGCTGAGGATTGATATGGAACTTGAAGGACGTAAATATTTCGCTCACTACTCACACTTTAGTGTTGGTGATGAGGTCTCCAAGTACAAGCTCTCAGTGAGTGGCTACAGCGGTATAGCGGGTGATAGTCTGACCAATCATGATGGTATGAAGTTCAGCACATTCGACCAGGACAATGATCTAGACAGTGGACATTGTGCTGGAGCGTGGAAGTCCGCCTGGTGGCATAGAACTTGCTACTACTCAAACCTAAACGGAGTTTGGGGTAAAAACGACCGTGTCGGTGTCATATGGTGGGGTGTAAATAATGAGAAATCTCTGTCTTCCACGGAGATAAAGATCCGACACGTCTAATCTGACCAAGAGTTGACTGTCTGAACTAGCAAACGTTTCTGCTGCTTATAGAACAGAACACGGCCACAATTACAATATGTCTGGTATATAAAACTGAATCTGAAAGATTTGGAAAGAAGAAAAGGCCCCTTCTAAATGGAGAAAAGGAATCATTTTTAAAATACCAAACAAAAAACAAAAAGGCAACCTTAGCGACTGAAACAGTTGGAGAGGATAAACCTTAGTATCAGTTGTGTCAAAAGTATTGTGCAAAGTTATTCTGAATAGACTTAAAGATATAGTGGATACTGCAATGAGAGAAGAACAAGCAGGATTTCGAAAAGGGAAAAGCTGTCTGGACCAGATATTTACTCTCAGAATAATACTTGAAGAACATATTGAAAAACAGAAACCATTAATACTGAACTTTTAAAAAGGCATTTGATAGCATATACAGGTATTCATTGGGGAGAATTTTAAGTCTATATGGCACACCATCTAAAATTATCAACATCATTAACGACCTCTACAATGGATATGTTTGTGCAGTAAAAACAGAAGAAGGGATGAGTGAATAGTTCCAGATTGAAACATGCGTGAAACAAGGATATATACTACCTCCTTTGGTTTTTTAGAATTACAATAGACTTCATAATGAAAAAAAGCTGCACATGTAACACATGTATTGACTGGGTACATGAAACCCAACTTGATTTTGCTGCTGACATAACTCTTATCAGTAACAATGTGAATTCTATGCAAAAAAACCCCAGATATCCTGTCTCCACGGGTTACCAAAATAGGACTTAAAATTCATTCATTCATTCATATGTATGTCCATTGTGGAACTTTGCCTCCCAAACAGCACTCCTGTAGGCCTCTCGGTTGTGAGCAAGATGGCCTGCTGCTGTTGCATCCATTTCCAGATCGTCAACGATGTCTTGCAGCCATCTTCGTTTCGGTCTTCCTCTTTTTCTTTTTCCCATTATGTATCCTTCCAATACGGTCTTCTCTAAGTTATCATGACGTTTAATGTGTCCAAAATATTTAAGTTTTCTCTCTTTAATCCTCTTTACTAGCCAGCCTTCTTCAATATTAAGCTCTTGTACTATAGATATATTTGTTCTTTTTGGTGTCCACGATATTTGAAGAACTCTTCTGTAGCATTTACATTCAAAGGCATTTATGTGTTTCTCAGCTGTTTTGTTAATTGTCCAGGTCTCACAGGCATATGTTGCGATGGGAAAGATGCATGCCCTTAAAAATCTTATTTTTGTGGTTCTGTCTGCTCCTCTCCACAGATTCTTTATTTGTTTTACTTTCTGAAGAGCGATAGATGTCCTTCTTTTAATTTCCCTCATTGTATCTCCATTATTAGTTAGTAGTGATCCAAGATATTCAAAACTCTCCACTTCTTCCAGTTTTTCCTCATTGATACATATTTCAGTTGCCTTGTTTGTTTTGTCAGTTGTCATCACTTTAGTTTTCTTTGCATTAAGATAGAGGTTCTGCTCTTCGCTGTTCTTGCGGACTGACATAATTAATTTTTCCATTCCTTTTTGTGTTGTGGACAGCAATACTGTGTCATCAGCATATCTAATCTCTGGTATTTCATAACCTCCAATTGTTATTGCATCGTAATATTCTTTGTCTACATCTTCTCTAACATTCCTCATTATATTTTCAGTATACAAGTTAAATAAGTAGGGTGACAATATGCACCCCTGACGGGCCCCTTGTTTTATGTCAAACCAAGTTGTTGTTTCACCATTTATTCTTACTGCTGCGTGTTGGTCTAGATACAGCAGTGATGTAAATTGTATCAAATGTGTTGGAAATCCCATTTTTTCCATTATTTTCCAAAGTTTCTGGTGTTGTACACAATCAAATGCCTTTGAGTAGTCTATAACGGATAAATATAGATTCACATTAAACTCTCTGCATTTCTCTATTATTAATCTTAGATTGAATATATGATCTCTTGATCCTCTTCCTTGCCTGAAACGAGCTTGGACCATATTGACTTCTTCTTCTATTTTTTTTCGAAGTCTACCCATTATGATTTTTAACAGAATTTTACTGGCATGACTAATCAGGGCAACAGTTCTGTAGTTGGTGCATAATTTCAGGTTACCCTTTTTTGGCAGTGGTATGAATACAGTTCTTTTCTATTCTTTTGGCCAAATACCTGAATGCCATATCTTTTTACATAGTGCATGATAGATCGTTGCACACTCCTTTCCTCCTGCTTTAATAAATTCAGCTGTTATCTCATCACATCTTTGTGATTTACATTTTTCAGATTCTTTATTGCCCATACAACTTCTTCTATTGTCGGTTTGGGTTATTTCTCATCCAATAATAATTCGCACTGTTGATTTCTGGTTCCACAGTCGGTTGTTTCATACATTATTTTGCAATATTCCTTCCATCTTTCTAGAATTACCTGTCTCTATCAGGGTATTCCCCATCTCATCACAAATTACATTTAGCTTAGGTGTGACATTTCTCGTCAATGTCTTCATTTCTTTAAACATTTCACTATCTCTTCCACACTTCTGATGTTCTTCTATTCTTTCACAACAATCTTGTATGTATTGTTTTTTGTCTTTTCTTATTTTTCTTCGTACTTCTTTTGTTAAAGTTTTATATTTATCTTTGGTGTTGTTTGTCACTTTCCATTGCATCTTCATTTCTCTACATTGTTTTATCAGTTCTAGTGTACCTGCTGTGATCCATCTATTCTTTTGTGTTTTCTTTACTGGAACCATGTCTTTAGCTGTTGTTACTAAGATATCTTTGGCCTGCGTAGCCAATTCATCTGGTGTCATTTCCTCCTGTACAGGCATCAGGATTTAGAAACGGTTCTTCACTTCTATACCGTATTGTTCTGGTATATTTGTAAGATCAAAGCGGAGTGGTCTTGATCCCGTAACTGTCTTTTTTATCTTTATCTTCATGTCTGCACTAAAATGTAATCTGTTTTATTCCTGGTTTTCCCATCACGTGATGTCCATGTGTAAAGTCTTCTTGGATGTTGTTTAAAAAGTGTGTTAGCGATCATTAGCTCATTTTCCATGCAAAACGCCATTAGATTGTCACCTGCCTCATTTCTATGTCCTATGCTAAATTTCCCTACAACATGTCCTTCATCTTCTGCTCTTTCTGTATCAATGTTCGCATTAAAATCACCCATTATTAATACAATATCACTTTTTCGTACCTGGTCTATTGTCATTTGCAGTGTGTTATAAAAGTTTTCTACTTCCTCTTCTTCTGCTGCTGATGTAGGTGCATATATTTGGATGATTGTTACATTTCTAGGAATGCCCTTAAGTCTGATTGTTAGGATTCTATCACTTACTGGATTGTAACCTAGTAATGCTTTTGATGTTGATTTGTCCAAATAAAAAGCCACTCCATTCTTTCCTCCTACTTCTCCGCCAGAGTATATAAATATATTATCATTCTCGTTCTTAAAGTGTCTTGATCCTTTCCATCGATGTTCGCAGATTCCCAAAATGTGTATCCCCGTTCTTTTCATCTCGTCACTTATTACTTGAAGTTAACAAGGACAAAACAAAAATAATGAAACTTCCCATTAATCAAAATGGAAAAATACACGTAGAATGGACATCTATTGAACTTATCTGTTGAAGAAGTCAGTCAATTTGCTTACCGCGGCAGCTACATAGACCAGGATGGTGACACCAGAAAGGAAGTTAGAATTGCAAAAGCAGCATCGGTCTTCAAGAGTCTTTAGAACATATGGCATTCAATAATTATAAGCACAAAAAACAAGTTAAGACTATTCAATTCAAATGTAACATCCACCCTCATTTATGCATGCGAAAGCTGGAAAACAACTAAAGAAATAGACAAGAAATTAGACGCATTTGAAAACAAATGCCTAAGGAAAATACTCGGCATCAAGTGGAACGAATTCAAGAACAACACAGAGATAAGACAGATGACTGAACAACAACCAGTCTCATGGGTGATCAGGAAAAGGAGATCGACATATGTTGGTCATGTGATGAGAAGAAACGATCAGAGAATTCCAACACAAGCTATCAAATGGAACACACCAGACCGAAGGAAAAGAGGCAGATCACGTGAAACTCTCAGAAAGACTTTGTTAAGAGAGGCCAAAATAATAGGCTTACAATCGCTTGATGAGGTTGAAAGACTCGCCGAAAACAGGAAAAATTTGCTAAATTGCGAGCCCTATGACGTTTAACGGCACGGGAAGGATATAAGATATAAGATAAGATAAAACTAAATGCACCATAATCCTATATAGTTCCTGTTTTTTTGTTTTCACTCTCACGGAAACATTGAAGGTAGCCATTATAATCCCCCCTTGTTTTAATTATATGCGAAGGCTATTCCAAAATCTACCTTGGATTAGTAGGTTAAAAAGAGGTAAAAATTAGTAAAAAGTTTTATTATATATTAAATTTGTATACACAGCCGCATTATTCTTCTATACATGCATGGATAATTTCAGATCTTGCCCACATGTTTGTAATTTACAACAAAGAACGGCACAATCGAGATACCCAGTCAATTGTTAGTCCATCCAAGCGCTCTTCTTTGATTTTCCTATATGTGTCAAATGTTTTAGCTGCCCTTTGTTGGTTTTCCTATATGTGTCAAATGTTTTAGCTGGCCTTTGTTGATTTTCCTATATGTGTCAAAGGTTTTAACTGGCCTTTGTTGATTTTCCTATATGTGTCAAAGGTTTTAACTGGCCTTTGTTGTGTTTCCTATATGTGTCAAATGTTTTAGCTGGCCTTTGTTGATTTTCCTATTTGTGTCAGCATTTTTTTTGCTGCCTTTGTTGATATTGCTGTATGTGTCAAACGTTTTAGCTGCCCTTGTTGGTTTTCCTATATGTGTCAAATGTTTTAACTGCCTTTGTTAGTTTTCTTATATGAGTCAAAAGTTTTAGCTGCCTTTGTTGGTTTTCCAATATGTGTCAAAAGTTTTAGCTGCCTTTGTTGGTTTTCCAATATGTGTCAAAAGTTTTAGCTGCCTTTGTTGGTTTTCCAATATGTGTCAAAAGTTTTCGCTGCCTTTGTTGGTTTTCCAATATGTGTCAAAAGTTTTCGCTGCCTTTGTTGGTTTCTCTACATATGTGTCAAAGGTTTTAGCTGTTTTTGTTGCTTTAGGGATATGTACGAAAAGCTTTTGCTATTTTGTTGGTTTTGCTACATGTGTCTAGGGTTTTAGCTGATTTTATTGGTTTCGCTATACGTGCCAAATGTTTTAGCTGCCTTTGTTGATTTTGCTACATGTGTCAAAGGTTTTTGCTGCGTTTGTTGATTTTGCTACATGTGTCAAAGGTTTTGCTGCGTGTGTTGGTTTTGCTACATGTGTCAAAGGTTTTTGCTGTTTTTGTTGGTTTTGTTACATGTGCCAAAGGTTTTTGCTGCCTTTGTTGATTTTGCTATATGTGTCAAAGGTGTTTGCTGCCTTTGTTGGTTTAGCTACATGTTTCAGAGGTTTTTGCTGCCTTTGTTGCTTTCTTTTTGTGTGCCAACATTTTAGCTGCTTTTGTTTGTTTCGCTACATGTGCCAAACGTTTTAACTGCCTTTGTTGGTTTCACTATATATGTGTCACATTTTGCAGCCATAATAGTTTTCTTATACGTAATACAGCCACAATAGTTTTCTTAGATCTAATGCAGTCGCAGTAGTCTTCATAGACCTAATGCAGTCACAACAATTTTCTTAGACGTAATGGAGACAGTAGTTTTCTTAGATAAAATACACCCGCAATAATTTTCTTAGACCTATTACCCCCGCAATAGTTTTAGAGGACCTAATGCAGCCACAATAGTTTTCTTAGATCTAATACAACCATTGTAGTTTTCTTAGATATAATACAGCCAAAATAGTTTTCTTTGATCTAATTCAGCCGTAATAATTTTCTTAGATCTAATACGGCCATTGTAGTTTTCTTAGATCTAATACGGCCATTGTAGGTTTCTTAGATCTAATACAGCCACGACACTTTTCTTAGATCTGATGCAGCATTCCTTTAAGTCCAGTTCTCGGCTATAAAGAAGGTTATTTGTCGTTAGAAATGTAGTGTTACTTAAAACCTGTCAAAATCGTTGTAAATTCAAAGTGAGCGGTGACTAGGAAGAGGTATAAGATGATAATGATGACGATAATGACTCCCTTGGAAAACTCGATGCTTAATATTATTTAGTTAGCCACTTTTAAAAATTACATTTTCGATTATTCCTTCTGAAGAAACAGCGTGGCTATTCTCTGGCATCTTCTTTTAGGTTTTCGTGTTGTTGTTGCTGTTGGTATTATTGTTGCTGTTGTTGTTGGTGTTGTTGTTCTTCTTCTTCTTCTTCGTCTTCTTCTTCTTCCTCATTATCCTTCTCCTTAGCCCAGAAACAGGTATAAAATTCTTAGATTTCCTCACCTCCTGGAAGAACCCCACATCTCCATACTCCTCACACTGATGTGGTATTTTTTTTACCTTGTCTGTTGGTTTATGGATAAGTGGATTACCCTGCTACGCTGGTATATTTAAGACGAGTAGCAGTGAATCTTTCTACTAGACGGAGTCTAGTCTTATTCTTTGAAAGACAGACAAAATTATTATGCAGTGAAGATAACAAGACAAAAAAGTAGCCCTATGATAACATAGAAACATCGGGGTCAGAAATGGTGTCAGGTGACCTATGACATAAGGGCATAAGTGAGATATGATGTCAGTGACCTATGATATACTGGCATCAGTGAGATATGATGTCAGTGACCTACGACATAAGGCATCAGTGAGATATGATGTCAGTGACCTACGACATACAGGCACCAGTGAGATATGATGCCAGTGACAATAATTTTCTTTTTTTAATTATTTTTTCTATTATTATAAAAATTATTCTGTGACATATCGGTCATAAAAATAATAAGATTATCGTCACACAGTAGATTCTTGTCCAGCTGTAACAGGAGGCAAGTAGCCCGTTCTAGACACAGGTAAGTAGCCCGCCCCTTTGTTGGCCTTGAACCACGATCTGGCCTTGAAAGATTTAGAGCGCTAACAATTTGCTTGTACTCACTCAGTATCTTTAATAAGAGCATCTCATTGTGCTGTTCTAGCAGGCAGTAATACCATGGAAGAATATGCTTATTTGTTTTCTTGAAATAGGAACAGACATGCTTTTCTTTATACTAATATGTAGATATACAGTGTGCTAAGAATCACTTAGAAAAGTACACAGTATGACTTGAAGAATTAATGTAATCAAGATCAAATAACACAATTTAAATAACTGAGATTTACTGAAAAGGATACAAAAACCAATAACTGCACAGAAGCGTGATAAACAGTGGGGTGGGGCTCCGAAAGTCCCAACCCATTAAAATGTCACATTATTTTCAATGTAACGCAATCCAGCAAAGGTCGTGAAATCATGATTAAGATTGTTGACAAGAAAGCACATGGGTTGGTAATAGCGGGAATGACTCCCTTTTGCTCTAATGACACTCCGACAATGACTCTTCATACTGCAGATGATATTTCTGATATAAAAAATAATAAAGGCAATCCTGTCATGCCTTCGAGGCACATAGGGATATGTGTTATAGCCCATATTTTCCTTGACCTGTCAGCACACTAGAGGGTGATATGGTCAGTATCACGCCTGGCTGCCTTTCCTTCCCCAACTCCAGAAGAAGTCGGGTAACCATTTCTACAGCTGGGTGACTGGGGTGCCTCCGGCTGGATTCGAACCCCCAACCTTCGCCACTCAGACACCTATATTTCTGATATGCTGCTGTGGAATTCTTGCCCTGTCTGTTGATGGACATTTATCAGCTCTTGAAGGTCACTAGGCTGGTTTGTTCTGGCTTGCACAGCACTGCCAGGCATTTCCCAGATGTGCTCCATTATAACGTCCAGAGGTTGAGCTGGCCAGTCCAGGCACTCGATGGCTTCGGCTTCCAGGTACTGGTCTGCTAATCTGGGACGATGAGGCTTTATGTTATCATCCACAAGAATAAACCCAGGACCTATGACTCCAGCGTATGGTCTGACCATAGGGTCGAAGTTTTCGCCGTGGTACCGAACTTCAATCATTGGGCCCTTGTGGAAGGTATGGATGTCCGTTTTACCATGTACGCTGATTCATCCCCACAATAAAACTGAGCCACCTCCTTGGCGATCATGTTGGGCCACATTATGGTTGTCAAAACACTCATTTTTCGTCTCCACACTCTCATTCTGAGATCCGTCAGTTAAGAAAAAATTTGGACTCGTATGCGAACAAGACGGGCCCTTTCAGTAACAGTCCAGTTTACATGTTCCCTTGCCTATGCTAGCCTGGCTTGCCTGTAGTTTACTGACCAAATAGTGCGAACTGCAGCTGCTCCACAGAAGGCCAGCCTCATAAAGCTGTTTCTTACAGTCTATCAGCCTTATGAAGCTGTTTCTTACAGTCTGAGTCAGCCTCATGAAGCTGTTTCTTACAGTCTGAGTCAGGCTTATGAAGCTGTTTCTTATAGTCTGAGTCAGCCTTATGAAGCTGTTTCTTACAGTCTGAGTCAGCCTTATGAAGCTGTTTCTTATAGTCTGAGACAGCCTTATGAAGCTGTTTCTTACAGTCTGAGTCAGCCTTATGAAGCTGTTTCTTACAGTATGAGACAGCCTCATGAAGCTGTTTCTTACCGTCTGAGTCAGCCTTATGAAGCTGTTTCTTACAGTCTGAGTCAGCCTTATGAAGCTGTTTCTTACAGGCTGAATACTGACACTATTGCATCTTGTATGTGAATTCTGAGCTGGATGGTATTCATGAAAAGATTTACGTCATGCCAGGAGAGTGAGAATACATTCACTTCTGGGCGGTATCAAGCTTTCTTCACGTCGGGAATGCATTCGGTGTATAGAAGCTGTTGTCTGGTAAGTGTTCCACATCCTGCAAGTCAAGCATTGGCTGACATTTAGAGTTGTAACAACTCGCCATTGTGAAGAGCCTATTTCCACCATTGCTACACCTATAAGATACATAACCTCAGTATCGACAAATTCCTCTTATCATTCGCCAATCCACCATTATCATTTAGTGTGAACACTTCAAACGACCACCTTGCTCACACATATGGAAAACCAAAATTTGTCACTTGCTTTGTTGAAGTCGAGTTTTGTTGGTTACGATATTTACATATTTCTTGCACGCAAACTTGGACTGCCGTGACCCAGATGTTTACAACTAAATGAGGAAAAGTTGTGTGTGTGTGTGATGAAGATAAAAAACAAGTCACATGTTTTGACAACGCGCAGGAGAAAACGTGATTCTTAGCACGTTGTGAGCAGTAGTAGTAGTAGTAGTAGTAGTAGTAGTTACCATATTGTGAGTAGTAGTAGTAGTAGTAGTAGTAGTAGTTAGCATGTTGTGAGCAGTAGTAGTAGTTGTAGCATGAGAATTTGGCTTCTCGTGGATTGACGGTTAATGGACACAACCCATGATATACTGTAGTGATGTGTCACACATTAGGTTGTTTCCCCTGACATCCCAGTTAGCTCTCACAGCGCAAGCTTTGGAGACGTCTCATTGTCAGCAGAGTATTCGCAGGGGAGTAACTTTTTCGTTGATTACCTATGGATAGTGAGTTAAATGAGGACACTCAAATATGATATTACTTTAACTTTTTTTTTCTGGGAAAAAACCCGCAGGAAGAACCATTTACATGCATAGCCCTTACCAACCAGGAAGCACTTCAATATCAGAGTGTGAAACCAAAGACGGCGTAGATGAGAGGAGTTACAGGAACTAGGGAAATATTGCCTACCTTCACAACCGAACTAGTCAAAACATTACATCAAAACTTCCTGAGAAGACAGAAAAGGCAAAACAGAGGGAAAGTTTCTCTAGAACAGAGATTCTCAAACTCAGGAATGGAAATATCCAGAAAATGGGGACGAGGTGTGGGATAATGGAGCTTATAGGGTATTGGGATCAGTCGATTGAAAAAAAAAATATAGCGTCTTGTCCTTAGAGAAACGGGGTGCAGCTAAAAATTACTGCGGATGAATTAGATCTAAGAAATCCATTGCTGAATTAGATCTTAGAAAACTACATGCGGCTGTAATTGATCTAAGAAAACTATTTTGGCTGTATTAGATCCAAGGAATAAATGATCTCAGCCATTGTAATCTGGCCTGATATCGTTCGCCTGGTCACGTGCTAGGTCAGTAGTGGACAAAGAGATGTGTAACTTTCTAACATTTTGGTAAATATTTTAAAGAGATATATAACTTTCTAACATTTTTGGTAAATATTTTAAAGAGATATATAACTTTCTAACATTTTGGCAAATATTTTAAAGAGATATATAACTTTCTAACTATTTGGCAAATATTTTAAAGAGATGTATAACTTTCTAACATTTTGGTTAATATTTTAAAGAGATGTATAACTTTCTAACATTTTGGTAAATATTTTAAAGAGATGTATAACTTTCTAACATTTTGGTTAATATTTTACAAACTACATGTATTTTTTAAAATGTCACATATTGCACCACAAGCACACACACAGAAGTGAAATCCAGTGGTATCCATTTCACGTCACAATCATATGAAGTGACACGGGTAAAAATCAAAATGTAGAAGCTTAAACGAGAGAACCAGGAAAGATGAAAATATTCACTATCACATTCACGATGCCGAGAAAGTGACATCTCGTGAAGTTCGTGCACTATCACATTCACGATGCTGAAAATGTCAGGTACAGTGTGACTAGTTAAAAAAAAAAGGTAAATATGTGACATATAAGAGACAGTGGTAAGAGACGTGACGACTGTAGTAAGGGATTTGACGACTGTAGTAATAGAAGTGACGGCATGGTTAAGGAAAGTGACGACTGTACTAAAAGAAGTGACGGTTGTAGAAAGAGAAGTGACGATTATAGTAAGAGAAGTGACGACAGTGGTAAGAGAATTGACAACTGTAGCAAGAGAGATGACGACAGTGGTAAGAGAAGTGACGACAGTAGTAAGAGAACAGCGGTAAAACTGGTTCCAACATTAAAGTAGATGAACCTTCATAGAGGAAAGAGGCCAGGAACAGGAGCTGCATAAATTAAGATGATCCCTATAAATGAAGAACATAAAGCAATTCAATATTTCGGCAAAAGCCTTTTTTCTAGGTTCACATACAATCAAAGTCTGTCCGTCTTTCTTACAAAAAAGATAACGAAAAAACTGATCGTTTCATCTCTTCTTCGTATTTTGTTATCTGTTGTTTCGGTTTTTATCTGTTGTTTTGATTTTTGTCTGGTGTGTTGGTATTTTATGTGCTTCTTGAAAAAAGCGTTTGCCGAAATATTGGTGTGTTGTATGCTCTTCATTTATATTCTCTCATCTTACTTTCTGCCATTCTTGTGTCTGCCAACTTTCCTCAGTTTTTCTAACTTTTTGTAAACCTGAAGATTACACTTCCATCTACTTTATAAATATGTGAAACAACCGACACATGTTTCTATATCTTCTACCATTCTTCTTTTACAAACCTTGTAGGAACAAAGCGGTTGTACATACACATATATTAACATAGAATTAACAAAAAACAACATAAAACTGGCAAATATAACATGATTTTATCCAGTATAATATCCATTAATAAAACGTATGTCTATAATTACCACGATGACACATAAGAAAGGAAAACAGACACTGGTTACTGTTGTGGGCCATCAGGTCACGGCATATCTCCAGGAACATCTTCTGTAACAAGGCCATATTCTGGCTGTATTAACCAACGTGAGTCAAGGCCTCGTTGAAGACTGTAAGGATTCAAGGGAAATAATTCATGAAATCATTGTAAAGTTATCTTAGCTTTGTATCATATAATACAATAGGGATTTTCAATAATTGCGTCTATGTCTTCTGTGTGTCCTATCTTTAAATATTGTATCACTACAAAGACAAGTGAAACCACCAAATACTATTTACTACACTTATACACTACAAGCATTTGCTATAGAACAAGTGTGTTTTGAGAAGGGTTAGATCTGTTAGTGCTAGCGTTGTTCTTGACAATCACACTTCACTGTTCAGATCTTGAAAGCGGGTAAATGTATCGAATTAGGCCTGATGCACGTTGGTTTTTATAAGGCAAACTCGAGAATATGTAGACCTCATGAGCATAATGTCAGGATGTTGGTTCTCACTAGGGCAAGCAGATTACTTGGAAACACATTAGTTCTTTATAGCTGATATATACAGTTTGAATCTTCCCTACACAGACAGTCGGGCCAGTACTGTTATGTTTATTTTAGTTTAATAATCCGAATTTCACTAGTGTTAGTGCAAAACTTTATCCCATATCTGGAAGCTCTATATATCCAGGATAACATATTTGTGTTTAATAATCCGAATTTCACTAGTTTTAGTGCAACAAATGTATCCCATATCTGGAAGCTCTATACATCCAGGATAACATATTTGTGTTTAATAATCCGAATTTCATTAGTTTTAGTGCAACAAATGTATTCCATATCTGGAAGCATTATGTATCCAGGATAATGAATGACGGAAAAAAGACTGTAATTTATTCGTCATCACATAAAATATTTCGTGCAATTTAACTAATATATCTAAAGTTCATTTTGGCTGAGTACAAGAAGAGAAACATAATGAATAATGAGAAGCAAGAGACAGCTAAGGAGATTTAATACAGAAATAAGACACAGACTAAAAGAGAAATGGATAGGCTGTATTCTAGAAAATATTTGGGCAGAATTGGTTGTAGTTACCGCTGACGCTCTGAGGTCCACAGACAGGCCGTGATTACCGTGTTCTGCTCGCCGTCGCATCAGTTAGCAATGTCAGGATTCCTGTCACAGGTTACTACTTCGTCAAGCCAGATTTCACTGACTTCTTATATCTTATATCTTATATCCTTCCCGTGCCGTTAAATGTCACATAGGGCTCGCAAGGTAGTTCGCCAATTGTTCCTGTCTTCGGCGAGTCTTTCAATCTCATCATTTGATTTTATGCCTGTTAATTTGGCCTCTCTTAGTTTTCACTGACTTACCACTTCTTTTTGTGAGCATGGTGAACTTTTACTAACATTCACTATTACTTCAGGTGAAGTACAGTGATAAGAAAGACAATGCTTTCACACTTTTGCCTTGGTCAGTTAATGAAAAAGAAGAGGAAAGAAAGGAGCCTATGACAACTTAAAGATCCGGCTGATGGAAAATCTGGGCAACAAACTTCACGAGCGGTAGACTCGGGCATCTATTTTTTTTTCTTTAATAACAAGTTCCACTTTTCAGAACTTTACGGGACACATATAGAGATATGATATAAATGTTTGTCAGAGTACTAACAAAACCTGGTATTGAATGAAAACTTAAAAATCTTTTTTTTTTTATTTAAAATTTTTTTTCTGCTACTAGAGCTGATCCTCTCCATAGGATCAACATCCTCTCCATAGGATCAACATCCTCTCCACAGGATCAACATCCTCTCCACACGATCAACATCCTCTCCACACGATCAACTTCCTCTCCACACGATCAACACCCAAAGCAAGACACAGGAAAACACTCTGACCGAGTCTGAATATTACGCCCCAAACATTCCCAAAGGAAAAATATCTAAACCCCAACATACAGTAATCTCCTCTACTGTCTCTGTGTGTAACTAAACAGATACCACACTTGGACAGACTAACCTATATGCCTTTTCCGACTTTATAAAGTCTTAATTCTAACATTTTTTTCATACTCTAGAGCTAATTCAGAGCAGTAAATTGCTCGAAAATGACCAAACAACCCAAAAGTTTACTCCGCCCGCGTAAAACACTACAGGAAAACAAACTGAAGCACTCTTACATTTTAATTCCAGCACATATTTTCGCACGATGTTGTTACAGATTTGGTTCTTATTTTGGTCCTTATTCTTAGCTATATTTCATGTATAGGTTAAGAGGTTAAGACGCTGTCTGACTTGTCAGTCGGCTACCCATGGCTGACATGATAGATAGATAGATAGATAGATAGATAGATAGATAGATAGATAGATAGATAGATAGATAGATAGATAGATAGATAGATATAGATAGATAGATAGATTATAAGTCTCAGCCTCGCTTTTAGAAATTTTCCCATCCTTGTCCGCGTCCACGGAAGTAAAAAGAACTTGCTCCAAATGTGCAAGCTCGTCATCATCTTGAGCCAAGGTCAAGGCCGGCACAACAATCAAGATGGCGTAGATAAACATTGTTCTGAAGAAAACTAAAACGTTATTTAATATATTTCAGTATGTATATTGATAAACTGCACCATTGCAAATGATAGCTTTCACCGCGAACAAAAACGTGTTTGTTTTTTCTTTTACATGTGTTGAATCTGATAGTGAAAATAAAAACCAAAAGTAAAAAGCATAAAGAATAAAGATGGTTCTGATAATCGGTAGAATACTTCACAGCACTAATGGTATTCGTTGTCTAAGATACGTGAGGCAAGATGCTTTATAAGATACTTATGATGAGAATCTGTCTACTATAATCATGATGAGATGTTGTCTTAGATACTCATGGTGATATGCTATCTAAGATACTTATAGTGTGATACTGTGTAAGATAGTTATGGTGAGATGCTATCTTAGATACATATGGTGATATGCTATCTAAGATACTTATAGTGTGATACTGTATAAGATACTTGTAATGTGATACTGTGTAAGATAGTTATTGCGAGATTCTGTTTAAAGAACGACCTTCCCTCCTCCTTGTAATTTATCTTGGCTTACTGGAGGGGGTAAGTGTTCCTTGCTTGGCGTGTCTCAGTAACCTGCCACCTCCAGGAAAACACAGTCTTGGGCTAACATTTGGTCTAGCCTCTTTAAATGTTTTTCCCCACTAGTTTATGATATCTTCCTTGCTGCCTGCAAGTTCGCTTCTAACAGAGAAAACTTGAGCGACAAGAACGCATATTTTACTATAAAAGCTAACGCATGCTCCAGTACATACTTCTTCCTTGAAAGTGTTAGTTTTCTCAGTGGCTTTGATGATGATAGTCTTAATTAGAGGCATTGATGATGATAGTCTTAATTAGAGGCGTTGATGATGATAGTCTTAATAAGAGACGTTGATGATGATAGTTTTAGTCAGAGGCGTTGATGATGATAGTCTTTATTAGAGGCGTTGATGATGATAGTTTTAGTCAGAGGAGTTGATGATGATAGTTTTAGTCAGAGGGGTTGATGATGATAGTTTTAGTCAGAGGGGTTGATGATGATAGTTTTAGTCAGAGGGGTTGATGATGATAGTTTTAGTCAGAGGCGTTGATGATGATAGTCTTTATTAGAGGCGTTGATGATGATATCTTAATCAGAGGCGTTGATGATGATATTCTTAATTAGACGCGTTGATGATGATAGTTTTAGTCAGAGGGGTTGATGATGATAGTTTTAGTCAGAGGAGTTGATGATGATAGTCTTTATCAAAGGCGTTGATGATGATAATCTTAATCAGAGGCGCTGATGACGATAGTCTTAGTCAGTAGCGTTGATGATGATAGTCTTAGTCGGAGGCGTTGATGATCAAACTCTTAGTCAGAGGGGTTGATGATGATAGTCTTAGTCGGAGGCGTTGATGCTGATAGTCTTAGTCGGAGGCGTTGATGATCAAACTCTTAGTCAGAGGGGTTGATGATGATAGTCTTAGTCGGAGGCGTTGATGATGATAGTCTTAGTCGGAGGCGTTGATGATGATAGTCTTAGTCGGAGGCGTTGATGATGATAGTCTTAGTCGGATTCGTTGATGATGATAGTCTTAGTCGGAGGCGTTGATGATGATAGTCTTAGTCAGAGGCGCTGATAACGATAGTCTTAATCAGTAGAGTTAATGATGATAGTCTTAGTCGGAGGTGTTGATGATCAAACTCTTAGTCAGAGGGGTTGATGATGATAGTCTTAATCAGTAGCGTTGATGATGACAGTCTTAACCAGTAGCGTTGATGATGATAGTCTTAGTCGGAGGCGTTGATTATAGTATAAGTCGGAGGCGTTGATGATGATAGTCTTAGTTAGAGGTGTTGATCATGATAGTCTTTGTCAGAGGCGTTGATGATGATAGTCTTAATCAGTAGCGTTGATGATAATAGTCTTAATAAGTAGCGTTGATGATGATAGTCTCAATCAGTAGCGTTGATGATAATAGTCCTAATAAGTAGCGTTGATGATGATAGTCTCAATCAGTAGCGCTGATGATGATAATTTTCGTCAGAGGCGTTAATGATGATATTTTTTGTCAGAGGCGTTCATGATGATAATCTTTATCAGAGACGTTGATGATGATAGTCTTTATTAGAGGCGTTGATGATGATAGTCTTTATTAGAGACGTTTATGATGATAGTCTTTATTAGAGGCATTGATGATGATAGTCTTTATTAGAGGCGTTGATGATGATAGTCTTTATTAGAGGCGTTGATGATGATAGTCTTTATCAGAGACGTTGATGATGTTAGTCTTTTTTAGAGACGTTGATGATGATAGTTTTCATTACAGGCGTTGATGATTATAGTCTTTATTAGAAGCGTTGATGATGATAGTCTTTAATAGAGAGGTTGATGATGATAGTCTTTATTAGAGATGTTGTTGATGAGTCTTTATCAGAGACGTTGATGATGATAGTCTTCTTTAGAGACGTTGATGATGATAGTCTCAATTAGAGGCATTGATGATAGTCTTTATCAGAGAAATTGATGATGATAGTCTTTATTAGAGGCGTTGATGATGATAGTCTGTATTAGAGGCGTCGATGATGATAGTCTTTATTAGAGACTTTCATGATGATAGTCTTTATTAGAGGCGTTGATGATGATAGTCTTTATCAGAGAAATTGATGATGATAGTCTTCATTAGAGACATTGATGATGATAGTCTTCATTAGAGGCGTTGATGATGATAGTCTTTATTAGAGGCGTTGATGATGATAGTCTTTTTTAGAGACTTTCATGATGATAGTCTTTATTTGAGATGTTGTTCATGAGTCTTTATCAAAGACGTCGATGATGATAGTCTTTATCAGAGACGTTGATGATGATAGTCTTCATTAGAGACGTTGATGATGATAGTCTGTATTAGAGACGTCGATGATGATATTCTTTATTAGAGAAGTTGATGATGATATTCTTTATCAGAGACGTTGACGATGATAGTCTTTGTTAGAGACGTTGATTATGATAGCCTTTATTAGAGACGTTGATGATTATATTCTTTATCAGAGACGTTGATGATGATAGTCTTTATTAGAGGCGTTGATGATAGTCTTTATCAGAGAAGTTGATGATGATAGTCTTTATCAGAGACATTGATGATTATAGTCTTTATTAGAGACGTTGAAGATGATAGTCTTTATCAGAGAAGTTGATGCTGATAGTCTTTATTAGATACGTTGATGCTGATAGTCTTTATTAGAGGCGTTGATGATGATAGTCTTTATTAGAGGCGTTGATGATAATAGTCTTTATTAGAGGCATTCATGATGGTAGTCTTTATTAGAGGCGTTCATGATGATAGTCCTAATCAGAGGCGTTGATGATGATTGTTTTAGTCAGAGGCGTTGCTGATGATATTCTTTATCAGAGACGTTGACGATGATAGTCTTTGTTAGAGACGTTGATTATGATAGTCTTTATTAGAGACGTTGATGATTATATTCTTTATCAGAGACGTTGATGATGATAGTCTTTATTAGAGGCGTTGATGATAGTCTTTATCAGAGAAGTTGATGATGATAGTCTTTATCAGAGACATTGATGATTATAGTCTTTATTAGAGACGTTGAAGATGATAGTCTTTATCAGAGAAGTTGATGCTGATAGTCTTTATTAGATACGTTGATGCTGATAGTCTTTATTAGAGGCGTTGATGATGATAGTCTTTATTAGAGGCGTTGATGATAATAGTCTTTATTAGAGGCATTCATGATGGTAGTCTTTATTAGAGGCGTTCATGATGATAGTCCTAATCAGAGGCGTTGATGATGATTGTTTTAGTCAGAGGCGTTGCTGATGATAGTCTTAATCAGAGGCGTTGATGATGATAGTTTTAATCAGAGGCATTGATGATGATTGTTTTAGTCAGAGGCGTTCATGATGATAGTCTTAATCAGATGCGTTGATGATGATAGTTTTAGTCAGAGGCGTTCATGATGATAGTCTTAGTCAGAGGCATTGATGATGATAGTTTTAGTCAGAGGCGTTGCTGATGATAGTCTTAATCAGAGGCGTTCATGATGATAGTCTTAATCAGAGGCGTTGATGATGATTGTTTTAGTCAGAGGCGTTCATGATGATAGTCTTAATCAGAGGCGTTGATGATGATATTTTTAGTCAGAGGCGTTCATGATGATAGTCTTAGTCAGAGGCATTGATGATGATAGTTTTAATCAGATGCGTTGATGATGATAGTTTTAGTCTACTATTGGTAGTCTACTACTAGTTTTACTCTACTATTCTGCGTCTTATACAACTTGTCCTCCAACTGAATTCTTTTGAATTAATGGCCTTTACTTTGACCATATTAGTTGTGTAGCCATGGGTACCAAGATGGGCCCCAGCTACGCGTGTCTGTTCATGGGCCACTTCGAACACAAGGTTCTGAGAGCCTTTAGAGGCCCTTTTCCCGCCTTCTATAGACGCTACATAGATGACGGAATTGGGATCATATCAATGCCAGAGGAAGGCCGTAACAACTTGATCAGTTTTGTTAAGGAGTACAATCCTGTCATTTCTTTCACCTTCCATATCTCTGCTACTTTCGTTAACTTTCTTGACATTGCCGTCACTATCGGCCCTTCCGAGCTTACTACTTCTATCCATTATAAACCTACAGACTCTCACAGCTACCTCCTGTACTCTTCCTCCCATCCCAGATCGTGTAAGAACTCTATTCCTTTTTCCCAGCTTCTTAGGTTGCGACGTTTGTGTAAGGAGGATTTGGATTTCCAGGATCAAGGCCACAAAATGCTAGATTTCTTTCGTCAACGCGGCTATCCAGAACACGATCTCTCGTCATCTTGGAACCGCATTAGCCACATATCGCAGCAACAAGCCCTTACCCCTAAACCACACTGTAGCTCGGACAGAGTGAAACTAGTACTCACATAACACCCTCATAGCTTGGCAGATAAAACATACTGTTTCGCCATCTCCACCTCCTCCAGACCGAGCCTGAGACACGTGAACTTTTTGGGGAACCCCCATTGGTGGCCTACAGACGGGACAAGAACATCAGGGATCTTTCAATTGGTAGTCATCTTAAGACAGATGACACTTTTTAAGGTACCAGACGTTGCGGACGCCGTAATTGTAACACTTGTCTGTTTGTTGTCGAGGCCAGCCAGATCTCTTTCCCTAAGTCCACGTTATCAGTTCAGGAGGGTTTCACCTGTACTTCACGAAATGTCATTTATGTTATTATGTGAAAACTTTGCGGTTTCAAGTACATAGGGGAAACTGGCTTACGGTTAGGCGATCGATTTCGCCAGCATCTCAATGATATTTCTAAGAGGGCCTGGACAGCTGTGGTTAAACATGTTTGCCTTGGCAACCATAGGGGTAAACAGGACATTTCTGTTAGTGCGATCCGATCTTGTTCTGCTGATGTACGATCTCGGAGGGTCCTAGAACAGCGCATTATTTTCCAGGCTGGCTGTCTCCATACAGCTGGAATTAACATTGTCTTCGGCTTTCTGTAACTTCTTTATTTTTCCACTGTCCCTTTTTCTTTTAAACTCTACTTTCTTTCTCTATGCTACCCCTCCCTACCACCACCCTATTTTCTTCTCTGCCAACATATTGGTCTTGTCCTATTCACCAGTTCCACATATTCTCCCTGCAGGTGTTTATGTTCTTCATTCATTATCTCTCCGCGTCCCCTTTTCCCTCTCCTCCCCCTCCCCCCCCCCCGACATCTCTAGCGGGTATCATATTTCTATTGCCTTCCCCCACTGCTTTCTCCCACTTGTTCTCCTCCTCTCTCTCCACCTCTTTTTTGTGATTGGCTCTATCGGGCATCTTTTGTTTAGAGGCAGCGTGATCTTTCCTTCTCCCTTCTACCACACACATTTCTGTTTCGCACTTGGAGCAAGACACATTCAGATAAGTTCTTCGTGTTGGTGTTTCGTTGTGTATGTATCCTCGAATAAGGCTCACGTCGAAATATCGGATGTTGTATGTTTTTCATTTATACATTCTCATACATTCTATTCGTTTTTTCTCACTTTCCTCACTCCCTTCCTCCCTTTGTAAAACTGCACCATACACCACTCTACCAGTTTTAGTCAGAGGCGTTGATGATTATAGTTTTAGTCAGAGGCGTTGATGATGATAGTTTTAGTCAGAGGCGTTGATGATGATAGTCTTAATCAGAGGCGTTGATGATGATAGTCTTAGTCAGAGGCGCTGATGACGATAGTCTTAATCAGTAGCGATAATGATGATAGTCTTAGTCGGAGGTGTTGAAAATCAAACTCTTAGTCAGAGGGGTTGATGATGATAGTCTTAGTCGGAGGCGTTGATGCTGATAGTCTTAGTCGGAGGCGTTGATGATGATAGTCTTTATCAAAGGCGTTGATGATGATAGTCTTAGTCGGAGGCGTTGATGATGATAGTCTTAGTCAGAGGCGTTGATGATGATAGTCTTAGTCGGAGGCGTTGATGATGATAGTCTTAGTCGGAGGCGTTGATGATGATAGTCTTAGTCAGAGGCGCTGATGACGATAGTCTTAATCAGTACAGTTAATGATGATAGTCTTAGTCGGAGGTGTTGATGATCAAACTCTTAGTCAGAGGGGTTGATGATGATAGTCTTAATCAATAGCGTTGATGATGACAGTCTTAACCAGTAGCGTTGATGATGGTAGTCTTAGTCGGAGGCGTTGATTATAGTATAAGTCGGAGGCGTTGATGATGATAGTCTAAGTCGGAGGCGTTGATGATGATAGTTTTAGTCAGAGGCGTTGATGATGATAGTCTTAGTTAGAGGTGTTGATGATGATAGTCTTTGTCAGAGCAGTTGATGATGATAGTCGTAATCAGAGGCGTTGATGATGATAATCTTAGTCAGAGGCGTTGATGATGATAGTTTTTGTCAGAGGCGTTGATGATGATAGTCTTAATCAGTAGCGTTGATGATGATAGTCTTAATAAATAGCGTTGATGATGATAGTCTCAATCAGCAGCGCTGATGATGATAATTTTCGTCAGAGGCGTTAATGATGATATTTTTTGTCAGAGGCGTTCATGATGATAATCTTTATCAGAGACGTTGATGATGATAGTCTTTATTAGAGGCGTTGATGATGATAGTCTTTATCGGAGACGTTGATGATGATAGTCTTTATTAAGGACGTTTATGATGATAGTCTTTATTAGAGGCATTGATGATGATAGTCTTTATTAGAGGCGTTGATGATGATAGTCTTTATTAGAGGCATTGATGATGATAGTCTTTATCAGAGACGTTGATGATGATATTCTTTATCAGAGACGTTGATGATGTTAGTCTTTTTTAGAGACGTTGATGATGATAGTTTTCATTAGAGGCGTTGATGATTATAGTCTTTATTAGAAGCGTTGATGATGATAGTCTTTAATAGAGAGGTTGATGATGATAGTCTTTATTAGAGATGTTGTTGATGAGTCTTTATCAGAGACGTTGATGATGATAGTCTTTTTTAGAGACGTTGATGATGATAGTCTCTATTAGAGGCATTGATGATAGTCTTTATCAGAGACGTTGATGATGATAGTCATTTTTAGAGACGTTGAGGACGATAGTCTCTATTAGAGGCATTGATGATAGTCTTTATCAGAGAAATTGATGATGATAGTCTTCATTAGAGGCGTTGATGATGATAGTCTTTATTAGAGTCGTTGATGATGATAGTCTTTATTAGAGACTTTCATGATGATAGTCTTTATTTGAGATGTTGTTCATGAGTCTTTATCAAAGACGTCGATGATGATAGTCTTTATCAGAGACGTTGATGATGATAGTCTTCATTAGAGACGTTGATGATGATAGTCTGTATTAGAGACGTTGATGATGATATTCTTTATTAGAGAAGTTGATGATGATATTCTTTATCAGAGACGTTGATGATGATAGTCTTTATCAGAGACGTTGATGATCATAGTCTTTGTTAGAGACGTTGATTATGATAGTCTTTATTAGAGACGTTGATGATTATATTCTTTATCAGAGACGTTGATGATGATAGTCTTTATTAGAGGCGTTGATGATGATAGTCTTTATTAGAGACGTTGATGATGATAGTCTTTATTATAGACGTTGATGATGATAGTCTTTATTAGAGACGTTGATGATGATAGTCTTTTTTACAGACGTTGATGATGATAGTCATTTTTAGAGACGTTGATGATGATAGTCTTTATTAGAGGCGTTGATGATAGTCTTTATCAGAGAAGTTGATGATGATAGTCTTTATCAGAGACGTTGATGATTATAGTCTTTATCAGAGATATTGATGATTATAGTCTTTAACAGAGACGTTGAAGATGATAGTCTTTATCAGAGAAGTTGATGCTGATAGTCTTTATTAGATACGTTGATGATGATAGTCTTTATTAGAGGCGTTGATGATGATAGTCTTTATTAGAGTCGTTGATGATGATAGTCTTTATTAGAGACATTCATGATGGTAATCTTTATTAGAGGCGTTCATGATGATAGTCCTAATCAGAGGCGTTGATGATGATTGTTTTAGTCAGAGGCGTTGCTGATGATAGTCTTAATCAGAGGCGTTCATGATGATAGTTTTAATCAGAGGCGTTGATGATGATTGTTTTAGTCAGAGGCGTTCATGATGATAGTCTTAATCAGAGGCGTTGATGATGATAGTTTTAGTCAGAGGCGTTCATGATGATAGTCTTAGTCAGAGGCATTGATGATGATAGTTTTAGTCAGAGGCGTTGATGATGATAGTTTTAGTCTACTATTGGTAGTCTACTACTAGTTTTACTCTACTATTCTATACAACTTGTCCTCCAGCTGAATTCTTTTGAATTAATGGCCTTTACTTTGACCATATTAGTTGTGTAGCCATGGGTACCAAGATGGGCCCCAGCTACGCGTGTCTGTTCATGGGCCACTTCGAACACAAGGTTCTGAGAGCCTTTAGAGGCCCTTTTCCCGCCTTCTATAGACGCTACATAGATGACGGCATTGGGATCATATCAATGCCAGAGGAAGGCCGTAACAACTTGATCAGTTTTGTTAAGGAGTACAATCCTGTCATTTCTTTCACCTCCCATATCTCTGCTACTTCCGTTAACTTTCTTGACATTGCCGTCATTATCGGCCCTTCCGAGCTTACTACTTCTATCCATTATAAACCTACAGACTCTCACAGCTACCTCCTGTACTCTTCCTCCCATCCCAGATCGTGTAAGGACTCTATTCCTTTTTCCCAGCTTCTTATGTTGCGACGTTTGTGTAAGGAGGATTTGGATTTCCAGGATCAAGGCCACAAAATGCTAGATTTCTTTCGTCAACGCGGCTATCCAGAACACGATCTCTCGTCATCTTGGAACCGCATTAGCCACATATCGCAGCAACAAGCCCTCACCCCTAAACCACACTGTAGCTCGGATAGAGTGAAACTAGTACTCACATAACACCCTCATAGCTTGGCAGATAAAAACATACTGTTTCGCCATCTCCACCTCCTCCAGACCGAGCCTGAGACACGTGAACTTTTTGGGGAACCCCCATTGGTGGCCTACAGACGGGACAAGAACATCAGGGATCTTTCAATTGGTAGTCATCTTAAGACAGATGACACTTTTTAAGGTACCAGACGTTGCGGACGCCGTAATTGTAACACTTGTCTGTTTGTTGTCGAGGCCAGCCAGATCTCTTTCCCTAAGTCCACGTTATCAGTTCAGGAGGGTTTCACCTGTACTTCACGAAATGTCATTTATGTTATCATGTGAAAACTTTGCGGTTTGAAGTACATAGGGGATACTGGCTTACGGTTAGGCGATCGATTTCGCCAGCATCTCAATGATATTTCTAAGAGGGCCTGGACAGCTGTGGTTAAACATGTTTGCCTTGGCAACCATAGGGGTAAACAGGACATTTCTGTTAGTGCGATCCGATCTTGTTCTGCTGATGTACGATCTCGGAGGGTCCTAGAACAGCGCATTATTTTCCAGGCTGGCTGTCTCCATACAGCTGGAATTAACATTGTCTTCGGCTTTCTGTAACTTCTTTATTTTTCCACTGTCCCTTTTTCTTTTAAACTCTACTTTCTTTCTCTATGCTACCCCTCCCTACCACCACCCTATTTTCTTCTCTGCCAACATATTGGTCTTGTCCTATTCACCAGTTCCACATATTCTCCCTGCAAGTGTTTATGTTCTTCATTCATTATCTCTCCGCGTCCCCTTTTCCCTCTCCTCCCCTCCCCCGACATCTCTAGCGGGTATCATATTTCTATTGCCTTCCCCCACTGCTTTCTCCCACTTGTTCTCCTCCTCTCTCTCCACCTCTTTTTTGTGATTGGCTCTATCGGGCATCTTTTGTTTAGAGGCAGCGTGATCTTTCCTTCTCCCTTCTACCACACACATTTCTGTTTCGCACTTGGAGCAAGACACATTCAGATAAGTTCTTCGTGTTGGTGTTTCGTTGTGTATGTATCCTCGAATAAGGCTCACGTCGAAATATCGGATGTTGTATGTTTTTCATTTATACATTCTCATACATTCTATTCGTTTTTTCTCACTTTCCTCACTCCCTTCCTCCCTTTGTAAAACTGCACCATACACCACTCTACCAGTTTTAGTCAGAGGCGTTGATGATTATAGTTTTAGTCAGAGGCGTTGATGATGATAGTTTTAGTCAGAGGCGTTGATGATGATAGTCTTAATCAGAGGCGTTGGTGATAATAGTCATAATCAGAAGCGTTAATGATGATAGTCTTAATCAGAAGCGTTGATGATGATAGTTTTAATCAGAAGGGGTGATGATGATAGTCTTAATCAGTGGCGTTAATGATGGTAGTCTTAATCAGAGGCGTTGATTATGATAGTCAAAATCAGAAGCTATATGATGATAGTCTTAATTAGAGGCGTTGATGATTATATTCTTTGTCAGAGGCGTTGATGATGATAGTCTTAATCAGAGGCGTTGATGATGATAGTCTTAATCAGAGGCATTGATGATGATAGTCTTAATCAGAGGCGTTGATGATGATAGTCTTAATCAGAGGCGTTGATGACGATAGTCTTAATCAGAGGGGTTGATGATGATAATCTTAATCAGAGGCGTTGATGATGATAGTCTTAATCAGACGCATTGATGATGTTAGTTTTAGTCAGAGGTGCCTGACCTCCTCCCACAGGATTAAGATAATGAGCTATCAAAATCCCAGGATGCTGAATAAGCTCCAGCAAGGGAAATAATCATAATCGTCTTTTTTCTGACATTTCTTTTTTCTTTGTTATTAGTCTCGATGATGTTATTTAGGGTCTTGAACAATTATCTTTCCACAGTCCTAGCTTTGAAAAAAAAATACGAGACATAAGTCACTGGGTAGACAAAGCCTTGTAGAGAGACAGAAGTCACTGGGTAGACAAAGACTTGTGGAGAGACAGAAGTCACTGGGTAGACAAAGCCTTGTGGATAGACGGGAGTCACTGCGTAGACAAAGCCTTGTGGAGAGACGGGAGTCACTGGGTAGACAAAGCCTTGTGGATAGACGAGAGTCACTGCGTATACAAAGCCTTGTGGAGAGACGAGAGTCACTGGATAGACAAAGCCTTGTGGAGAGACAGAAGTCACTGGGTAGACAAAGCCTTGTGGATAGACGAGAGTCACTGGGTAGACAAAGCCTTGTGGAGAGACGGGAGTCACTGGGTAGACAAAGCCTTGTGGAGAGACATAAGTCACTGGGTAGACAAAGCCTTGTAGAGAGACAGAAGTCACTGGGTAGACAAAGCCTTGTGGAGAGACGGGAGTCACTGGGTAGACAAAGCCTTGTGGAGAGACGGGAGTCACTGGGTAGACAAAGCCTTGTGGAGAGACGAGAGTCACTGGGTAGACAAAGCCTTGTGGAGAGACGGGAGTCACTGGGTAGACAAAGCCTTGTGGAGAGACGGGAGTCACTGGGTAGACAAAGCCTTGTAGAGAGACAGAAGTAACTGGGTAGACAAAGCCTTGTGGAGAGACAGAAGTCACTGGGTAGACAAAGCCTTGTGGATAGACGGGATTCACTGCGTAGACAAAGCCTTGTGGAGAGACGGGAGTCACTGGGTAGACAAAGCCTTGTGGAGAGACGGGAGTCACTGGGTAGACAAAGCCTTGTGGAGAGACGGGAGTCACTGGGTAGACAAAGCCTTGTGGAGAGACGAGAGTCACTGGGTAGACAAAGCCTTGTGGAGAGACGGGAGTCACTGGGTAGACAAAGCCTTGTGGAGAGACGGGAGTCACTGGGTAGACAAAGCCTTGTAGAGAGACAGAAGTAACTGGGTAGACAAAGCCTTGTGGAGAGACAGAAGTCACTGGGTAGACAAAGCCTTGTGGATAGACGGGATTCACTGCGTAGACAAAGCCTTGTGGAGAGACGGGAGTCACTGGGTAGACAAAGCCTTGTGGAGAGACGGGAGTCACTGGGTAGACAAAGCCTTGTGGAGAGACGGGAGTCACTGGGTAGACAAAGCCTTGTGGAGAGACGGGAGTCACTGGGTAGAAAAAGCCTTGTGAAGAGACGGGAGTCACTGGGTAGACAAAGCTATGATGCAATAGATATTTGTAAGTCATCAATGACCATTTTTGTCTTTCAGCCATGAGGTCTGTTAAGAATTTGTGAAAGACCGGGTCATGTGGAAACCTGTTTCTCATGCGTATAGTAAATGTCAAGCAAAACTGAGGATGCGGGCACAAGGAAACTGGACGTTGCAAAACAAATCTCGCTTGCTGTTACTGTGGCCGACTTAAGCAAACCTAACAATGGTAAATTCAACCTTAAGCGAATATACTCTACACGGTGTTGCTCGGCATAATCCACAACAGTTTGATATTTACTCTCTTCAATAGCGCCTTCTTACACTAAATGTATCAACTTATCGTACCTGTATGTTTACTATTATTGTTTTTATATTATTTGCTTTTTTGTAATCAAATATGAAAAGGCAACGTCTCTCCGATTAGGCAGTCAACGACCCTTAGCTATCGTCAGGATTAATATACCATAGCTGATCAAGACCCTGTCCCACCTCTCCGTTGGTACCCCCAGTAACAGGCCTATACTGGTTAACAGGGCAGGGGCCGCCATAGTCCTCATGGTGGTGGAGTCTGCTAAAGAAGCAGTTCATACACTCTGTTTTTCAGCTGTACTCCAAGACTGAAAATATAGCTACCATAACCCGCTCCCACGCCGATACGATGATGTGCCACCACAGCTTCACAGCATCGGCTGCAAAGAACACCAGCTACCAGTTGCAGGGAGATCGAAGAAAGAAAGAAAGAAAAAAAGAAAGAAAGAAAGAAAGTTGATACGCATCTGCAGATGTTAGTGTGAAAGTATTCTTACAGGAAGATCTGTGAAAGATCTATAGAACTTTTCGTGTTTTATAGGTCATGATTATTAAAAATCTCATTGGAATTGTAAAAAGTATCCGTGTTAGTTTTCAATATTTATTTACTGAAAAAATTAAAGATTAGAAGCTATTTCCTAATTAACGAACTATATTTGTTAAATGAAGAGATATGAATTATTGTTCAGTTTAACTTGCAAGGGTTTATGACTTGCACAAATTTTTAGTATAATTGCTAAGTAACGATGTTTTTGTGAAAAACTTTTTATCTTTAACGACAGATAAGAAACTTTGTTCTTTTCGTGACATAAAGTTCTGACTAGCCTCCAGAATCTGGACAAGAAAATCTGTCAAGGTCTTTCAGTTTGATCTTATCCAGTATCATGCCCGTCCTCAAATTACAGTAAAGTTATCATTTTCATCATTCTTTTCCTGCACATCCTTCATTGTCGTCATCATCACCATCATCGTCACCAACAAGCTCTCATTGTTGTCTAGTCTGTGTTTTTGTCCGCTGTGATGAGGAATCGAGCGAGGGATTTTAAGATTGGATTGAAAACCTCAGCTTGTCTATTCAGTGGCAACTGCTCTAGGTATCTGGCCATTAAGTTGTCACATTTAAAAGTCCTTCTGTTTGTGAGTGTGTTTGTGTTCATGTTTGATGGAGTGTATGCTTGGGAGTTTGTGTATATGTTGGCGTGAGTGTGTGTTTGCGTGTTTGTGTTTTTGTGTTTTTGTTTGTGTATCTATATGTTTGGAGGACAGGACAAAAAAATAAAGAGCTGAGAAATGAGCGGCAGGGTTAACCCGCTCTAGTTTTTTTTTTGTTTTTGTTTTTCAACAAACTCTGAATTCTGTTATAATTTTTAAAATGCGTTTTGCTACAGCAACATGACTTGGCACTTTATGTAGGTCACAGAGATTACAGTGAAAAGATTTGGTTGAAACATCTGTTCAGGTGTAAGACGCGAGCGTTAACTCTTTGCTGGCCAAGTAAGGAAGAAACACAGACGTGATTTAGAACTCTGATTAAATTCCAGTAGTCTTCTTCTTCTTCAGACAATGTAATTTTAATTTTTTGTTGTCATCTCCTTTGTTTCGCATTAATTATGTGAACGTATTGCTCATAGTGATTCATAACTGATATGATTGTTAATTATTAAAGCTTATATATTTTATATAATTTTTATTAAATATACATTTTTTATCAGCGTTGTCATTCTTAGCATTAACAATACAAATTTTCTGTGACAATCAGCTATTTGTTTAATAAATCGAATACAGGAAGTGAAAACCTACACAAACAATTAGCTCCTCATAACGTTACAGAAAAACAATCCCGGGCAGACTCATATTTAAGTAAATAAAGAAGATATAAATTTAGCCCTGGACAGACCCATATTTAAGTAAATAAAGAACATATAAATGTACCATTCCATAACATGCGTCATTAATATAAGAATTTATAACTGCAACTAAAATCAAATCATATAAAAGTTGTCTGTTGTCCTCTGACTTCTCTATATTTAAGAGAATGTTTGAGAAGAACCGACAAGATTAAACTATCCTTGTTTCACACTTCTTGCTGAAGAAAGATTCTAAGAATTTCTCTCATCTCAAGGTGCAACGACCAGCTCGTTCTAAAGAAAGAAGAAAATGTGCGACTAAATGTAGCAACAAAGACTTTGGAAAAAATGTTGTCATAAACTCAGAACTGTCTTCGAAGAGCAATTTCTAAGAGACTTGTTGTTGACGCTTGAAGGAAAGAGACAGACTTGTTTGCTGGTGATGGTCTGTGCTAACAGAGATGGGCAGCATGTAGTGTGGGTGGCGCAGTGTTGGTGAGGTAGCACAGGTGGGGCAGTGTTGGTGAGGTAGCACAGGTGGGGCAGTGTTGGTGAGGTAGCACAGGTGGGGCAGTGTTGGTGAGGTAGCACAGGTGGGGCAGTGTTGGTGAGGTAGCACAGGTGGGGCAGTGTTGGTGAGGTAGCACAGGTGGGGCAGTATTGGTGAGGTAGCACAGGTGGGGCAGTGTTGGTGAGGTAGCACAGGTGGGGCAGTGTTGGTGAGGTAGCACAGGTGGGGCAGCACAGGTGTGGCAGTATTGGTGAGGTAGCATAGGTGGGGCAGTATTGGTGAGGTAGCACAAGTGGGGCACACAGGTGTGGCAGTATTGGTGGGCCAGTATTGGTGAGGCAGCGTGGGTGGGGCACCATAAAAAGGCTAGATGCAGACTCTCTTGCCGGTATGAAAGATGATACAAGTATAGGAAGTTTAATATCTCGGCCAATCATCGCTCTCTGAACCTGAAAACTGGATGTTTGGTGTTATATCATTATTCCTTGATCTCCTATGTTATTTTCGCTGATGGCCACAGCTACAGGTTGGAATATCTAAAGCAGTTGATGTTGTGGTAACGCTTGTGGACAGTGACAAAAAGGTTTTTAAGTTCAATCCCAGACTGGGCTATTTATTTATTTATTATTTGTTAGATAACATGTTCTGTTTAAAAAAAAATATTTTTCACCATTTCGTTCCACATCCAGTTGCTGGACTAGTCGGATTAGTTTCTTAAAACTTTAAGAACTGTTAAAGTAATTAATCCTTGGCAATAAATACTATCATCATATCCATGATGTATGTTAATGATTCTTTCACCAACACGTTTCCACTTCTTTTACAGATCTACGGTATTCTCATCTTAGTATAGTCTGTCTGATGGTGTTCTTGTTCTTTCTGACTCCAGATTCGAGTGGGATGGCCCTGTAGTCAATGCCGTGAAGATTTTGAAGGATACGTAGTGTGTCCAGTTTGATGTGGGTCACCAATGCTGGCAGATCAAGGGTCATGAAAAGAAAAAGAAAGCCAGAGAAGATTCAACACTTCTAAGTAGACGCTACAATCATGGAGATTACAGTGACCTTTACCTCCCTGGCCAGGCTGGGCATGTTACTAGGAGCATCAGCTGAGTCTGACCACGCGACGAAATGTCCTGGCATCAAAATGTCTCGGCGCCAAAACGGGGTCCAAAAGTCACCTACGGAGACAAGTTTACATATGAGCAAAAATAAATAACGTTATCGATCTAAACACAAAGAAGTCCTACTACTATTACAAACATAATTACACTTCTACTACTGCTTCACAAAAACTAGAATGACTGCTCAAATAGAAATAGGACTTTTGTGTACTTGAGAAAAAATAGATAAAGATTAGTACCAAAACAATCAAGCACAGACTATAGATCAGTACAAACATCTTACCATCTTACCACTAAATAGAAATTCGTTTCATCAAAAATAAATTGTTAATAAATTCCGTTGTACAATGCCCCCACATAAATTTAGCCTACTACGTAATCAAAGGCAAAATAGCCAAAAAAGAACTGAGGTCTCTACAAAAAGTAATGTTTAACTTGTTCTAGAAAAGCCTTTGTTCGTGTTCAGGTGAGTTTTAACTTACATAAACCGTTTATTTCGCTCTCAGTTTCAGATCTACCTGCTAATTTATAGCTAAATGTATTCTGACAATGAGTACAGTGTGGGAAATTTACTGTAACTATTGTGACAGCAGTTATTTACAGAACTTTAGCAATGTTATATTGTTGATCATGTGGATAAAGAGATAAAACATGATGGTTGCTCAGGTTGTATTTTATTATTGTCATTGATGTGTACTTTGTATTTTAATGTTTGCGATAAAGTTGAGAGATCAGCAACAACTTGTTAGACATGTCAGTTCGTCCAAGTATTAACTCTTTGAATATCAAGCTGATGGGTTTGCTGGTTCTTAGATATCAGCAACAGCATATTAGACATGTTGGTTCGTCCAAGAATTAACTCTTCGAATATCAAGCTGATGGGTTTGCTGGTTCTTGTCTGATCTTGATATGCTTAAACTTCTCTGAGTGATTTTGAAAGGCGTATGGTAGTGTGGATATTTCAGGTTAGTAGATGGAGCTGCAGGCAGCATCAGAAGTAATTTCCTGGTTTTTAGAGCATGTTGACTATCACGGGGGCAGGGTAACACAAGCCAAAAATCTTGTTACTGAGAATTGAGAGATATTTCTTGAACAGGGAGTGGGTCCAGCTTCTAAAGGGCTCTCGGTTATCCTGTTTGACTTGGATCTACTGCCAGGGTTCATGGAAGTCGAAGACATTAAGAAAGCAAACAAGCTGGCAGGCACGGCCTCAATTCAGGGAACGCTAAGATTGGACAAGGAGGAGATTGTAAAAGCTATCCTTAATAAGCTGCATATGACGGACATGGGGTTGAACGACGACAACCATATCAGGAGGATGACTGAACTGGGGAAGAAGAGAGGAAGAAGAGTGGAAGAAAAGGGGAAAAAGAGGGGAAGAAGAGTGGAAGAAAAGGGGAAGAAGGGGGAAGAAGAGGGGAAGAAAAGGAAAAGAAGTGGGAGAAGAGGGGAAGAAAATGGGAAAAAGAGGGGAAGAGGACGGGAATAGAAGAAAACAAGGGGAAAGAGGGGAAGACGAGAAGACAAAGTGGGGAAGAAAAGATGAAGAAGAGGGGAAGAAAATGGGAAGAAGAGAGGAAGAAAAGGGGAAGAAGTGAGGAAGAAGAGAGGAAGAAAAGGGGAAGAAGAGGGTAAGAAGATGGGAAGAAAAGGAGAAGAAAAGGGGAAGAAAAGGGGAAAAAAGGAACAAGAGGGGAAGAAAAGGGAAAGAAAATGGGAACAAGAGGGGAAAAAGTGGGAAGAAGAGAGGAATCAGAGAAGAAGAAGATTGGAAGATGAGGGGAAGTGAGAGTTAACCACACACAGTCTGTGGCTGGGTCCATCAGCAGGCGCGAGCTTCATTGGTTGTAGGAACAGAAGGCGGAGCCTGGAGTACGTGGAGGCCAGACTCTGATTACAGCTACAGTTACTTATAACAGAGTTCTATCTATATCTGATTACAGTTACAGTTACTTATAACAGAGTTCGATCTATATCTGATTACAGTTACACTTACTTATAACAGAATTATATCTATATCTGATTACAGTTACACTTACTTATAACATAATTCTATCTATATCTGATTACAGTTACACTTACTTATAACATAATTCTATCTATATCTGATTACAGTTACACTTACTTATAACAGAATTCTATCTATATCTGATTACAGTTACACTTACTTATAACAGAATTCTATCTATATCTGATTACAGTTACACTTACTTATAACATAATTCTATCTATATCTGATTACAGTTACACTTACTTATAACAGAATTCTATCTATATCTGATTACAGTTACACTTACTTATAACAGAATTCTATCTATATCTGATTACAGTTACACTTACTTATAACAGAATTCTATCTATATCTGATTACAGTTACACTTTCTAATAACAGAATTCTATTTATATCTTATTACAGTTACACTTACTTATAACAGAATTCTATCTATATCTGATTACAGTTACACTTACTTATAACAGAATTCTATCTATATCTGATTACAGTTACACTTACGTATAACAGAATTATATCTATATCTGATTACAGTTACACTTACTTATAACAGAATTCTATCTATATCTGATTACAGTTACACTTACGTATAACAGAATTCTATCTATATCTGATTACAGTTACACTTACTTATAACAGAATTCTATCTATATCTGATTACAGTTACACTTACTTATAACAGAATTCTATCTATATCTGATTACAGTTACACTTACTTATAACAGAGTTATATCTATATCTGATTACAGTTACAGTTACTTATAACAGAGTTCTATCTATATCTTATCACAGTTACAGTTACTTATAACAGAGTTCTCTCTATATCTGATTACAGATACAGTTACTTATAACAGAGTTCTATCTATATCTTATTACAGTGACAGTTACTTATAACAGAGTTATATTTATATCTGATTACAGTTACAGTTACTTATAACAGAGTTATATCTATATCTGATTACAGTGACAGTTACTTATAACAGAGTTCTATCTATATCTTATTACAGTGACAATTACTTATAACAGTGTTCTATTTATATCTGATTATATTTACACTTACTTATAACAGAGTTATATATTTATCTGATTACGGATACAGTTACTTATAACAGATTTCTATCTATATCTGATTACAGTTACACTTACTTATAACACAGTTCTATCTATATCTGATTACATTTACACTTACTTATAACAAAGTTCTATCTATATCTGATTACAGTTACAGTTACTTATAACAGAGTTCTATCTATATCTATATTCTTAATTTAAATTAAGAAACTTGTTTTTTAACCTCTGTAGGAGTATTTCTTATCTGATAAAACTGTACGATCTCCTGAGGTTAAGGCTGACTGCTGGTAATTTCTGACCCTCTAGTTGTCCTCGACAAAAGTTAACCTTCCAGAAGCTACATAAAAATGCTGTAGCTACACTTCTGTAACCTTGGAGATCTTTCTCATTTTTGAATTTCGCTAAATCACTGTAATATGTTGACTTATTTTTGTTATCTTTCTATCTTTCGGTATCTGTAACAATCAAAATGTAAAAGGTCAAAGTTTACATGTCTTGTCATTAAAAAAACTTTCACATTTTTCCGTCTGTTATTTCCCTTGAATAATCACTTTTTCTTCAAAACACAAGAAGTGTTCTGTAGCATTTATATCGGTCATGCCATCTTTGACACAATGTTTTTGAATATGAAGCTGTATGTTAACAATTAAAGCAGAATCCCGGTCACTACAAAATTAATGACACGGTACTACTAAAATAGAATATCTTCTAAACAGGGAGTCATTTCTTGCTGTATGATCTGACTTGTTTATATTACTGAGCAATAAACTTGTCTGTACATATAGTGTTATGTACCGTGACTATTACACTCAGACAATGAGCATTAGGCTCAGAGACACCCAACATATGTTACAATGATATTCACTCTGTAACAGAACAACCCAGGTAACACTGACTCCACTACTCATCCATACACGACATGACCAGTTACATGTAAATCAACAACTCTACACCACAATTAACACTTAACATGAATCCAAACATCACAGGACTCATCAGACGCACTGTATATGTTTAATGATGAGATCCATTTTGTACGATGAGTGTTGTAACGATGTAGAGTGTAAACTCGATGGATACAATTATAAGTGATCATCCAAAAAAAAAAACATAAGTCCGGGCGACTAACATCGCCATAGGACTAAGTCAGACATTCAACCTTTGTCCAAAAAAAAACGTGGACAAATCGACACACAAATCTACATGACTGCTACAACAATTTGTCCTAAGAAAGGCAATCCATCAACTACAACAATTTAACTACAGAATCTCTATCCCTTCCTAGAATCAAACACACAACCTCTCGCTACAACATTCTCACCAAAAAAACCCCTCTCCCAAATCATTCACCTCCCGCCTAACCTAACCCACGTGACTCAGAATTTTCTCGAAACACGAGATATTTTCTCCGTGCTTGGCATACAGTGATGAGTTATGGTACCAGACCACAACCACAGGGTTACACACAAAACAATATGTACAGAATGTTATTCTGTTACAGAATATTTATTCACAAATACCTGAAACTAGGGCCTGATTTAGACAGATGAAGATATTCTTGTTTTCGTATGTTCAAGAACAAAGATTTGGACAGATTTTGTTGTCTTGAGGCGAATGTTAAAAAAACCTTACCCATGCCAAGAACAGAGCTTTTTATGTGCCTGCCTGCTCATATGGCATTAGTTGGTTAATTTATATACTGCATAATGGCCCTTTGTTTTAAATGCCCATTGATGTTGTACAATGACCATTATCTGCGATGAAATGGTTTTGTACGTGTTTCAAATCTTCCCATGTATGTCCTTATTCATTTTTAATGCTGTGTATCAGCAGATAATCCCATTAACTGATCAACTTTGTTTGTGTTATATGAGTCTGTGATTATGTGTATTCATCATCTATCGTCACATATTATATATCAGCACAGTTAGATTTCTAGGTATTCATATGTAATTTAGATGCTCTTAAATTTACTGTTTATTATTTGTATATTGAATATCGGTCTTCTTTAAATCTTCTGTTTATTGGCCTCATAAATGTTGTATCTAAACTCGTACCTCTTCTGTGTATTGCTAGAAATATGTTATTCATCCACTCTTACATCTTCTTTCTGTCGGCTGATATATGTTATATATGGACTTAACTTTTTCTGTTTATTGGCCATATGCATATATTGACTTACAGCCTCTCATTTTTGCTATATTCATGCTACATATTAACTCTCACGTCCGCTGTTTTCTATTCATGTGTATTTTATATATTGATCATTATGTGATATCTTTATCTACTCTGAGTATGCTATATATAAACTTTTACATCTGCTGTAATTTGGGCGTATTCATATTATATATTAATTCTTATATCTGCTGTAATTTTAGCGTGCTCATGGTATATATTAACTCTTTCATCTTCTGCAATGTGAGCGTGTTCATACGTTATGCTAACCCTTACATCTGCTGTTTTCTGGTCGTATGTCTGGTTTATGATTCTTTTACATTTGGTATATTTTAAACATTAAGTCAGTGAGTGTTTCTCCTTGAATCATCTGTACTTAAGAACTTCTATTTCGGCTCTAACAACAGATTAGCTAGAAAGGTCAGCAAAATGTTTTTTCAAATAAATATGTTAAGTGCTGATTCATATCAGATTTTTCTAGTAAATAACTTTAGTATTTAGATTACATATCGAGTTAAAAAAAAATTCCGTGCGACGTAGTTAACGAATCTGTTTTTAATATTGTAAAAATGAAACAAATAAACTTTCTTCCAGTATCTCAAAAAGAAAAAAAAAACTGCAAACGTCATCACAGACATTGGCGACACGCCCCTATAAAAGCCCGCATCACCGTGATTCTGTCTCAGCGAATCCACACAAGATTTTTCTGTAGTTCTAAGTCTTCGTCAATCTAAGCTTCAGGTAAATATTAACTCTTTATAGCTCACATCCTTGAGTGAAAGAATTGTGAAGTGTTTCAAAATATTTGTCTCTTTTAAATCATCTGTGATTTTGTTACAACCAGACATGCCTCAGTGAATCCCAGCTGTGAAATGGTCACCTGACACCCAAAGCTAGGGATAAAAGGTTATTGGGCGTAAAACAGAACATAGTACTACTTCTGCGCCCACAGCTCAAGCTTGCATATAAATCGGTGACACGAAAGAAGACCCCCTACACAACATTTTATGCCATTTCATTATTTTAATGACCGAAGACTGAAGACTAAACTTGTTTAGACTTTTACTGATAAAACATACAATATTTCTCTTTTCCTATTCATATCCAAAATTAAATCTCTGTTGTAATGCCCAGTTAATGTCCAACCTTGACTACTTAATTGCAACTAATTTATTTTTTGCATCCAAATTGTGTTTTGATTGCGTAACGTAACTACAGAAAGTCATTTTATTAAAAGATTGTACATTTACTCTTGAAACAATATGCTCCCTGTTAAGTATAGAGAGCCTGCTTGAAATAACGTGATAGTTAACTAAAAAGAATATACTGTACATTAGACACGGATTGAAGCGCTATAGAGACTTAGTCTGTGAAAAAAATCCTACATGGTATAGGAAAATTTTATAACAGCTATAGCTTAATTTACACATTATTAAGTGTTACTTGTAACGTAAACATTCTTAACTTTAGTTTAAAATATATATATTTATGAGTGTTAATTATAGAGAATTGTAGGTTAAATGTGGCTTATAGCGTGGTCATTGAAAAGTGTGGTTCATAAGACACATACAGATGAATGTCGCTTATAATGTAAACATTACTAAGTATGACTTACAATGTAGATATTGCAATGTATAGCTTACAACGTAGATAATGTTAGATGTGTTTTATAATTTAGAAACTGGTAAGTTGTGGGTTATAGCGTAGATATTGCTAAATGTAGATTATAAAGCAGCCATTTTAAATTGAGAAATAAGAGAAACTGGTTCTAACAATGAAGACAGACATAGGTGAGCTGGGCAATTTTAGCCAGTTTATCTTATAAGAAAAATGTCCAACAAGGTGTTCAATTGTTTGAATCTGTTTTCTTATTATTATGTGTTTTTGTAATGTAGTATTCGAAAAATACATTGGCTGAAATACTGGATTGTTGAATGTTTTTAATCGTTCATTTAAAACATGCCGATTTAACTTACTGCTACCCAGGTTCCTGCACGTTTGTCTCACTCTTTGTATCCTGTTGTAAATCTGAACCTTACACCTTCTCTATCTTTACAACAAAGTGTAACTTATAACACAGCGTCTCAGAAGCTCATAGTAACAAGATAAGAGAGCTATAAGGGTAAAGAGCGGTATCCGTCATAGAGAGACAATATCTGAGACATATTGTCTAAATTTATGTGATAACGAGAGAAATCATGACGTCTGAGACAAGGGAAATCAAAGTCCTGGCCGTGATTATAAGAGTTCTGTTACTGATGATAACAAAGTCGTAGATGACAGAAAAAGTGCCCCAGAATAAGTCTTAATTTGCAGCATGCTGTTTGCGCGTCATAAATGTGTCACATTTTATAGAATAAACTATGAGTATTAATCTGCGGATTGTTTCTCTTTCTCCCTTCAGCATCATGTTCATCTACGCCGTCTTACTCCTTGTCCCGGCCTTGACCTTTGCCCAACAGCCTGATCCTGGCAGCGCACACTTGGAGCATGATGTCTTTAACGCCCTCGACACAGATAAGGATGGAAAAATTTCAGAAACTGAAAACGAGAACGCTATCTTGGTAATCCATCCATCAATCCAGCATCCATCCATCCATCCTTCGATCCATTCGTCCGTCCATCAATCATTCCATCCATCTATCCATTCGTCCGTCCATTCATCTATCCATCCATCTATACATCCATTCGTCCGTCTATCTATCCATCCATCCACACATCTATCCATCCACCCACCTATCCATCCACAGATCCATCCATCCATTCGCCCATCCATCCATCCATCCATCCACCCATCCATCCATCCATCAACTCATCCATTCATCCATCCATCCACCCATCCATCCATCCATCCATCCATCAATCCATCCATCCATCATTCCATCCACTCATCCATTCATCCACCCATCCATCCACCCATCCATCAATCCATCCATCCATCCACCCATCCATCCATCCATCCATCCATCATGACTGTTTTTATTGTCCTATATATCATGTACATATGTAACCCTGTACAAATTCTGACCTGATAACAGGCCTACGACACTGACAAGGACGGTGAGGTCTCCGAGGCAGAGTTCAAGGTCGGGATTGACAAAATCTCACCAGCTTTAGTGGGTACGTAACCTCGCTAGTTCTAGCCCTTTATGTTAGTGATGTATGGTGCACAAAACAGGTGTGTCACAGTGAACATAGATTATTACCTGGTGGAGTTTAGTCAATAACCGTGGCATTTGCAAGAAAAATTGGACTAACAAAAGAAGCAAGAAGTTACTGAGGATTAAATGAATATTGGGAGAAATTAACAAAGAAGGGAACTTATATCTAACTAAGTGTAACTTAACTACATACAAAAAGAGAAGTAGATAAAATAGGAAGGTCGGGTGGAGAGAACCCAAGTTTGCACCTCCTAGAAAACCACAGACGCTCATGGAGAAAGAATAAATAAGAGTATTCCTCTTGCTAATAAAGATAAAGATAAAATTCCAATTTCCAGGCATTTAAGGCATATTAAGGACACAGTGTTAGGCCTACATTCCCACGACCTTCGGCACATGAAAGTGTGGTGTGGTCAGTATCACGCCTGGCCTCATTTACTTTCTCAGATTTCCTGGTACCCAGTTTTAGAGGCTGGGCCGACTCCAGGGTCTTTGTGGTGTGTACCAGAAAAAAAAATCCCAATGCTGGGACTCAACCCGGTACGACCGGATGTGTAATCCTACCGCCTAAATACTCAGCTAACAAGGCCGCATGACTAAGATAAACTAAAGCAAAATGATGACTCTACTTTCCACAGGTTTTACTACGTACAAGAAGAATACGTTACTTGTTCTTCAACAAATCTTGTTATGTTTTTGTGCACTTTACTGCTTTATTTTTCTAACATAAATTAAATCAACGGAACATGTATTAAAAATAACAATAACATAATGTAACAAGGAACTTTTCTGGGTGCTGAATATTGCCGAAATTTACACTGAGAATCTACTTGAAGCAGAAAATACTTATACAAACTCATACATGCATACATACATACATATATAACTATATACGAAAGGTATAGAGAAAGCAATAACATGTAGATGCACTCATTACGTTTGTATAAATATTGAACTTAGCGCTGCCTTAATAATTGAAGTTAGATGGACAGGTGCAGGGAAGATAAACTCAGATAAATATACAATAATATATTCAGGAAGTGAGAAACATGAACGAGGAGTAGGAATTATATTTGATGAACAAACGGCAAGGACAATTGTAGGATATTTGAACATCTCAGACCGAGTTCTGCTAGCCCAACTGAAAGGTCAACCAATAAACATAAATATTATACAAGTGTACGCTCCAACATCTGAAAGCTCTGAAGAAGCTGTACAGCTATTTTATAATGACATAGAGACAGCACTAAAACACACAAAGTCACATGAAGTCACCATAGTGATGGGAGATTTTAATGCCAAAGTTGGTAAAGGAAGAACTTCAGACATCGTTGGTGACTATGGACTGGGGGAGAGGAATGACAGAGGTTATAAATTAATTGAATGGGCAAAAATACACAGCATGGTTGTAGGAAACACCTGGTTTAAACAACATCCTCGAAGACTGGCAACGTGGTGCAGTCCAGACAAAAAGACTTTTAACCAGATAGACTACATATTAATCAACAAACGATTCCGCAATGCATTACTGACAACAAAAACCATGCCAGGAGCTGACTGCAATAGTGACCATGATCCACTCTGTGGAAAAGTTAGAATAAAACTAAAGAAAGCAGGCAGAAAAGTGAGAAATATCAAACTGAATACAGAACTTCTTAAAAATGACCAAGAACTGCGAGAACAATACAAAGTTATTATAACAAATAGATACAATGCAATAGCAAAGACAAATAGCATAGATGAACAATGGGAAATGTTAAGAGATTCTATCCACTGAACTGTTCAGGAGATAATACCACCAAAAAAAAGAATCCCCTAAAAATAAATGGATGACAGACGACATCTTAGGACTGATGGACAAGAGGAGGAGGAGTAAAAATAACGAGAAAAAATATAACAAGATAAATAAAGAAATAAGACGCAAATGCAGAGAAGCAAAAGAAGTGTGGTTAAATGAGCAGTGCAGACAGATAGAGGACTCTCATATTAAAGACAGCAAAAATATGTACAAAGGAATTAATTAACTTACAGGCAGGAAAACAAAATATACCACATGATGCCTGAAATCGAAAGAAGGTAAAATGTTAATGGGAAAAGAAGACATTGTGGACAGGTGGACAGAGTATATCGGTGAGCTATATGGAGGAGAAAGACCAGAATTAACACCAGATACTGAAAACTGTGATGGACCACCAATACTTGAAGATGAAATCATAGATGCCATCAAACACATTAAGAAAGGAAAAGCGACTGGGCCTGATAATATAACAATAGAAGAAATAGAGGCACTAGAGGAGACAGGAATAAAAATAATAACCAAGTTACTGAATGACATTTACAACAGTGTTTATATTCCCAGTGACCTGATTAAATCCACGTTTATAGCACTACCAAAGAAACCAGGTGCAAAGGAATGTGACGACCACCGGACTATCAGCCTCTCATGTCACATAACGAAGCTACTTCTGAGAATAATTATGAGAAGAACAAGGAAAAAGATAAAAATGGAAATAGCAGATGAACAGTTTGGATTTGTTGAAGGAAAGGGAACACACAATGCTATTTATGCTTTACGAACACTAACAGAAAGAGCTTTAGAAGTACAGAAAGATCTCTACTTATGCTTCATTGATTACACCAAAACATTTGACAAGGTGAAACATAATGAAATTATTAAAATGCTTGAAGACATCAATATAGACGGCAAAGACCTGAGGATTGTAAAACATCTATACTGGCAGCAAGAAGCAGCAGTTCGAGTTGAAAATAGAATTGGAAAATATCAACCTATAAAACAAGGGATGCGGCAAGGATGTGTACTATCTCCAGACCTTTTTTCTCTGTATAGCGAGAATATTCTAAGAACGATCATCACTGAACCAGGCATAAAAATTGGATGATACAATATTAACAACCTTCGGTATGCTGACGACACAGTACTGATAGCTGAGAACCAACAAGACCTGCAAAATCTCTTGGATAAAGTCGCCAAAGAAAGTGAACAGAAAGGGCTTACTTTGAACATAAAAAAGACAGAGACTATGGTTATATCTAAGAAACAGAATCCACCAACATGCAGTATTAAATTAAACGGAACTATTCTAAAGCAGGTGCAGAAATTCAAATACCTTGGAGCAGTAATAACTTCAGATGGGAAATGCACAACAGAAATTAGGAACAGAATAGACCAAGCAAAGACTGCATTTCAGAATATTAGAAACATATTAACCAACACATCCTTATCAATGAATGTTAGAAAACGAGTCCTAAAATGCTATAGTGAATCTATCTTGTTATATGGAAGTGAATCATGGACAATAGGCAAGTCTGCACAAAAATCATTGGAAGCAGCAGAAATGTGGTTTATTAGAAGAATGTTGCGAATCCCCTGGACAGCAAAAATAACTAATGAAGAATGTATGAGAAGAGCTGGAGAGACAAAAAACCTTGTCAAAAAGATAAGAGAGAGACAATGTACTTTCATAGGACATGCAATGATAAGAGGGGGCATTGAAAATATTATAACAACAAGAAAAATAGAAGGAAGAAGATCAAGAGGAAGACCAAGAGAAATGATACTGGACAGTCTGACGGGATGGCGTGAGAGGAGATCACCAACTGAGCTGATGGCCTGTATGAAGGATCGGATATTCTGGAGAAGCATAATAGCCAACGCCAGTCGCCACGGCACATGATGATTATGATGCTGCCTTAATTGGCAGTCAGCCATCATAGTCAACCAAGACTCTTTCTCTCTTCGGGCTGTCCACTGGTGTCCACATTAATAGGTCAAGCTTGGCTGAAGTGGCTGAGATCACTGTAGTCCCACACCCCTAATTTTTGACACTCAAAGGCTGAAAACACAGCGTTCATTGATCTATGTGCCCAAGCATTTTCACAGCACTGATGCAAAGAACATTCGTGCTTAAATGTATAAGAGAGAAATGACAAGAAAAATATCAAGAACGAATTCTTGCATAGATAGACTAAAATCTAAACCTTACAGCACAGCGAGCGTTAATATAAGCGAAAATCTAAACCTTCAAACAGTGCACGTATTAATGCAAGGGACAGTCTAAAGCTTACAGGAGTGTCTGTTTTAATGTAAGGGACAGTCTAAAGCTTACAGCAGTGCCTGTTTTAATGTAAGGGAAAGTCTAAAACTTCCAGCAGTGTCTGTTTTAATGTAAGGAAAAGTCTAAAGCTTATACAGCAGTGCCTGTTTTAATGTAAGGGACAGTCTAAAGCTTACATCAGTGCCTGTTTTAATGTAAATGAAAGTCAAAAGCTTACATCAGTGCCTGTTTTAATGTAAGGGAAAGTCTAAAGCTTACCGCAGTGCCTGTTTTAATGTAAGGGACAGTCTAAAGCTTACAACAGTGTTTATTTCAATGTAAGGGAAAGGCTAAAGCTTACATCAATGCCTGTTTTAGTGTAAGGGAAAGTCTAAAGCTTACATCAGTGCCTGTTTTAATGTAATGGGAATTCTAAAGCTTACATCAGTGCTTTTTTTAGTGTAAGAGAAAGTCTAAAGCTTACATCAGTGCTTTTTTCAGCGTAAGAGAAAGTCTAAAGCTTACATCAGTGCCTGTTTTAATATAAGAGATAATCCAAACGTGAGGAAAATCTAAATCTTAGAACGGTGCACGTATTGATGTCAAAAGAGGCCGTTCCTATTTCGTTTTTAGTAAATGGGATTAAATTTTAAAACTCAATTTTTTTTCCCACACTAGGCCACGAAGATGCTCTGTACGCACTCCTGGACCATAACAATGACAAGAAGGTTGATAAGGCTGACATTGATGCCGCTTTTACCGCTGCTGACACTAACGGAGATGGTGAAATTGAGAAAAACGAGTTCCATGTGTAAGTTTGGCTTTTGTGTTTAGTGTACTGTGAACGTGCCAGAGTGTAACCCTGCCAGTAACGTAATCTGTCTGTTTAGTGTATTGTGAACGTGCCAGAGTGTAACTCTGCCAGTAACGTAATCTGTCTGTTTAGTGTATTGTGAACGTGCCAGAGTGTAACCCTGCCAGTAACGTAATCTGTCTGTTTAGTGTATTGTGAACGTGCCAGAGTGTAACTCTGCCAGTAACGTAATCTGTCTGTTTAGTGTATTGTGAACGTGCCAGAGTGTAACCCTGCCAGTAACGTAATCTGTCTGTTTAGAAATCAACACTAGTTGCTTTGTTTTGTTTTTTTGTGTGTGTGTGTAATTCCTGTCTTTCTTATTTTACTTTTCTCTTGTTTTTTTTTAAACTACATTCGTTGTTCCGTTCTTTGTTTTCACTCCTTTTTGTTTTCATTGTTGTCCTACATTTGCTACAACTGCCAGTACTGTCACAACCACTTGTTACACCTACACCAGCTAATACTGTCACTACTGGTACAACAACTACTACAACTACTTCTAATACTAGTACTAATACTAAAGCCGCCACTTCTACAAGTGTTAAACGTTTTAACTGACAACACAATATGTAAATGTCCATCATTGTCTTTTGTATAAACTGTGTGATAGTTACAGAGATATCTATGTGAACTTAAAAATGTCATCTAGATAGAATAGTACAAATATTTAGCACTTTGAGAAATATATTACACTTGAAGTAAATATGAATTTGATCATTTTATTTTTAATAAAAGTCAGAAGCTACCCTGGACTATATAATATAATTGATAGTTTCATTGTAGGCATATTATACGTACGCACTGTGTATTTCTCAACAAAATGTTTGGTATGTGTTCTGCACTTTACTACGTTCTTTTTCTAAGATAAATTGAATATGTTATATTTTGTATGCCCACACAAATTAGTCAACAGAAATTATGAAATTCTAAGTTAAAGATTCAGAAAATATTGTTTATTGCATTAAATAATCTCTCACTGGTTATCTTCTGTTCAACAGGGTCTTTCAAAAGGTAGAAACACATGTCGGTTAAACGCAAGTTTCGGTTTATCACAAGACATATTTTAATCCATGAATATGTGGAAGGGAAAGACGTACAATTTATTCACATATGTTGTGCTCTTTTTCCATTTATCGTGTGTAACTGATCTTTGTGACACCGTATGTTTCAGTTATGTGTCAATAAATTTCGAAATAATATTGACTTTTTTGTTCTGTGTTATTTTTTCATTGTCTTAGTGGAGTACTTAGTGCAATATTTAATACAACGCTTACTGCAACACTTAGTACAGCACTAAGTACACCATTTAGTACAACACTTAGTACAGTAGTTAGTACAACACATACTGCAACACATGGCAGCACTTAGATCACCACTTAGTACAACACGTAGTACAGCACTTAGTACAGCATTTAGTGTAGCACTTACCACAGCAATTAGCACATCAATTAGTACAGCACTTAGTACAACACTAAGTACAACACCTAGTACAACACTTAGAACAACATGAAACAAACGTTTTTCATTTTCAGAGAGAGGATGAAACTGAACAGTCCCTAGAATATCTTGGGAGTAAAAGATCACAACAAAAGATTTTAGAAGAATTGGATGTGGATGAAAAATGGCTCCTCAGCTCCACGAGTTAGAGAACGTTACATTTCTTTGATCGCTTTAAACGACACTAAGGTTTACAATAAAGCGAGATAGAGATGCATGGTTCAGTTTTACAAGCTGATAAAGGAAATGAGGAAATTAAGAAGAGACAGATATGGAAGAAAATAAGTAAATAAGATGAGAACGTATAAATGAAGAACGTAAAACATCCAATATTTCGGCGTGAGCCTTTTAGAAGGACAACAAAACACATAAAAATAAATAGAAACTATATGAAAAAAAAAGAAGCTTTTTGGTCTCCTCCTGCTTTGAAAAACGAGCATGAATGATCTAGGTCAACAAGATTGTAAAGCGAGAACGAAGGGCCCTACGTTCTTGTTGACCCGGGTCATTTACGCTCGTTTTTCAAAGTTGGGGGTGACCCAGAAGATAAATTGTTCATATATTTTGTTTTGTGTGTGTGTGTTTTGCTGTGTTGTGCTGTGATGTGTTGTGTTGTCCTTGTATGTAATCCGTGAAAAAGGCTCACGCCGAAATATTCGATGTTGTACGTCTTTCGTTTATACGTTATCATCTTACTTCCTTATTTTCTGCTATCTATGTCTCTTCTCAATTTCCTCATTTCCTTTATCATTTTGTAAAACTGAACCATGCTCCTCTGTCTATCTTTATCACTGGAGGAGAGAGTGAGAGAGAGAGAGAGAGACAGAGATGAGAAAGAGAGAAATGAGAAAGAGAGAGAGAGATGAGGAAGAGAGATGAGAAAGAGAGAAAGAGAGATAAAGATGTGAAAGAGAGAGATGAGAAAGAGATAAAGAGAAGAGAAATATGTAGAGAGAGATGAGAAAGAGAAAAAGATGAAAAAGAGAGAAAGATGAGAGAGAGAGAGAGAGTATATTCAAACTACAACCAGTTTTACCGAAGTCGCTATCTCTTTCAATTCTTTTAAGATCTACAACAGCGATTCTCATGGGGATGGTGGGGGTGGGGGGTGGGGGTGGGGGGGGGGGTGGAGGGGATTCAGGTCTAAGATAAAGGAATTTAAAGTCTAAGGGAAGTAATTTCAAGGAGTTTCAAGTCTAATAAAAGAGATTTCAGGATTAAGGAGAGTAGTTTCAGGTCTAAGGAGAGGATGTTCATGTCTAGATCAGGAATGCAAAGAAATGTAAAATCAAAAGTCTAAGGAGAGAGTTTTAAATCTAAGGAGAGAGTTTCAAGTCTAAGGAGAGAATTTCAAGTCTAATAGGACAGTTTCAAGTCTAAAGGGAGATTTTCAAGTCTAAAGAAAGAGTTTCAAGTCTAAAGGGAGAGTTTCAAGCCTAAAGGGAGAGTTTCAAATCTAAAGAAAGAGTTTCAGGTCTAAAGGGAGAGTTTCAAATCTAAGGAGAGAGTTTTAAATCTAAGGAGAGAGTTTTAAGTCTAAGGGGAGAGTTTCAAGTCTAAAGGGAGATTTTCAAGTCTAAAGGGAGATTTTCAAGTCTAAGGAGAGAGTTTTAAATCTAAGGAGAGAGTTTTAAGTCTAAGGGGAGAGTTTCAAGTCTAAAGGGAGATTTTCAAGTCTAAGGAGAGAGTTTTAAATCTAAGGAGAGAGTTTTAAGTCTAAGGGGAGAGTTTCAAATCTAAAGGGAGAGTTTCAAGTCTAAGGGGAGAGTTTCAAGTTTAAAGGGAGAGTTTTAAGTCTAAGGGGAGAGTTTTAAGTCTAAAGAGATAGTTTTAAGTCTAAAGAGATAGTTTTAAGTCTAAGGAGAGAGTTTTAAGTCTAAGGAGAGAGTTTTAAGTCTAAAGAGATAGTTTTAAGTCTAAGGGGAGAGTTTTAAGTCTAAGGAGAGAGTTTTAAGTCTAAAGAGATAGTTTTAAGTCTAAGGAGAGAGTTTTAAGTCTAAGGAGAGAGTTTTAAGTCTAAAGAGATAGTTTTAAGTCTAAGGAGAGAGTTTTAAGTCTAAGGAGAGAGTTTTAAGTCTAAGGAGAGAGTTTTAAGTCTAAAGAGATAGTTTTAAGTCTAAGGAGAGAGTTTTAAGTCTAAGGAGAGAGTTTTAAGTCTAAGGAGAGAGTTTTAAGTCTAAGGGGAGAGTTTTAAGTCTAAGGAGAGAGTTTTAAGTCTAAGGGGAGAGTTTTAAGTCTAAGGGGAGAGTTTTAAGTCTAAGGAGAGAGTTTTAAGTCTAAGGAGAGAGTTTTAAGTCTAAGTAGAGAGTTTTAAGTCTAAGGGGAGAGTTTTAAGTCTAAGGAGAGAGTTTTAAGTCTAAGGAGAGAGTTTTAAGTCTAAGGGGAGAGTTTTAAGTCTAAGGAGATAGTTTTAAGTCTAAGGAGAGAGTTTTAAGTCTAAGGAGAGAGTTTTAAGTCTAAGGAGAGAGTTTTAAGTCTAAAGAGATAGTTTTAAGTCTAAGGAGAGAGTTTTAAGTCTAAGGAGAGAGTTTTAAGTCTAAGGAGAGAGTTTTAAGTCTAAGGGGAGAGTTTTAAGTCTAAGGAGAGAGTTTTAAGTCTAAGGGGAGAGTTTTAAGTCTAAGGGGAGAGTTTTAAGTCTAAGGAGAGAGTTTTAAGTCTAAGGAGAGTTTTAAGTCTAAGTAGAGAGTTTTAAGTCTAAGGGGAGAGTTTTAAGTCTAAGGAGAGAGTTTTAAGTCTAAGGAGAGAGTTTTAAGTCTAAGGGGAGAGTTTTAAGTCTAAGGAGAGAGTTTTAAGTCTAAGGAGAGAGTTTTAAGTCTAAGGAGAGAGTTTTAAGTCTAAGGGGAGAGTTTTAAGTCTAAGGGGAGAGTTTTAAGTCTAAGGAGAGAGTTTTAAGTCTAAGGAGAGAGTTTTAAGTCTAAGGAGAGAGTTTTAAGTCTAAGGAGAGAGTTTTAAGTCTAAGGGGAGAGTTTTAAGTCTAAGGAGAGAGTTTTAAGTCTAAGGAGAGAGTTTTAAGTCTAAGAGAGAGTTTTAAGTCTAAGGGGAGAGTTTTAAGTCTAGGGAGAGTTTTAAGTCTAAGGAGAGAGTTTTAAGTCTAAGGAGAGAGTTTTAAGTCTAAGGAGAGAGTTTTAAGTCTAAGGAGAGAGTTTTAAGTCTAAGGAGAGAGTTTTAAGTCTAAGGAGAGAGTTTTAAGTCTAAGGAGAGAGTTTTAAGTCTAAGGAGAGAGTTTTAAGTCTAAGGAGAGAGTTTTAAGTCTAAGGAGAGAGTTTTAAGTCTAAGGGGAGAGTTTTAAGTCTAAGGAGAGAGTTTTAAGTCTAAGGGGAGAGTTTTAAGTCTAAGGAGAGAGTTTTAAGTCTAGGGAGAGAGTTTTAAGTCTAAGGAGAGAGTTTCAAGTCTAAAGAGATAGTTTCAAGTCTAAAGAGATAGTTTCAAGTGTAATGAATTTCACAAACATAAAATAACATATAATGATGAAAATCTGTTTTGGCTAATGACATAATATATAGGTTTCATTTTCATTTTTATGTTTAATGTTGTATAATCTCCCTATTTATTATCAATTATATGAGCTTTGTGCGCAAAATGATCCATAATTGACATGATTATGTCGTTTTCATATTTTATATGAAAGAATATAATCTATGTATGTATGTATGTATGTATGTATGTATGTATGTATGTATGTATGTATCTATTTATCTATCTATCTATCTATCTATCTATCTATCTATCTATCTATCTATCTATCTATCTATCTATCTATCTATCTATATAATATATTTTTTTCCTATCCTTGTTTTCAAAATTCTCCGTATTAACGATAAAAAATTACTTAAGCCAACTCATTCTTAAAGAAAACAAAAACTGATGTGAAAAATCTACGCAAACAATTATCTTCAAGTAACTTGGAAGCAAAGTAACAGACCCATATATATATATATATATATATATATATATATATATATATATATAACATACATTTAACACGGGGTTAGCGGGGTAGGGGTATCCCCTATCAAAGGAGAAGTAAGACGCCTCCTTACCTCCGTCAGTCTACGGGACACCCTTGGGCAAGGTGGAGTACCCGTATAGCCCCCCGATCAGGGTGACGTGAAGCCATGGGAGCAGGTGGTGGATGGAATGGGAGAGCAGCTGACAGATAATGTTGGTTATGGTCACCATTCTATGATGGTAGGCAGATGATCTCAATGTAGGGACAATGGCTACGATCACTGACTAGTACAGTCACTGCCCGGAAGGAAAGCAATGGTAAACTACCTTCTGGAAACATACCAAGAAACCCAAGCAGCAATCATGGAAAGTCAAATAGGAAAAAGATCTGGTGGTGAGTCCCCCAGGCCAGATAGATCTAATTTTAACAGCTGAGAAGCACATAAATGCCTTTGAATGTAAATGCTATAGAAGAGTTCTCCAAATATCGTGGACACAAAAAAGAACAAATATATCTATACTGCAAGAGCTTAATATTGAAGAAGGCTGGCTAGTAAAGAGGATTAAAGAGAGAAAACTTAAATATTTTGGCCACATTAAACGTCATGATAATTTGGAGAAGACCATATTGGAAGGATACATAATGGGAAAAAGAAAGAGAGGAAGACCGAAACGAAGATGGCTGCAAGACATCGTTGATGATCTGGAAATGGATGCAGCAGAAGCAGGCCATCTTGCTCACAACCGAGAGGCCTACAGGAGTGCTGTTTGGGAGGCAAAGTTCCGCAAGGGACATGCAAAGGAATGAATGAATGAACATTTAACACTCCATAATATGCTTCATTAATATAAGAATATATAACTACAACTAAAATCATATAAAAAAGTTGTCCTCTGACTTCTCTATATTTAAGAGAATGTTTGAGAAGAACCGACAAAGTTAAACTGTCCTTGTTTCACACTTCTTGCTGAAGAAAGATTCTAAGAATTTCTCTCATCTCAAGGTACAACGACCAGTTCCTTCTAAACAAAGAAGAAAATTTGCGACTAATTGTAGCAACAAAGACACTGGAAAGAATATACTCGGAAAGGACTCCAATGTGCAATTACTAAAAGAGCTCTGTGATTGATACGTGAAGGAACGAGGTGAGGATGCTTGCTAAAGAGAAGCTGATGAAAGACTGTGCTAGCAGAGATGGATGGACAGCATGCAGCAAAGGTGGGGCATCATGAAACATGAACGGCTGAATCAGAGTATTATAATGTTGGGGGGTGGGGAATTTCAATATTGGGGGAGGGTAATTAGAATATACCTGTTTAGAAATTGGCTGATCATTATGCCGAGTGGAGGTGGGGTTGTTTCTGTGTGGGATGAATGAATGAATAATCTTTATTTTTCAACGGTAAAGAATTGGGCACGCAGGCCCGTCTTACATTCTGCCCTTCATCACTCCATCTTTCATTCTTCCCAATGGAGGTGGTGAGAGAACGTGAACATTTTGAAACGTGGATTTAGAAGATCCGAAAAAAGGTTGAGAAACACTAGCCTAGATACAGACCTCCTTGCCGTTATGCACGATGTCACAATGTATAATTGATGTTTAGTCAGTCATCCTTCATAGAAACTGAGAAACAGAAGCTTGCTAATAATACCATTATTCCTTGAGCTCATGTAGTCCGATTAGATGGTCGTCATAGCCACGTCTTTGTATATTCTCAGATTTTAGCTGTTGCATCGCTCGGCTTACTAATCAGGTGATGTAGGGTTCAAGTCCCAACAGTGGGATTTAGTCTAGTACACACAAAATAGGCACCTAGCCTCTAAAAATGAGTACCAGAGAAATCTTGGAAGGTAAATACTGCCAGACCTGACCACCTGAGACTTTCATGTGCCGACGGTCGTGGTAATACGGACCTAACACCATATCCCTGGTATGCCTTAATGGCATGGAAACGGAAGTTTTACTTTTATCTTTGGTTGTTGTAACTGGAACACATGAGGATTAAATGGTTCATAGCGTGCAGTCTAAATATATTTAGGATATTTCATAACATTGTTTTCTAAATTCATATTTCGAGTACACTGTATACACATAGTTCAGTTGATGGACTCTGATACAAATGATTGGACTAAACTGATTTTTCGACATGAACTGATAAACTTGAACAAACTTATGAAACTCCACTGCTAGGTCACGAGAAGCTCAGAAACCTTCAGACCCTGACTCGTTTTCAACAAGGACACGATAACTGGAAATATTCTCAAGCAAAAAAAAACTTGTTAATAATAGTTTCTTTCATTAAGACAACAGTTCTCTGCTTCTGTTGTACAAGTACTTTACGCCAGGGACTCTCAATAGTGTGATCGTTGACCTGGGATCATTTGATACATTTTTGGAAACCCACGGCAAAAAGAAAGTTCAGAATCCGGTATTTTATAACACTTCTTTAAAGAAACAAAGAAGAAGAAACATATTTGAGAGACCTCGGAGCCATTTTGAAGCTCTGTAAGGTAAAGTGACTCGCACTTTTGAAATTAAAGTTCAGATTGTTCTTTCACTTCACTGTGTATAAACTCCAAGAACTTGTTTAGTTGACTTGTTAAATCATTCTTAACAATAATGGTAGTGCAGATATACATTTTCATGCCCTGAAGAATCTCATACTGTAGCATTATTTTGTGTTATTTCAGTCTCCCCTCAGCCATAATAATTATGTCATAACATCACCGCACTTCGGGTGCTTTCACTCGTTGATTCACTGCAAGGGGCAAATAGACACAGTATCAACATTTTCTTTATTTGTCTCCCTTTACATACAGGCACATAAGTCTCCTTGGTGAGATAAACAAACGTGTGTGAGTTTTTAAACTTTACGAAGTGTATGAACCGGCAGTTACTTTATTGTCATACTATATTTTCAAGTTTTATCACTCTTCTTTCCTAACTCTTTCCTAAATGGACGTATTATAGATTGGATTGCGTGCAAAATCATAACTCTTCGAAAATAAAGTCTGCTCGTTCCTTCTTCCTCTCCCTCACTCTTTCTCTCTCTCGTTCTCTCTGTCTCTCTTTCTCTGTCTCTTTTTCTCTGTCTGTCTCTTTCTTTCTTTCTTTTTCTTGGTTTTTGTTAAGTGATGATACTGTGTGTCTTTTCAAAACGTAATATATTAACTACCTACTATGAATCAGAGACTGAGTTGCGTGAAGCAGTTGATGTTGTGGTAAAGTGTGTGGACAGCGATAAAAACCTGCAAGTTCAATTCAAGTTTACTATTTTTATTTATTTATTTCTTGTGTTTGGTTAAATAACAGTTTTTATTTTAAAACCTTGAACTAAACGGATTTTTTTAATTTAAAGAATTGTTAATGTATTTAATCTTGGGCAAGAATTTTTTCACCAACACGTTGTCACTGCTGTTACAGGTCTAAGATCTTCTCATCCCAAGATAGTCTGACGGCGTTCTTGTTCTGTCTCCCCCTAACTGCGAGGGGTTGGTTCTATGCAGGTGATGTCGTGAAGATCTTGAAGTGTAAACCTCATGTCGTATGGGAAGTGGGTTACCGCTGCTTGCATATCAGGAGTCTTCTAAGTAGATTCCATATCATGGAGACTAAAGTGACCTTTACCTCCCTGGCCAGGCTGGACATGTTACTGGGAGCATCAGCTGAGTCTGGCCACGCGACGAAATGTCCTGGCATCAAAATGTCTTGTCGCCAAAAGGCCAGGGACAAAAAGTCATATACCTTGACAAGTTTACCGGTGAGTCAAAATTAAGCACTCAATCAATCAAAACACAAAGAAGTCCTACTACTTATTACAAACATAGCTGCACTTCTGCTACTTCTTCACAGAAACTAGAATGACTGCTCATAGTCAAATAGAAATAAGATTTCTGTTCACTTGAAAAAAAAGAGGTAAAGATTAGTAGAAAAACAATCACGACATACTACAGATCAGTACAAACGTCATACCATCTTACCACTAAATAGAAATTAGTTTCGTCAAATGTAAAGTGTTAATAAATTCTGTTGTAAAATGTTCCAAGCTGTACATGTTCGCTGCCTAAATCTAACCTAACACGTAATCAATAGACGAACAGAAAAAAAAAGAACTGTAGTCTACAAAAGAGCTAATTTTACTTGATCTAGAATAGCCTTGTATGCGCTGCTGATCATTGACTTACATAAAACATTTATTTCGCTCTCATTTTCAGATATACCTGCTAATTAATAGCTAAATGTATTCTGACAACAACAAATAAATGAGTTAACAAACAAAAGGGCATATCACAAGACTGGTCGCCTGAAGTGAAAGGAGGGGCATACAATAATGGACAGAGGCTGGAGTTTAAAGGAAAATTACAGCAAAGATCAGAGGCAGACAAACACTATTTTGAAACACATTGTGGGAACTGGAAAAATGTAGGGAAGAAGAGACAGAGGTAGAGAGAGAGAGAGAGAGAGAGAGAGAGAGAGAGAGAGAGAGAGAGAGAAGTTTTTGGATGTGCTGTCAGTGTAGCTATGAAGAAAGTAACCGGCGGATCTCATAATCAAGTCTAAGGACATGGAATTATGGAGAGAAATGATCGCTTACAGCACGGTACTTCATTGATTCTGACAACAGGTATATTTTAAGAAATTTGACTATAATTATTGTGACAGCAGTTATTTACAGGACTTTAGCAATGTTATAATGTTGATCTTGTGGATAAAAAGATAAAACATGATGGTTGCTCAAGTTGTATTTTATTATTGTCATTGATGTGTACTTTGTGTTTTAATGTTTGTGATAAAGTTGAGAGATCAGCAACAACATATTAGACATGTCAGTTCGTCCAAGTATTAACTCTTTGAACATAAAGCTGATGGATTTGCTGGTTCTTAGAGATAAGCAATAGCATATTAGACTTGTCGGTTCGTCCAAAAATTAACTCTTCGAATATCAAGCTGATGGGTATGCTGGTTCTTGTCTGATCTTGATATGCTTAAACTTTTCTGAATGATTTTGAAAGGCGTATGGTTGTGTAGACATTTCAGGTTAGTAGATGGAGCTGCAGGCAGCATCAGAAGTAATTTCCTGGTTGGTGGAGCATGCTGACTAGCATGGGGGCAGGGTAACACACGCCCAAAGCTTGTTACTGAGAACCGAGAGATATTTCTTGAACAGGGAGTGGGTCCAGCTTCTAGAGGGCTCTCGGTTATCCTATTTGACTTGGATCTACTGCCAGGGTTCATGGAAGACGAAGACAGTAAGAAAGCAGACAATCTGGCAGGCACGGCCTCAATTCAGGGAACGCTAAGATTGGACAAGGAGGAGATTGTAAGAGCCATACTTAATAGGCTTCGTATTAGAGACATCGGGGTGAACGACGACAATCATATCAGGAGGATGACTGAACTTGGGAAGAAGAGGGGAAGAAGAGTGGAAGAAAAGGGGAAGAATGAATGAATGAATGAATAATCTTTATTTTTCAAGGATAAAGAATTGGGCACGCAGACCCGTCTTACATTCTGCCCTTCATCACTCCATCTTTCATAGCGGAAGAAGGGGGAAGAAGAGGAGAAGAATAGGGGAAAAGGGAAGAAGAAGAGCGTAAGAAGAGGGGTTGAAGAGGGGAAAAAGAGAGGAAGAAGAAGGGAAAAGAGAAGATGATGAGGTAAAGAAGAGGGGAAGACAAAGGAAAGAGAAGAGAATACGAGGGGAAAAAGAGAGGAAGACAAGGGGACGAAAAGTGGAAGAAAAGGGTAAGAAGGGGTAAGAAGGGGGAAGAAGAGAGGAAGAAGAGGGGAAAAAGAGAAGATGATGAGGTAAAGAAGAGTGGAAGACAAAGGGAAGAGAAAAGAATAAGAGAGGAAGAAGAGAGGAAGACAGAAGGAAGAAGAGAGGGAGAAGAGGAGAAGAAAATGGGAAGAAAGGGGGCAGAAGAGGGGAAGAAGAGGGAAAGAAGAGTGGAAGAAGGGGAGAAGAAAAACGGAAGAAAAAGAGAAGAAGTGAGGAATAAGAGAGGAACAAGAGAGAGGGGAAGAAGTGCGTAAGAAGAAAGGAACAAGAGAGAAAGAAGAGGAGAAGAAGTGGGTAAGAAGAGCTGAAGTGGGCGTTAGCCACACCCAGTCTGTGAGTGACTCAATCAGCAAGCAAGTGCTTCAGTGTGTGTTGGAACAGAAGGCGGACGACAGATTGGAATGCCCGGAGTAAGGGTGTGGCAGACTCTGGTTACAGTTACAGTTATACATAAAAGAGTTCTATCGATATCTGATTACAGTTACAGTTACTTATAAGAGATGTCTATCTATATCTGATTACAGTTACTTAAAACAGAGTTCTATCTATATCTAATTACAGTTACAGTTACTTATAACAGAGTTCTATCTATATCTGATTACAGTTACAGTTACTTATAACAGAGTTCTATCTGTATCTGATTACAGATACAGTTACTTATAACAAAGTTCTGTCTATATCTGAGTACAGTTACAGTTACTTATAACAAAGTTCTATCTATATCTGATTACAGTTACATTTACTTGTAACAGAGTTCTATCTGTATCTGATTACAGTTACACTTACTTATAACAGAGTTCTATCTATTTACTTGTAACAGAGTTCTATCTATATCTGATTACAGTTACACTTACTTATAACAGAGTTCTATCTATATCTGATTACAGTTACACTTACTTATAACAGAATTCTATCTATATCTGATTACAGTTACACTTACTTATAACAGAATTCTATCTATATCTGATTACAGTTACACTTACTTATAACAGAGTTCTATCTATATGTGATTACAGGTACATTTACTTATAACAGAGTTCTATCTATATCTGATTTGTCTGCATACAATTTAAATTGTGAAAGTTTCTTTTTTAACCTTTGTATAAGTATTTCTTATCTGAAATGACTGTGTACGACCTCCTGAGGTCAAGGCTGACTGCTGTGAATTTCTGGCACTCTATTTGTCCTCGACAAAAGTTAACCTGCTATAAAAATGCTGTCGCTACACTTCTGTAACCTTAGCGATCTTTCTCATTTTCGAATTTCGCTAAATCACTGTAACATGATCACTTATTTCTATCATCTTTCTATCTGTCCGTATCTCTAACAATCAAAATGTAAAAGGTCAAAGTTCAATGTTTTGAGATTTAAAAACTTTTCACATTTTTGTTCAAAACACAAGGAGTGTTCTGTAGCATTTATATCGGTCATGGCATCTTTGACCCAAGGTTTGTTTTTAATATGAAGCTGTATGTTAGCAATATCTGTTCACAAATACCTGAAACTAGGGCCTGACTTAGACAGATGAAGATATTCTTCTTTTCGTATGTTCAAGAACAAAGATTTGGAAAATATTATCTTGAGGCGCATGCTTAAATAAACCTTACCCATGCCAAGAACAGAGCTTTATATGTGCCTGCCTTCTCATATGATATTAGCTGGTTATTTTATATACTGCATAATGGCCCTTTGTTTTAAATGCCCACTGAATTTTTACAATGACCATTATTATCTATGACGAAATGGTTTTGTACATATTTCAAATTGGCCCATGTATGTCCTTATTCATTTTTGATGCTGTGTATCAGCAGATAATCCCACTAACTGATCGACTCTGTTTGTGTTATAAGAGTCTGCAATTATTTGTATTCTTCATCTATCGTGCACGGTATATATATCAACACTTACAATTAGATTTCTAAGTATTCATCTGTAATGTAGATGCTCTTAAATGTAATGTTTATTAGTTTTTTTTAAAAATATTAAATATCGGTCTACTTTAAATCTTCTGTTTATTGGCCTCATGCATGTTGTATCTAAACTTTTACATCTTTTGTGTATTGGCATATATATGTTATTCACCTACTCTTGCAGTCTATCGGTTGACATATGTTATATAGAGATTTAACTTCTTCTATTTATTGGCCTATGTATGCTATATGCTGACTTATATCCTCTCATTTTTGCCATGTTCATGCTATATATTAATTCTCACAGCTGTTGTTTTCTAGTCGTGTGTATAATATATATTGATCATTATGTGATCTCATTATCTACTCCGGATATGCTATATAAAAACTCTTACATCTGCTGTAACTTGAGCGTATTCATACTATATATTAACTCTCAAATCTGCTGTAATTAGAGCGTATTCATGCTATATATTTACTCTTACATCTGCTGTAATTTGTCTGTTCTGTGATTCTCTTACATATGCTGTATTTTAAACATTAGGTCAGTGAGTGTTTCTCGTTGAATCATCTGTACTTAAGAACTTCTATTTCGGCTCTAACAACAGATTAGCTAGAAAGATCAGCACAATGTTTTAAAAATAAATATGTTAAATGCTGAGTCATATCAGATTTGCCAGGTCAATAACTTTAGTATTTAGATTACATATCAATTTTTTTAAAAATTCCTTGCGACGTAGTCAAATAATATGTTTCTAATATTGTAATAATGAAGCAAATAAACTTTCTTCCAGTATCTCCAAAAAAAAAATTTTAAAAACTGCAAACGTCATCACAGACATTGGCGACACGCCCCTATAAAAGCCCGCATCACCGTGATTCCGTCTCAACGAATCCACACAAGATTTGTCTGTAGTTCTAAGTCTTCGTCAATCTAAGCTTCAGGTAAATGTTAACTCTTTATAGCTCACATCCTTGAGTGACAACATTGTGAAGCGTTTCATATATGTGTCTCTTTTAAATCATCTGTGATTTGGTTACAACCAGACATGCCCCAGTGAATCCCAGCTGTGAAATGGGCACCTGACACCTAAAGCTTAGGGATAAAAGTTGACTGGGCGTAAAACAGAACATAGTACTACTTCTGCGCCCACAGCTCAAGCTTGCATATAAATCGGTGACGAGAAAGAGAATCCCCTTCACAACATTTTATGCCATTTCATAATTTTAATGATCGAAAACTGAAGACTAAACTTGCTTATACTTTTACTGATAACACATACAATATTTCTCTTTTCCTATTCATATCCAAACTAAATCTCTGTTGTAATGCCCAGTTAATGTCCAACCTTGACTACTTAATTGCAACCATTTTATTTTTACATCCCAAGTGTGTTTTGATTTATAAACGTATCTACAGAAATTCGTTTTAATAAATGATTGTACATTTACTCTTGATACAATATGCTTCCTCTCAAGTATAGAGGGCCACGAAATGAAGCGCTTATTATGTGCTGTGTTGTTTTTGTAATGTAGTATTTGAAAAATCCATTTGTTGAAACACTGGATTGTATGTTTTTCATATATAACATGTTGATATTACTTTCTGTTACCCGTGTTCCTGCACACTTGCCTCTTACTTTGTTTCCTTTTGTACATCTGAACCTTACACCTTCCCTACCTTTATGAAAAAAGTGTACCTTTGTAACAGAGCATCACAGAAGCTCATAGTAACATGATAAGAGAGTTGTAAATAGCGGTATCCTTCATAGAGAGATATATCTGAGACAGATCGTCTAAATTTATGTGATAACGAAAGAAATCATGACGTCTGAGACAAGGAAAATCAAAGTCCTGGCCGTGATTATAAGAGTTCTGTTACTGATGATAACAAAGACGTAGATGATAGAAACAGAGGGCACAGAATAAGTCTTAATTTGCAGCATTCTGTTTGCACGTCATAAACGTGTCACATTTTATAGGATAAACTAGGAGTATTAATCTGTGGATTGTTTCTCTTTCTCCTTTCAGCACCATGTTCATCTACGCCGTCTTACTCTTTGTCCCGGCCTTGACCTTTGCCCAACAGCCTGACCCTGGCCACTCACGCCTGGAGCAAGATGTCTTTAACGCCCTCGACACAGATAAGGATGGAAAAATTTCAGAAAATGAACACGAGACCGTTATCTTGGTAATCCATCCATCCATCCATCCATCCATCCATCCATCCATTTATCCATTCATCAATAAATCGATTCAACCATCCATCCCGCCATCCATCCATCCATTCAACCATCCATCACATCAGCCATCTATCCATCCATTTATCCATCCATGCATCAAACCATCGATTCAATCATCCATCCCACCATCAATCTATCTATCCATTTATCCATCCATGCATCAATCCATAGATTCAATCATCCATCCCAACATCCATCTATCCCACTATCCATCAAATTTCACCATCCATAGATCCATCCATCCATCCATCCATCCATCCATCCATCCATCCATCCAAACATCCAACCATCCATCACACTATTCATCCATTCATCTATCGATCCAACCATTTATCCACCCATTCAACCTTCTCATCCATCCATCCATTCAACCATGCAATCTTCTATCCATCTATCCATTCAACCTTCCATCCTTCCATCCATCCATCCATCCAATCATCCATCCATCCATTCATCTATCCATCGTCCAATCATACAACCATCCATTCATCCGTCCATCCATCCATCGTCCATGCATCCATCCATCCACCCATCCATCCATCCATACATCCATTCGTCCGTCCATCCATCCATCCATCCATCCATACATCCATCCATCCACACACCTATCCATCCACAAATCCATCCACCATTTCACCCATCCATCCATCCATTCATCCATCCACCCATCCAACCATCCATCCATCCATTCATTCATCGATCCACCCATTCATCCATCCACCCATCCATCAATCCATCCATCCTTCCATCCGTTCGTCCACCAACCCATCCACCCACTCACCCATCCATCCATCCATCCATCAATCCATCCATCCATCCATCCATCCATCATGACTGTTTTTATTGTCCTATATATCATGTACATATCTAATCCTGTACAAATTCTGACCTGATAACAGGCCTACGACACTGACAAGGACGGTGAGGTCTCCGAGGCAGAGTTCAAGGTCGGGATTGACAAAATCTCACCAGCTTTAGTGGGTACGTAACCTCGCTACTTCTAGCCCTTTATGTTTGTGGTGTATGGGACACACAACAGGTGTGTCACAGTGAACTAGATTATTACCTGGTGGAGTTTGGTCAATAACCGTGGCATTTGCTAAGGAGGACCTGCAAGGGTAAGACAAATTGGACTAACAAAGGAAGCAAGAAGTTACTGAGGATTCAATGAATATTGGGAGAAATTAACAAAGAAGGGAACTTATATCTAATTAAGTGTAACTTAACTACATACAAAAAGAGAAGTTGATAAAATATGAAGGTCGGGTGGAGAGAACCCAGGTTTGCATCTCCTAGAAAACCACAAACGCTCATGGAGAAAGAATAAATAAGAGTGTTCCTCTTGCTAATAAAGATAAAGATAAAATTCCAATTTCCAGGCATTTAAGGCATATTAAGGACACGCTGTTAAGCCAACATTCCCACGACCTTCGGCACACGAAAGTCTGGTGTGGTCAGTATCACGCCTGGCCTCATTTACTTTCTCAGATTTCCTGCTACCCAGTTTTAGAGGCTGGGCCGACTCCAGGGTCTTTGTGGTGTGTACCAGAAAAAAAAATTCCCAATGTTGGGACTGAACCCTGTACAACCGGATGAGTAATCCTACCGCCTAAATACTCAGCTAACAAGGCCTCATGATTAAGATAAACTAAAGCAAAATAATGACTCTGCTTTCCACAGGTTTTACTACGTACAAGAAGAATACGTTACTTGTTCTGCAACAAATCTTGTTATGCTTTTGCGCACTTTACTGCCTTCTTTTTCTAACATAAGTTAAATCAACGGAAAGTTTATTACAACTAATAATAATATACATACATACATACATACATACATATATACAAAAGGTATATAGAAAGCAATCATATGTAGATACAAATATTAGAATGGTATAAATGTGGTACTTAGCGCTGCCCTATTTGTCAGTCAGGCATCATAGCCAACCAAGACTCTCTGCAGGCTCTCCTATGGTGTCCACATTAATAGGTCAAGCTTGGCTAATGTGGCTGAGATCGCTGTAATCCCAAACCCTGAATTTTTGGCACTCAAAGGCTGAAAACACAGCGTTCAGTGATGGATGTGCGCAAGCATTTTCACAGCACTGATGCAAAGAACATTCGTGCTCACATTTATAAGGGAGAAATGACAAGAAAAATATCAAGAACGAATTCTTGCATGGATAAACTAAAATCTAAACCTTCAAACAGTGCGCGCATTAATGTAAGGGAAAATCTAAAGCTTACCTTTCTTAGGTAAAGTCTAAAGCTTACAGCAGTGTTTGTTTTAATGTAAGATAAAGTCTAAAGCTTACACCAGTGTCTGTTTTAATGTAAGAGAAAGTCTAAAGCTTGCAGCAGTGTCTGTTTTAATGTAAGGGAAAGTCTAAAGCTTACCTTTCTTAGGTAAAATCTAAAGCTTACAGCAGTGTTTGTTTTAATGTAAGGGAAAATTTAAAGCTTACAGTAGTGTTTGTTTTAATGTAAGGTAAAGTCTAAAGCTTACAGCAGTGTCTGTTTTAATGTAAGGTAAAGTCTAAAGCTTACAGCAGTGCCTGTTGTAATATAAGAGATAATCCAAACGTTAAGGAAAATCGAAATCTTAGAACTGTGCACATATTAATGTAAAAAATGCCATTCTTATTTTTTTTAATAAATGGAATTAATTTTAAAAACTCAAGATTTGTTTTTCAAAACTAGGCCACGAAGATGCTCTGTACGCTCTCCTGGATCATAACAATGACAAGAAGGTTGATAAGGCTGACATTGATGCCGCTTTTACCGCTGCTGACACTAACAAAGATGGTGAAATTGAGAAAAACGAGTTCCATGTGTAAGTTTGACGTTTGTGTTTAGTGTATTGTGAACGTGCCAGAGTGTAACCCTGCCAGTAACGTAATCTTTCTGTTTAGTGTATTGTGAACGTGCCAGAGTGTAACCCTGCCAGTAACGTAATCTTTCTGTTTAGTGTATTGTGAACGTGCCAGAGTGTAACCCTGCCAGTAACGTAATCTTTCTGTTTAGGAATTCAACATTAGTTGCTTATTTTGTAATTCCTGTCTTTCTTATTTTACTTTTCTCTTGTTTTTTTTTTTCACTACATTCGTTGTTCCTTTCATTGTTTTCCTTACTTTTTGTTTTCATTGTTGTACTACATTTGCTACAACTGCCTGCACTGTCACAACCACTTGTTACACCAACACCAGCTAATACTGTCAATACTGATACAACAACTGCTACAACTACTTCTACCACTACTGCACCAACTACTACTACTATTACTACTACTACTACTACTACTACTACTACTACTACTACTACTACTACTACTACTACTGGTATTACTACTACTACTAATACACACAGTTGAATTTATGCTACTAGTAATATTGAGACCTACGACAACTACACCTACGATTAGTAATACTAATACTAAAACTGCCACTTCTACAGTTCTTAAACTTTTTCATCAACGGACACACTATCTAAACGCCCAGCATTGTCTTTTGTATAAACTGTGATAGTTGCAGGGATATGTGTGTGAAACTAAAAATGATAGAATATTAAACATATGTAGCACTTTGAGAAACATATTACACTTGAGGTAAATATGAATTAATCATGTTATGTCTAATAAAAGTCATAAGTTACCCTGGACTATATAATATAATTGATCGTTCCATTGTTGGTATATTATACTTATGCACTGCATACTTCTCAACAAAATGTTCGTTATGTTTTCTGCACTTTACTACTTTCTTTTTCTAAGATAAATTAAATATGATATATTTTGTATGCTTAAAAAAACCCAATAGTACTTATGAAATCCTAAATTAAATATTCATAAAATATTGTTTAATGGATTAAATAATCTCTCACTGGTTATCTTCTGTTCAACAGGATCTTTCAAAAGGTAGAGACACATGTCGGTTAAACGCAAGTTTCGGTTTATCACAAGACATATTTTAATCCATGAATATGTGGAAGAGAAAGACGTACAATTTATTCACATATGTTGTGCTCTTTTTCCATTTATCGTGTGTAACTGATCTTTGTGACACCGTATGTTTCAGTTATGTGTCAATAAATTTGGAAATAATATTGCCTTTTTTGTTCTGTGTTATTTCTTCATTGCCCTAGTGGAGTACTTATTGCAACATTTAGTACAACGCTTACTGCAACACTTAGTACAGCACTTAACACAGCATTTAGTACAGCACTAAGTACAACATTTAGTACAACACTTAGTACAGTACTTTGTACACCACTTACTGCATCACAGGGCAGCTCTTAGAACATCACTTAGCACAACACATAGTACAGCACTTAGTACAAGACTTAATACAACACTTAACACAGCACTTAGCACATCACGTAGTAAAGCACTAAGTATAACACATGAAACAAAAGTTTTACATGTTTCAGAGAGAAGATGAAACTGAACAGTCCTTAGAATATCTTGGAAGAAAAGATCACAACAAAAGATTTTATAAGAATTGGATGTGGATGAAAAACGGCTCCTCAGCTCCACGATTTAGAGAACGTTACATTTCTTTGATCGCTTTAAACGACACTAAGATCTACAATAAAGCTAGATAGAGGTGCATGGTCTAGTTTTACAAGATGATAAAGGAAATGAGGAAATTAAGAAGAGACAGATATGGAAGAAAATAAAGAAGTAAGATGAGAACTTATAAACGAAGAACGTACAACATCCAATATTTCGCCGTGAGCCTTTTACAAAGACATTAGACAGGACATTAGAAGAAACAGAAAATAGATGAAAAATAGCTTTTTGGTCTCTTCCTGCTTTGAAAAACGAGCATGAATGACCTAGGTCAACAAGATTGTAAAGTGATAACAAAGAACCCTACATTCTTGTTGACACGGGTCATTTACGCTCGTTTTCCAAAGTTGGGGGTGACCCAGAAGCTAAATTGTTCATATATTTTCTGTTTTGTGTGTGTTGTGTTGTGTTGTGTTGTCTTTGTATGTAATCCTTGAAAAAGGCTCATGCCGAAATATTGGATGTTGTACGTCTTTCGTTTATACGTTCTCATCTTACTTCCTTATTTTCTGCTATGTATGTCTCTTCTCATTTTCCTCATTTCCTTTATCATTTTGTAAAAATGAACCACGCTCCTCTGTCTATCTTTATTACTTGAAGAGAGAGAGATGAGAAAGAGAGAAATGAGAAAGAGAGATGAGAAAGTGAAAGAGATGACGAAGAAAGATGAAATAGAGAGATGAGAAAGATGAAAAAGAAAGAGAGAGGGATGAGAAAGAGAGAGAGAGATAAGAAAGATAGAGAGAGATGAGAAAGAGAGAATGATGAAAAAGAGAGAGATGAGAAAGAGAGAGATGAGAGAGAGAGAGAGAGGTGGAGAGAGAGAGAGAGAATATATTCATACTACAACCAGTTTTAGCGAGGTCGCTATCTCTTTAAAATTTTTTAAGATCTAAAACAGTGACTCCCATGGAGATGGCGGTGAGGATTTGTTGGCTCCCTTGAGAGGAATTTCAAGTCTAAGGGAATGCTTTAAAATATAATGGTAGGAGATTTAAGTCTAAATGGTGGGGGTTCAAGTCTAAGATAAAGGACTTTCAAGTCTAAAGGAATGCTTTCAAATCTAATGGTAGGAATTTTAAGTTTAAGTGGAGGAGGTTTAAGTCTAAGATAAAGGAATTTCAGGTCTAATGGAAGGAATTTCAAGCAGTTTCAAGTCTGAGAAGAGGAATTTCAGGTTTCAGGAGAATAGTTTTCAAGATTAAGGGGAGGATGTTTATGTCCAGTTCAGGAATTTCAAATGTAAAATCAGGAGTATCAAGTCTAAGGGGAGAGTTTCAAGTCTTAGGAGAGAGTTTCAAGTCTAAGAGAAGAGTTTCAAGTCTAAAGGCACAGTTTCAAGTCTAAGGGAAGAGCTTAAAATCTAAGAGAGAGAGGAGTTTCAGGTCTAAAAAGAGAGAGGAGTTTGAAGTCTAGGGAGAGAGTTTCAAGTCTAAAGGAAAAGTTTCAAGTCCAAGGAGAGAGTTTCAAGTCTAAGGAGAGAGGTTCAAGTCTAGTGGAAGATTTTCAACTCTAAGGAGAGAATTTCAAGTCTAAGGAGAGAGTTTCAAGTCTAAGGAAAGAGTTTCAAATCCAAGGAAAAAGTTTCAAGTCTAAGGAGAGAGTTCCAAGCCTAAGGGGAGAATTTCAATCTAAAGAGAATGTTTCACCACGTAAAATAACGTATAATGGTGAAAATCTTGTTTTGCCTAATGATATAATATATAGTTTTCATTTTCTTTCTGAAGTTTAATTTTGTATAATCTCCCTAATTATTATTAATTATATCAGCTTCTTGCGCAAAATGATCCGCAATTGACATCATTATGTGTTGTCATATTATATCTGAAAAACACAATTTATATACATATATATTTATATATACATATAAAGTAGTTTATATTTTACACTAATCTATCATTTTGCTTTTCAAAATTCTCAGTATCAGTGATAAAATTGCTTAAGACAAGTCCTTCTAAAAGAAAACAAAAACAGATTTGAAAAACCTACACAAACAATTATCTCGTGTATACGTATATATATATATATATATCATGTGCTGTGCCGACTGGCGTTGGCTATTATGCTTCTCCAGAGTACCCAGTCCTTCATGCAGGCCATCAGTTCAGTTGGTGATCTCCTCTCGTACCATCCCGTCAGACTGTCCAGTATCATTTCTCTTGGTCTTCCTCTTGATCTTCTTCCTTCTATTTTTCCTGTTGTTATAATATTTTCAATGCCCACTCTTCTCATTGCATGTCCTATGAAAGTACATTGTCTTTCTCTTAATTTTTTTGACAAGGTTTTTTTGTCTCTCCAGCTCTTATCATACATTCTTCATTAGTTATTTTTGCTGTCCAAGGGATTCGCAACATTCTTCTAATAAACCACATTTCTGCTGCTTCCAAGTATATATATATATATATATATATATATATATATATATATATATATATATATACATATATATATATATAGCTAAAGAACAACATATACACTGCATAGCATGCTTCATTAACATAAGAATATATAACTTATAACTGCAACTAAAAATAAATCGTATAAAAGTTGTATGTTTTCCTCTATTTCTCTATATTTAAGAGAATGTTTGACAAGAACCGACAAGGTTAAACTGTCCTTGTTTCACACTTCTTACTGAAGAAAGATTTAAGAATTTCTCTCATCTCAAGGTACAACGACCAGCTGGTTCTAAACAAAGAAGAATATTTGCAATTAATAGTAGCAACAAAGACACTGGAAAGAATTGTGTCATATACTCTGCAAGGACTCCAGTGGGCAATTACTAAAAGAGCTCTGTGATTGATACGTGAAGGAACAAGGTGAGGATGCTTGCTAAAGAGAAGCTGATGAAGGACTGTGCTAGCAGAGATGGACAGCATGCAGCAAAGGTGAAAGGCTGAATCAGCGTATTATAAAGTGGAAAAAAGGGGGCAGGGGAATTTGAATATTTGTGAGGGTAATTAAAATATACTTGTTTAGACATTGGCTGATCATTACGCCGAGTTGAGGTGGGGATTTTTCTGTGTGTGATGGAGGTGGGAGAGAACGTGAACATTTTTTAAACGTGGATTTAGAAGATCCAAAAAAAAAAAAGAGGTTCAGAAACACTGGGCTAGATGCAGACCTCCTTGCCGTTGTAGACGATGTGACAATGTATAATTGATGTTTAGTCAGTCATCCTTCATAGAAATTGAGAAACGGAATACCTACTATGAATCAGAGACTGAGTTGCGTGAAGCAGCTGATGTTGTGGTAAAGTGTGTGGACAGCGATAAAAAAATCCAAGTTCAATTCAAGTTTACTATTTTTATTTATTTATTTCTCGTGTTTGGTTAAGTAACAGTTTTTATTTTAAAAGATTTAAAATAAACCTTGAACTAGTCGGATTTTTAGAATTTAAAGAATTATTAATATATTGAATCTTGGGCAGTGAATAGTCATAATTCTGTAATGTCTGCAAGAGATTCTTTCACCAACACGTTGTCACTGCTGTTACAGATCTAAGATCTTCTCATCCCAAGATAGTCTGACGTCGTTCTTGTTCTGTCTCCCCCTAACTGCGAGGGGTTGGTTCTATGCAGGTGATGTCGTGAAGATCTTGAAGTGTAAACCTCATGTCGAATGGGAAGTGGGTTACCGCTGCTTGCATATCAGGAGTCTTCTAAGTAGATTACTTATCATGGAGACTAAAGTGACCTTTGCCTCCCTGGTCAGGCTGGGCATGTTACTGGGAGCATCAGCTGAGTCTGGTCACGCGACGAAATATCCTGGGATAAAAATGTCTCATCGCCAGAAGGCCAGGGACAAAAAGTCATATACCTTGACAAGTTTACCGGTGAGTCAAAATTAAGCACTCAATCAATCAAAACATAAAGAAGTCCTACTACTTATTACAAACATAACTACACTTCTACTATTTCTTCACACAAACTAGAATGACTGCTCAGAGTCAAATAGAAGTAAGACTTGTTCACTTGAGAAAACAGAGGAAAAGATTAATAGCAAAACAATCAAGGACAGACTATAAATTAGCACAAACGTCATACCATCTTACCACTAAATAGAAATTAGTTTCGTCAAATGTAAAGTGTTAATAAATTGTGTTGTAAAATATTCTATGCTGTACATGTCCGCTACCTAAATCTAGCATAACACGTAAACAATAGCAAAACAGAAAAAAAAAGAACTGTAGTCTACAAAAAAGCTAACTGTTACTTGTTCTATAATAACCTTTTTTATGTGCTGCTGATCACTGACTTACATAAAAAATTTATTTCGCCTCAGTTTCAGATATACCTGCTAATTAATAGCTAAATGTATTCTGACAACAACAAATAAAGGACTTAGCAAACTAAAGGGCATACCACAAGACTACTCGTCTGAAGTCAAAGGAGGGGCACTCAGTAATGGACAGAGATGAAATAATAGCACGATGGTGCGAAAACATTAGAGAACTCTATGAGGACAATAGAGGCGAAATAGATACTACGAAATAATAATGAAGGGCCCCACATATTAAAAGCAGAAGTAGAAGAAGCCATCAAACATATGAAGAACAACAAAGCACCAGAACCAGATAAAATCACCAAGGAAGAATTTGAAGTATTAGGAGAGCTTGGCATAGAAATAATTACCAAATTCCTGAATGACATCTATAACAGTACTATGTCCTATCAGATCTTTTACAATCAGTTTTCATTGCCCTACCAAAGAAACAACGTGCAGTTGAATGTGAAGACCATCGAACCATAAGTCTTATGAGCCATGCTATCAAAATCCTGCTTCGTTTTGTCATGAGAAGGGCAACATAAATCAAGAAATCGCTGAAGAACAATGTGAAGAAGGAAAAGGTACAAGTAACGCAATATATATAATAAGAACATTGATGGAAAGATCAATAGACGTAAAGACAGGCCTACACTTATGCTTCTTAGACTGCTGTAAAGTATTCGATAAAATGAGACACACAGAAATTATAATAATGCTGGAAGACATCAACATAAATAGGAAAGATCTGAAACTCATCAAGAAAATAAACTGGCAGCAATCAGCAGCAATAAATGTTGAGAACCAAATATGAGCATTCCCAGACATAAAATTGGGAGTGAGACAAGCATGTGTTCTATCTCCTGACCTCTTTTCCTTGTACAACAAAAACATAACGAGAAATATAGAGAGTTTACCAGGAATATCAATTGTCGGTTACAGCCTTAACAACTTAAGATGTGCAGACGACACAGTTCTGATTATTAAAGTGAAAGGGAGCTACAGGCTCTTCTGTACGTCGTGATTCGTGAAAGTAAAAGTAAAGGTCCCAGCTTGAATAAAAAGAAAACTTAAGTGATGGTCATCTCAAAGAAAAGAATACCACCAAATTGTAGCATTACCATCGATGGCACAGAAATGAAACAAGTTGATAGACTCAAGTACTTCGGAACGATTATAACAGCTGATGGGAAGTGTCACAACGAAATAAAAAGCAGACGTGTTCAGGCCAAGTTTACATTCCAGAAAATGAGAAAAATCTTGTGTAACAGATCCATATCAAAGGAAACAAGATTCGGAGTACTTTAATGTTATATCGAGCCAATTGTATTTTATGGATGTGAAGCATGGTCCATGAATAAGAAAGTACACCGAAGAATGGAAGCCGTAGAAATGTGGTTCATAAGAAGGATGTTGAAGGTACCATGGACAGCTAAGAAAACCAACGAAGAAGTCTTAAGAGAGGCTGGAGTTAAAAGGCAAATTACAGCAAAGATCACAGGCAGACAAACGATACTTATAGGACATTTTCTGAGATGAGGAACACATTGTGGTAAGTGGAAAAATTGAGAGAAGAAGAGACAGAGGAAGACAGACAGATAGAGAGAGAGAGAGAGAGAGAGAGAGAAGTTCTTGAACGGGCTGTCAGTGTAGCTAGGAAGAAAGTCATCGGCGGATCTCATGATCAAGTCTAAAGACATGGAACTGTGGAGAGAAATGATCACATACGGCACGGGACTTGATTGATTCTGACAATTATATTTTAAGAAATTTGACTATAATTATTGTGAATGCAGTTATTTACAGGACTTTAGCAATGTTATACTGCTGATCTTTTCGATAAGAGATTAAACATGATGGTTGCTCAAGTTGTGTTTTATTATTGTCATTGATGTGTACTTTGTATTTGTATGTTTGCGATAAAGTTGAGAGATCAGCAACAACATATTAGACATATCGGTTTGTCCACGTATTAACTCTTTGAATATCAAGCTGATGGGTTTGCTGGTTCTTGTCTTCTTCTTCTTCTTCTTCGTTCGCTTCTACCACTAAGACCGCCCAGTGATCCTACTGAATTTACGCCTGTGGTCAGTTGGTTAATTTATATACTGCATAATGGCCCTTTGTCTTAAATGCCCATTGATGTTGTACAATGACTATTATCTATGACGAAATGGTTTTGTACATATTTCAAATCGGCCCATGTATGTCCTTATTCATTTTATTTTTGAAGCTGTGTATCAGCAGATAATCAGACTAACTGATCGATTCTGTTAGTTTTATATGAGTCTGCAATTATTTGTATTCTTCATCTACTGTGTACATTGTATATATCAACACTTACATATCGATTTCTCGATATTCATCTGTAATTTAGATGATCTTAAATTTACTGTTTATTAGTTTTTTTTTATATTATATGTCATTATTTATATCTTCTGTTTATTGGCCTCATACATGGTGTATCTAAACTCTTACATCTTCTGTGTATTGGTTGATATATGTTATTCATCACTCTTACATCTTCTTTCTATCGGCTGATATATGTTATATATAGACTTAACTTCTTCTGTTTACTGGCCGTATGTATGCTATATACTGACTTACATCCTCTCATTTTTGTCATGTTCATGCTATATATTAACTCTCACAGCTGATTTTTCTAGTCGTGTGTATGATATATATTGATCATCATATGATCTCTTTATCTATTCCAGGTATGCTATATATCACCTCTTACTTCTGCTGTAGTTTGAGCGTGTTCATGTTTTGTATTAGCTCTTACATCTGACGTAATTTGAGCATGTTACTGCTTTATATTAACTCTTACATCTGGTATTTTCTGGTCGTATGTCTGTTCTATGATTCTTTTATATATATTTAAACATTAGGTCAGTGAGTGTTTCTCCTTGAATCATCTGAACTTAAGAACTTCTATGTCGGCTCTAACAACAGATTAGCTAGAAAGATCAGCACATTGGTTTAAAAATAATTATGTTAAATGCTGAATCATATCAGATTTGCCAGGTCAGTAACGTTATTAGTTAGATTACATATCGAGTTAAAAAAACATTCCTTGCGACATAGTCAAAGAATATGTTTTTAATATTGTAATAATGAAGCAAATAAACTTTCTTCCAGTATCTAAAAAAGAAAAAAAAAACAGCAAACGTCATCACAGACATTGCCGACACGTCTCTTTAAAAGCCCGCATCACCGTGATTCTGTCTCAACGAATCCACACAAGATTTGTCTGTAGTTCTAAGTCTTCGTCAATCTAAGCTTCAGGTAAATATTAACTCTTTATAGCTCACATCCTTGAGTGACAGAATTGTGAAGTTTTTCATGTGTTTGTCTGTTTTAAATCATCTGTGATTTGGTTACAACCAGACATGCCCCAGTGAATCCCAGCTGTGAAATGGTCACCTGACACCCAAAGCTAAGGGATAAAAGTTGACTGGGCGTAAAACAGAACATAGTACTACTTCTGCGCCCACAGCTCAAGCTTGCATATAAATCGGTGACACGAAAGAGGATCCCTTACACAACATTTTATTCCATTTCATTATTTTAATGATCGAAGACTGAAGACTAAACTTGCTTATACTTTTACTGATAACACATACAATATTTCTCTTTTCCTATTCATATCCAAAACTAAATCTCAGTTGTAATGCCCAGTTAATGTCCAAAGTTGACTACATAATTGCAACCACTTTATTTTTACATCCCAATTGTGTTTTGATTTATAAACGTAATTACAGAAAGTCGTTTTAATAAATGATTGTACATTTACTCTTGATACAATATGCTCCCTGTTAAGTATAGAGAACCTGCTAGAAGTAAGCTGATAGTTAACTTAAAAGAATATAATGTTCATTAGGCACGGACTGAAGCGATATAGAGACTTAGTCTGTGTGAGACATCTCCCACATGCGATAGGAAAATGTTATAACAGCTATAGCTTAATGTACGCATTATTAAGTGTTACTTTTAACGTAAACATTCTTAACTTTAGCTTAAAATGTAGATACTCATGAGTGCGAATTATAGTTACGTTTACGTGTGGTTTATTGCGTGGTTCATAAGGTAGATATAGTTGAATGTGGCTTATAATGTAAACACTATTAAGTATGACTTATAATGTAGACATTGCTATGTGTGGCTTATAAGGTAGATAAAGTTTGATGTGCTTTGTAATTTAGAAACTGCTAAGTGTGGTGACGACATAAATAGTTCAGCTGGGCATTTTTAGCCAGTTTATCTTATAAGAAAAATGTCGAACTACGTGCTCAACTGTTTAAGTCCGTTTTTCTTCTATTTACGTGCTGTGTTGTTTTTGTAATGTAGTATTTGAGAAATCCATTTGCTGAGATATTGGATTGTTGTATGTTTTTCATTTACAACATGACGATCTTACTTTCTGCTACCCAAGTTCCTACACACTTTTCTCATTCTTTTTTTTCATTTTGTAAATCTGAACGTTATACCATCTCTAACGTTATAACAAAGTGTAACTTATAACACAGCTTCGCAGAAGGTCATAGTAAAAAGATAAGAGAGTTATAAGGGTAAAGAGCGGTATCCGTCATAGAGAGACAATATCTGAGACAGATCGTCTAAATTTATGTGATAACGAGAGAAATCATGACGTCTGGGACAAGGAAAATGAAAGACCTGACAGTGATTATAAGAGTTCTGTTACTGATGATAACAAAGACGTAGATGACAGAAACAGAGGGCACAGAATAAGTCTTAATTTGCAGCATGTTGTTTGCCCGTCATAAACGTGTCACACTTTATAGGAAAAACTAGGAGTATTAATCTGTGGATTGTTTCTCTTTCTCTCCTCAGCATCATGTTCATCTACGTCGTCTTACTCCTTGTCCCGGCCTTGACCTTTGCCCAACAGCATGACCCTGGCCACTCACGCCTGGAGCAAGATGTCTTTAACGCTCTCGACACAGATAAGGATGGAAAAATTTCAGAAACTGAACACGAGAACGTTATCTTGGTAATCCAACCATCCATTCATCGATCCATCCATACATCCATTCATCCATAAATCCGTCGGTCCGTCCATAAATCCATCCATCCATCCATCCATCCATCCATCCATCCATCCATCCATCCATTCATCCGTTCGTCCGTCCGTTCATCCATCCATCCATCCATCCATCCATCCATCCATCCATCCATCCATCCATCCATCCATCCATCCATCCATCCATCCATCCATCATGACTGTTTTTATTGTCCTATATATCATGTACATATCTAATCCTGTACAAATTCTGACCTGATAACAGGCCTACGACACTGACAAGGACGGTGAGGTCTCCGAGGCAGAGTTCAAGGTCGGGATTGACAAAATCTCACCAGCTTTAGTGGGTACGTAACCTCGCTAGTTCTAGCCCTTTATGTTAGTGATGTATGGTGGCACAAAACAGGTGTGTCACAGTGAACATAGATTATTACCTGGTGGAGTTTAGTCAATAATCGTGGCATTTGCTAAGGAGGACCTGCAAGGGTAAGACAAATTGGACTAACAAAGGAAGCAAGAAGTTACTGAGGATTCAATGAATATTGGGAGAAATTAACAAAGAAGGGAACTTATATCTAATTAAGTGTAACTTAACTACATACAAAAAGAGAAGTAGATAAAATATGAAGGTCGAGTGGAGAGAACCCAGGTTTGCACCTCCTAGAAAACCCACAGACGCTCATGGAGAAAGAAGAAATAAAATAATTCCTCTTGCTAATAAAGATAAAGATAAAATTCCAGTTTCCAGGCAATTAAGGCATATTAAGGACACGGTGTTAAGCCAACATTCCCACGATCTTCGGCACACGAAAGTCTGGTGTGGTCAGTATCACGCCTGGCCTCATTTACTTTCTCAGATTTCCTGCTACCCAGTTTTAGAGGCTGGGCCGACTCCAGGGTCTTTGTGGTGTGTACCAGAAAAGAAAAATTCCCAATGTTGGGACTGAACCCTGTACAACCGGATGAGTAATCCGAGCTCCTAAATACTCAGCTAACAAGGCCTCATGATTAAGATAAACTAAAACAAAATGATGACTCTACTTTCCACAGGTTTTACTACGTATAAGAAGAATACTTTACTGCCTTTTTCTCTAACATAAATTAAAACAACGGAAAGTGTATTATAAATAATAATAACCTAATGTAACAAACTATTCCGGGTAATGAATATTGCAGCAATTTACACTGAGGATCTATTGAAGTAGAAAATACTTATACAAAATCATACATGCATACAGACATACATACATAAATATATACAAAATACATATAGAGAGCAATAATATGTATATACAATCATTAGAATGGTATAAATGTGGAATTTAGCGCTGCCCTATCTGTCAGTCAGCCATCATAGCCAACCAAGACTCTCTCCAGGCTCTCCTATGGTGTCCACATTAATAGGTCAAGTTTGGCTGATGTGGCTGAGATCGCTGTAGCCTGAAACCCTGAATTTTTTTCACTTAAAGTCTGAAAAAACAGTGTTCGGTGATAGATGTGCGCAAGCATTTTCACAGCACTGATGCAAAGAACATTCGTGCTTACATTTATAAGGGAGAAATAACCTGAAAAATATCAAGAACGAATTTTTGCATGGATAAACTAAAATCTAAACCTTACAGCAATGCGAGCGTTAATGTAAGCGAAAATCTAAACCTTCAAACAGTGCAAGCATTAATGTAAGGGAAAGTCTAAAGTTTACAGCAGTGTCTGTTTTAATGTAAGGGAAAGTCTAAAGCTTACAGCAGTGTTTGTTTTAATGTTAGGGACAGTCTAAAGCTTACAGCAGTGTCTGTTTTAATGTAAGGAAAAGTTTAAAGTTTACAGCAGTGTTTGTTTTAATGTAAGGGAAAGTCTAAAGCTTACAGCAGTGTTTGCTTTAATGTAGGATAAAGTCTAAAGCTTACAGCAGTGTCTGTTTTAATGTTAGGGATAGTCTAAAGCTTATACATCAGTGCATGTTTTAATATAAGAGATAATCCAAACGTGGAGGGAAATCTAAATCTTAGAACATTGCTCGTTTTAATGTAAAAAAAATCATCCCTTTTTAAAAAAAAAACTAACTGGAATTAGTTTTAAAAACTCAACATTTTTTTTCAAAACTAGGTCACGAAGATGCTCTGTACGCACTCCTAGACCATAACAATGACAAGAAGGTTGATAAGGCTGACATTGATGCTGCTTTTACCGCTGCTGACACTAACGGAGATGGTGAAATTGAGAAAAACGAGTTCCATGTGTAAGTTTGGCTTTTGTGTTTAGTGTATTGTGAACGTGCCAGAGTGTAACCCTGCCAGTAACGTAATCTTTCTGTTTAGTGTATTGTGAACTTGCCAGAGTGTAACCCTGCCAGTAACGTAATCTGTCAGTTTAGTGTATTGTGAACTTGCCAGAGTGTAACCCTGCCAGTAACGTAATCTTTCTGTTTAGTGTATTGTGAACGTGCCAGAGTGTAACCCTGCCAGTAACGTAGTCTTTCTGTTTAGTGTATTATGAACGAGCCAGAGTGTAACACTTCCAGTAACGTAGTCTTTCTGTTTAGTGTATTGTGAACGTGCCAGAGTGTAACCCTGCCAGTAACGTAATGTGTCAGTTTAGTGTATTGTGAACGTGCCAGAGTGTAACCCTGCCAGTAACGTAATGTGTCAGTTTAGTGTATTGTGAACGTGCCAGAGTGTAACCCTGCCAGTAACGTAATCTTTCTGTTTAGTGTATTGTGAACGTGCCAGAGTGTAACCCTGCCAGTAACGTAATCTGTCTGTTTAGTGTATTGTGAACGTGCCAGAGAGTAACCCTACCAGTAACGTAATCTTTCTGTTTAGGAATTCAACATAAGTTGCTTATTTTGTAATTTTTGTCTTTCTTATTTTACTTTTCTCTTGTCATTTCGCTACATTCGGTTGTTCCTTTCATTTTTGTTTTCATTGTTGTACTACATTTGCTACAACTGCCAGTACAGTCACAACCACATGCTACACTTACACAAGCTACTACTGTCACTACTGCTACAACAACTGTTAAATCTACTTCTAGCACTACTGCAGCTACTACTACTACAACTGCTATTACTGCTACTATCACTACTACTACTACTACTACTACTACTACTGCTACTACTACTACTACTACACATAGTAATATTTATGGTACTACTAATATTGAGACCTACGAATATTACAACTACGATTTGTAATATTAACACTAAAACCGCCACTTCTACAGTTGTTAAACTTTTTCATCGAAGGAAACAATATCTAAATGTCCACCATTGTCTCTTGTATAAACTGTGTAATACTTGCAGGGATATGTGTATGCCCTAAAAATGTCAGCTAGATAGAATAGTACAAATATTTATCAATTTCAGAAATTTATTACACTTGACGCAAATATAAATTTGATCATTTTATTTTTAATAAGTTTCAAAAGCTACCTTGGACTATATAATATAATTGATCGTTTCATTATGGGTATATGATACCTATGCAGTGCGTATTTCTCAACACAATTTTTGTTATGTTTTCTGCACTTTACCACATTATTTTAATCCTAAATTAAAAATTCATAAAACAGTGTTTAATGTATTAAATAATCTATCACTGGTTATCTTCTTTTCAACAGGATCTTTCAAAAGGTAGAGACACATGTCGGTTAAACGCAAGTTTCGGTTTAACACAAGACATTTTATTCTTTGAATATGTGGAAGAGAAAGATGTACAATTTATTCTCATATTTTGTGCTCTTTTTCCATTTATCGTGTGTAACTGATATTTGTGAAACCGTATGTTTCACTTATGTGTCAATAAATTTGGAAATAATATTGATATTTTTGTTCTGTGTTATTTCTTCATTGTCTTAATGGAGTACTTAGTACAACACTTAGTACAGCACTTACTGCAACACTTGGTACAGCACTTAGTACAGCACTTAGCACAGCACTTAGTACAGCACTAAATACAACACTTAGTACAACACTTAGTACAGTACTTAGTACAACACTTACTGAAATATAGTACAGCACATAGCACAGAACTTAGTACAGCACTTAGTGCAGCACTAAGTACAATACTTAGTACAGCACTTAGTACAGCTCTTAGTACAGCTCTTATTACAGCTCTTTAGAAGTACTGGATGTGGATGAAAAACGGTTCCTCAGCTCCATGAGTTAAAGAATATTAAATTCTACAATAAAGCTAGATATAGGTGCATGGTTCAGTTTTACAAGATGATAAAGGAAATGAGGAAATGAACAGATAAATGTTGAAGAAAGTAAGGAAGTAAGATGAGAACGTATATACAACGAACTTACAACATCGAATATTTCGGCGTGAGCATTTTACAAAGACAACACAACATATAAAAAGAAATAAAAAATATATGTACAATTTAGGTTTTTGGTCTCCTCCTGCTTTGAAAAACGAGCATGAGTGACCCACGTCAACAAGATTGTAAAGCGAGAACGAAGAACCCTACATTCTTGTTGACACGGGTCATTTACGCTCGTTTTTCGAAGTAGGGGTGACCCAGAAGCTAAATTGTACATATATTTTCTGTTTTCTGTGTGTTGTGTGTTGTGCTTTGTTATGTTATGTTGTGCTGTGTTGTGTTTGCTGTGTTGTGTTGTGTTGTCTTTGTATGTAATCCTTGAAAAAGGCTCATGCCGAAATATTGGATGTTGTACGTCTTTCGTTTATACGTTCTCATTTACTTCCTTATTTTCTGCCATGTATGTATCTTCTCAATGTCCTCATTTCATTTATCATTTTGTAAAACTGAACCACGCTCCTCTGTCTATATTTATTACTTGAAGAAAGAGAGATGAGAGAGAGAGAGAGAGAGATCAGAAAGAGAGGGAGAGAGATGAGAAATAGAGAGAGATGACAAAGAAAGAGAGAGAGAGAGAGAGAGAGAGATGACAAAGAGACAGAGATGAAAAGGAGAGAGATATGAAAAACAGAGAGATTAGAAAGAGGGAGAGAGAGATAAGAGAGAGAGGGGAGAGAAAGAATATATTCATACTACAACCAGTTTTACCGAGGTCGCTATCTCTTTCAACTTTTTAAAGACCTACAACAGTGATTCTCATGGGGATGGCGGTGAGGATTTGTTGGCTCCTTTGAGAGGAATTTCAAGTCTAATTGAATGCTTTCAAATCTAACGGTAGGAGTTTTAAGTCTAAGTGGAGGGGGTTCAAATCTAAGATAAAGGAATTTCAAATGTGAGGGAAAGAATTTCAAGGATTTTCAAGTCTAAGAAGATGGATTTCAAGTTTCAGGAGAGTAGTTTCAAGATTAAGGGGAGGATACTCATGTTTAGGTCAGGAATTTCAAATGTAAAGTCAGGAGTTTAAAGTTTAAGGGGAGAGTTTCAAGTCTAAGGAGAGAGTTTCAAGTCTAAGGAGAGAGTTTCAAGTCTAAGGAGAGAGTTTCAAGTCTAAGGAGAGAGTTTCAAGTCTAAGGAGAGAGTTTCAAGTCTAAGGAGAGAGTTTCAAGTCTAAGGAGAGAGTTTCAAGTCTAAGGGGAGAGTTTCAAGTCTAAGGAGAGAGTTTCAAGTCTAAGGAGAGAGTTTCAAGTCTAAGGAGAGAGTTTCAAGTCTAAGGAGAGAGTTTCAAGTCTAAGGAGAGAGTTTCAAGTCTAAGGAGAGAGTTCCAAGTCTAAGGGGAGAGTCATTCATTCATTTGCATGTCCCTTGCGGAACTTTGCCTCCCAAACAGCACTCCTGTAGGCCTCTCGGTTGTGAGCAAGATGGCCTGCTGCTGTTGCATCCATTTCCGGATCGTCAATGATGTCTTGCAGCCATCTTCGTTTTGGTCTTCCTCTTTTTCTTTTTCCCATTATGTATCCTTACAATACGGTCTTCTCTAAATTATCATGACGTTTAATGTTTCCAAAATATTTCAGTTTTCTCTCTTTAATCCTCTTCACTAGCCAGCCTTCTTCAATATTAAGCTCTTGTAGTATAGATATATTTGTTCTTTTTTGTGTCCACGATATTTGGAGAACTCTTCTATAGCATTTACATTCAAAGGCATTTATATATTTCTCAGCTGTTTTGTTAAGTGTCCAGTTCTCACAGGCATATGTTGCTATGGGAAAGATGCATGCCCTTAAAAATCTTATTTTTGTGGTTCTGTCTGCTCCTCTCCACAGATTCTTTATTTGTTTTACTTTCTGAAGAGCGATAGATGTCCTCCTTTTAATTTCCCTCATTGTATCTCCATTATTAGTTAGTAGTGATCCAAGATATTCAAAACTCTCCACTTTCTCCAGTTTTTCCTCATTGATACATATTTCAGTTGTCTTGTTTGTTTTGTCATTTGCCATCAATTTAGTTTTCTTTGCATTAAGATAGAGGTTCTGCTCTTCGCTGTTCTTGCGGACTGACATAATTAGTTTTTCCATTCCTTTTTGTGTTGTGGACAGCAATACTGTGTCATCAGCATATCTAATCTCTGGTATTTCATAATCTCCAACTGTTATGGCATCGTAATATTCTTTGTCTACATCTTCTCTAACATTCCTCATTATATTTTCAGTATACAAGTTAAATAAGTAGGGTGACAATATGCACCCCTGACGGACCCCTTGTTTTATGTCAAACCAAGTTGTTGTTTCAACATTTATTCTTACTGCTGCCTGTTGGTCTAGATACAGCAGTGATGTTAATTGTATCAAATGTTTTGGAAATTCCATTTTTTCCATTATTTCCCAAAGTTTCTGGTGTTGTACACAATCAAATGCCTTTGAGTAGTCTATAAAGGATAAATATAGATTCACATTAAACTCTCTGCAAGAGAGAGTATCAAGGCTAAAACGAGAGTTTCAAGTCTAAGGGGAGAGTTTCAAGTCTAAGGAGAGAGTTTCAAGTCTAAGGAGAGAGTTTCAAGTCTAAGGAGAGAGTTTCAAGTCTAAGGAGAGAGTTTCAAGTCTAAGGAGAGAGTTTCAAGTCTAAGGAGAGAGTTTCAAGTCTAAGGAGAGAGTTTCAAGTCTAAGGGGAGAGTTTCAAGTCTAAGGAGAGAGTTTCAAGTCTAAGGGGAGAGTTTCAAGTCTAAGGAGAGAGTTTCAAGTCTAAGGAGAGAGTTTCAAGTCTAAGGAGAGAGTTTCAAGTCTAAGGAGAGAGTTTCAAGTCTAAGGAGAGAGTTTCAAGTCTAAGGAGAGAGTTTCAAGTCTAAGGAGAGAGTTTCAAGTCTAAGGGGAGAGTTTCAAGTCTAAGGAGAGAGTTTCAAGTCTAAGGAGAGAGTTTCAAGTCTAAGGAGAGAGTTTCAAGTCTAAGGAGAGAGTTTCAAGTCTAAGGGGAGAGTTTCAAGTCTAAGGAGAGAGTTTCAAGTCTAAGGGGAGAGTTTCAAGTCTAAGGGGAGAGTTTCAAGTCTAAGGGGAGAGTTTCAAGTCTAAAAGAAGAGTTTCATGTCTAAGGGGAGAGTTTCAAGTCTAAGGAGAGAGTATCAATTTAATGAGAGAGTTTCAAGTCTAAGGAGAGAGTATCAATTTAATGAGAGAGTTTCAAGTCTAAGGAGAGAGTATCAATTTAATGGGAGAGTTTCAAGTCTAAGGAGAGAGTATCAATTTAATGAGAGAGTTTCAAGTCTAAAAGAAGAGTTTCATGTCTAAGGGGAGAGTTTCAAGTCTAAGGAGAGAGTATCAATTTAATGAGAGAGTTTCAAGTTTATGGTTTCAAGTCAATATAATGAGAGAGTTTCACCACCGTAAAATAACGTATAAAGATGAAAATCTTTTTTTGGCTAATGATATAATATAAAGGTTTCATTTTCATTCTTAAGTTTAACTTTGTATAATTTCCCTATTTATTATTAATATATTAGCTTCTTGCGGAAATGATCTATAATTGACTTGTTTATGTTGTTCTCATAGTTTATACGAAAGAACACTATATATATATATATATATATATAACTAAAGAACATACATTTAACACCCCATAATATGCTTCATTAAGATAAGAATATATAACTTATAACTGCAACTAAAAATAAATCATATAAAAGTTGTCTGTTTTCCTCTAATTCTCTATATTTAAGAGGATATTTCAGAAGAACCGACAAGGTTAAATTGTCCTTGTTTCACACTTCTTGCTGAAGAAAGATTTAAGAATTTCTCTCATCTCAAGGTACAACGACTAGTTCGTTCTACACAGAGAAGAAAATTTGCGACTAATTATATCAACAAAGACAGTATAAAGAATTTTGTCATATACTCGGAAAGGACTCCACTGGGCAATTACTAAAAGAGCCCTGTGATTGATACGTGAAGGAACGAGGTAAGGATGCTTGCTAAAGAGAACCTGATGAAAGACTGTGCTAGCAGAGATAGAAAGCATGCAGCAAAGGTTATGCATCATGAAAGGCTGAATCAGCGTATTATAAACTTGGGGGGGGGGGGAATTAGAATATTTGTGAGGATAATTAGAACATACTTGTTTAGACATTGGCTGCTCATTATGCCGAGTTGAGGTGGGGATGTTTCTGTGTGTGATGGAGGTGGGGAGAGAACGCGAACATTTTTTAAACGTGGATTTAGAAGATCCAAAAAAAAAAAAAAAGGTTCAGAAACACTGGCCTAGATGCAGACCTCCTTGCCGTTATGCACGATGTGACAATGTATAATTGATGTTTAGTCAGTCATCCTCCATATAAATTGAGAAACAGAAGCTTGCTAATACTATCATTATTCCTTGAGCTCATGTAGTCCCTTTAGATGGTTGTCATAGCCACTTCTTTGTATATTCTCAGATTTTATCTGTTGTATCGCTCTGTTTACTAATCAGGTGATGTAGGGTTCAAGTCCCAACAGTGGGATTTATTCTGGTACAGGCCAAATGCCATCCAGTCTCTAAAAACGTGCACGAGAGAAATCTTGTAAAGTAACTGCTGCCAGACCTGACCACATCAGACTTTCATGTGCCGAAGGTTGTGGTAATACGGACCTAACACCATATCCCTGGTATGCCTTAATGGCGTGGAAACAGAAGTTTTACCTTTATCTTTGGTTGTTGTATGGTATTAGCGTAACTGGAACACATGAGGTATAAATGGTTCATAGCCTGCAGTTTAAATATATTTAGGATATTTCATAACTTGGTTTTCTAAATTCATATTTCAACTCATCTGTATACAATTAGTTCAGTTTATGAACCCTATTAAAAATGATTCAACTAAACTGATTTTGCAACATGAATTCATAAACTTGAACAAACTTATGAAAGTCCACTGCTAGGTCGCGAGAAGGTCAGAAACTTTCAGACTCTGACTCATTTTCAACAAGGACACGATAACTGGAAATATTCTGATGGGAAAAATAAAACTTGATAACAAACATTTATTTCATTAAGACAACTATTCTCTGCCTCTGTCGTACAAGTACTTTACGCCAGGGACTCTCAACAGTGTGTCTGTGGACCTGGAATCATTTGATACATTTTTGGGGTCCACGGCAGAAATAACGTTCAGAATCCCTGTATTTTTTAATACTTCTTTAAAGAAACAAAGGAGAAGAAACATATATGAGAGACCTTGGCGATATTTTGAAGCTCTGTAAGGTAAAGTGACTTGCACTTTTGAAATTAAAGTTCAGATTGTTCTTTCACTTCACTGTGTATAAACTCCAAGAACTTGTTTAGTTGACTTGTTAAATCATTCTTAACAATAATGGTAGTGCAGATATACATTTTCATGCCCTGAAAAATCTCATACTGTAGCATTATTTTGTGTTCTTTCAGTCTCCCCTCAGCCATAATAATTATGTCATAACATCACCGCATTTCGGGTGCGTTTACTTGTTGATTCACTGCAAGGGGCAAATAGACACTGTATCTACATTATCTTTATTTGTTTCTCTTTACATAAAAGCACATAGGTCTCCTCGGTGAGATAAACGTGTGTGAGGTTCTAAACTTTACGAAATGTGTGAACCGGTAGTTACTTGATTGTCATACTATATTTTCAAGTATTACTCTTCTTTCCTAACTCTTTCATAAATGGACGTATTATTGACTGGATTGTGTGGCTAGTCTTAACTCTTCGAAAATAATGTCTGTTCGTTCCTTCCTCCTCTCCCTTACTCTTTCTGTCTCTCATTCTCTCTGTCTCTCTTTCTCTGTCTCTCTTTCTCTGTCTGTCTGTCTGCCTGTATCTTTCTTTCTTTCTTTTTCTTGTTTTTTGTTAAGTGAACTAGTCGGATTTTTAGAATTTAAAGAATTCTTAATGTGTTGAATCTTGGGCAGTGAATAGTCATAATTCTGTAATGTCTGCAAGAGATTCTTTCACCAACACGTTGTCACTGCTGTTACAGATCTAAGATCTTCTCATCCCAAGATAGTCTGACGGTGTTCTTGTTCTGTCTCCCCCTAACTGCGAGGGGTTGGTTCTATGCAGGTGATGTCGTGAAGATCTTGAAGTGTAAACCTCATGTCGAATCGGAAGTGGGTTACCGCTGCTTGCATAGCAGGAGTGTTCTAAGTAGATTTCGTATCATGGAGACTATAGTGACCTTTACCTTCCTGGCCAGGCTGTGCATGCTACTGTGAGCATCACCTGAGTTTGGCCACGCGACGAAATGTCCTGGCATCAAAATGTCTCGTCGCCAAAAGGCCAGGGACAAAAAGGCACATACCTAGTCAAGTTTACCGGTGAGCCAAAATTAAACACTCAATCAATTAAAACAAAGAAGTCATACTACTTATTACAAACATAATTACACTTCTACTACTTCTTCACACAAACTAGAATGACTGCTCAGAATCAAATAGAAATAAGACTTTTTCACTTGAGAAAAAAGAGGTAAAGATTAGTAGCAAATGAATCAAGACAGACTACAGATCAGTACAAACGTCATACCATCTTACCACTAAATAGAAATTAGTTTCGACAAAGGTGTTAATAAATTATGTTGTAAAATGTTGGAAGCTGTACATGTTCGCTACCTAAATCTAGCCTAACACTTAATCAATAGACAAACAGAAAAAAAAGAACTGTAGTCTACAAAGAAGCTAACTTTAGCTTGTTCTGAAATAGCCTTTTTTATGTGCTGCTGATCATTGACTTACATAAAACATTTATTTCGGTCTCAGTTTCAGATATACCTGCTAATTAATAGCTAAATGTATTCTGACAACAACAAATAAAGGAGTTAGCAAACTAAAGAATGGTCGCCTGAAGTCAAAGGAGGGTCATACAATAATTTACAGAGGCTGGAGTTTAAAGGAAAATTACAGCAAAGATCAGAGGCAGACAAACAATACTTTGCAACACATTGTGGGAACTGGAAAAATTTAGGGAAGAAGAGACAGAGGAAGAGAGAGAGAGAGAGAGAGAGAGAGAGAGAGAGAGAGAGAGAGAGAGAGAGAGAAGTTACTGGATGAACTGTCAGTGTGGCTAGGAAGAAAGTCACCGGCGGGTCTCATAATCAAGTCAAAAGACGTGGAATTATGGAGAGAAATAGTCGCCTACAGCACTTGATTGATTCTGGCAACAAGTATATTTTAAGACATGTAACTGTAACTGTTGTGACAGTAATTATTTACAAGACTTTAGCAATGTTATATTGCTATTCGTGTGGATAAAGAAATAAAACATAATGTTTGCTCAAGTTGTATTGTCATTAAGATGTAGTTTACGTTTATTGTTTGCGATAAAGTTGAGAGATCAGCAACAACATATTAGACATGTCGAGTCCTCCAAGAATTAACTCTTTGAATATCAAGATGATGTGTTTGCTGGTTCTTGCCTGATCTTGATATGCTTAAACTACTCTGAGTGATTTTGAAAGGCGTATGGTAGTGCGGACATGTCAGGTTAGTAGATGGAGCTGCAGGCAGCATCAGAAGTAATTTCCTGGTTGGTGGAGCAAGTTGACTAGCACGGGGGCAGGGTAACACACGCCCAAATATTGTTACTGAGAACCGAGAGATATTTATTGAACAGGGAGTGGGTCCAGATTCTAGAGGGTTACGGTTATCCTGTTTGACTTGGATCTACTGTCAGGGTTCATGTGGAAGTCGAAGACATTAAGAAAGCAGACAAGCTGGCAGGCACGGCCTCAATTCAGGGAACGCTAAGATTGGACAAGGAGAATATTGTAAGTCATCATTAATTGGCTGCGTTTGAGGGACATCGGGCTGAACGACAACAATCACATCAGGAGGATGACTGAACTGGGGAAGAAGAATGGAATGGAGGGGAAGAAGATGGAGAGAAGAGAAGAAGACAAGGGGAAGAAGAAGGGGGAAGAGGGGACTAACAGGAGAAGTAGAGGACAAGAAGAGTGGAAGAAGAAAGGAAGGAGAGAATAAGAAAAGGAGAAGAAAAGTGGAAGAAAAGGAGAAGAAAAGGAGAAGAAGAGTGAAAGTAGAGCGGAAGAAGAGAGGAAGAAAAAGTGCAAAGTGCAGAAAAAGAGGGGAAGAAGAGGAGAAGAAGAGGGGAAGAATAGGGGAAGAAGATGGGGAAAAGAGTGGAAGACCAGGGGAAAAGGAGGAGAAGAAGAGGGGAAGAAAAGGGTAAGAAGAGGGGAAGAAGAGAGGAAGAAGAGGGGATGAAGAGTGGAAGAAGTGGGGAAGTAGAGAGCAGTAGAGGGGATGAAGAGGGGAAGAAATGGCGAAAAAAAGGAAGAAGAGAGGAAGAACGAGAAGGAAGAGAGGAAATATTGGGAAGAAGAGGGGATGAAGATGGGGACAAGAGAGGAAATAGACTGGATGAGGAGGGGAAGAAGAGGGGAAGAGGAGAAGAAGAAGAGGGAAGAAAAGGGGATGAATAGTGGAAGAAAAGGGATAGAAGAGCGGATGAAGAAGGGAAGAAGTGCGGAAGACGAGTGGAATAAATTGGGAAGAAGAGAGGACAAAGAGAGGAAGAAGGAATGAAGAAGAGGGGAAGAAGAGCTGAAGTGGGCGTTACCCACAACCAGTCTGTGACTGGATCCATCAGCAAGCGCGCGCTTCATTGGTTGTAGGAACAGATGGCGGAGATCACATGGGAATTCTCGGAGTGAGGAGATGCCAGTCTCTGATTACAGTTACAGATACTTATAACAGAGTTCTGTCTATATGTGATTATATTTACAGTTACTTATAACAGAGTTCTGTCTATATGTGATTATATTTACAGTTACTTATAACAGAGTTCTATCTATATCTGATTACAGTTACAGTTACTTATAACAGAGTTCTATCTATATCTGATTACAGTTACAGTTACTTATAACAGAGTTCTATCTATATCTGATTACAGTTACAGATACTTATAACAGAGTTCTGTCTATATGTGATTATATTTACAGTTACTTATAACAGAGTTCTGTCTATATGTGATTATATTTACAGTTACTTATAACAGAGTTCTATCTATATCTGATTACAGTTACAGTTACTTATAACAGAGTTCTATCTATATCTGATTACAGTTACAGTTACTTATAACAGAGTTCTATCTATATCTGATTACAGTTACAGTTACTTATAACAGAGTTCTATCTATATCTGATTACAGTTACAGTTACTTATAACAGAGTTCTATCTATATCTGATTACAGTTACAGTTACTTATAACAGAGTTCTATCTATATCTGATTACAGTTACAGTTACTTATAACAGAGTTCTATCAATATCTGATTACAGTTACAGTTACTTATAACAGAGTTCTATCTATATCTGATTACAGTTACATTTACTTATAACAGAGTTCTATCAATATCTGATTACAGTTACAGTTACTTATTACAGTGTTCTATCTATATCTGATTACAGTTACATTTACTTATAACAGAGTTCATCTATATCTGATTACAGTTACAGTTACTTATAACAGAATTCTATCTATATCTGATTACAGTTACAGTTACTTATAACAGAGTTCTTTCTATATGTGATTACAGTTACAGTTACTTATAACAGAGTTCTATCTATATGTGATTACAGTTACAGTTAATTATAACAGAATAATATCTATATCTGATTACAGTTACAGTTACTTATAACAGAGTTCTATCTATATGTGATTACAGTTACAATTACTTATAACAGAATTCTATCTATATCTGATTACAGTTATAGTTACTTGTAACAGAATTCTATATATCTCTGATTTGTCTGCATAAAAATTAAATTGTGAAACTTTTTCTTTAACCTCTGTAGGAGTATTTCTTACCTGAAAAAATGTGTACGATCTCCTGAGGTCAAGGCTGACTTATGGCAATTTCTGATCCTCTAGTTGTCCTTGACAAAAATTAACCTACCAGATCTTACATAAAAATGCTGTTGTTATACTTCTGTTACCTTGGCGATCTTTCTCATTTTCGAATTTCGTTAAATCACTGTAACATGATCACTTATTTCTATCATCTTTTCGTTCTTTCGGAATCTTGAACAATCAACTGTACAAGGTCAAAGTTCACGTGTTTTGAGATTAAAAAACCGTTCACATTTTTCCGTCTGTTATTTTGCCTGCGATAATCACTTTTTCTTCAAAACACAAGGAGTGTTCTATAGCATTTATATCGGTCATGGCATCTTTGATCCAATGTTTGTTTTTAATGTGAAGTTGTTTGTTAACAATATCTGTTCACAAATATCTGAAACTAGGGTCTGACTTAGACAGATGAAGATATTCTTGTTTTCATATGTTCAAGAACAAAGATTTGGAAAATATTATCTTGAGGCGCATGTTTAAATAAACCTTACCCATGCCAAGAACAGAGCTTTATATGTGCCTGCCTTCTCATATGACATTAGCTGGTTAATTTATATACTGTATAATGGTCCTTTGTTTAAATGCCCACTGAATTTTTACAATGACCATTATCTATGATGAAATGGTTTTGTACATATTTCAAATTGGCCCATGCATGTCCTTATTCATTTTTGATGCTGTGTATCAGCAGATAATCCCATTAACTGATCGACTCTGTGTTATATGAGTCTCCAATTATTTGTATTCTTCATCTATCGTGCACGGTGTATATATCAACACTTACAGTTAGATTACTATGTATTCATCTCTAACTTAGATGCTCTTAAATTTACAATTTATTAGTTGATTTTTTATATTAAATATCGGTCTTCTTCAAATTTTATGTTTATTGGCATCATACATGTTGTATCTAAACTTTTACATCTTTTGTGTATTGGCATATATAAGTGATTCATCCCCTCTTGCATCTTCCTAACCCATTTGAAATAAAGATCAATCAGTCAATCTGTCCATCCATCAGCTGACATATGTTATATATAGACTTAACTTCTTTTTATTGGCTGTATGTATGCTATATACTGACTTATATCCTCTCATTTTTGTCATGTTCATGCTATGTATTAACTCTCACGGATGCTGTTTTCTAGTCGTATGATATATATTGATCATTATGTGATCTCTTTATCTACTTCGGGTATGCTACATATATATAAACTCTTACATCTGTTGTAACTTGAGCGTGTTCATACTATATATTAACTCTTACATCTGCTGTAACTTCAGCGTGTTCATTTTTTATATTAACTCTTACATCAGCTGTAATGTGAGTATCGTCATGCTTTGTATTAACTCTTACACCTGCCGTAATTAGGTGTTCATACTTTATATTAACTCTTATATCTGCTGTAATTTGTCTGTTGTATGATTCTCTTACATATGCTGTATTTTAAACACTAGATATTGTGAGTATTTCTCCTTGAATCATCTGAACTTAAAAACTTTTATTTCGGCTCTAACAACAGATTAGCTAGAAAGATCAGCAAAATGTTTTTAAAATAAATACGTTAAATGCTGAGTCATATCAGATTTGTCTTGTCAATAACATTAACTTAGATTACATATCGAGTTAAAAAAACATTATGTGCGACGTAGTCAAAGAATATGTTTTTAATATCGTAATAATGAAGCAAATAAACTTTCTTCCAGTATGACAAATATCCACACAAATATCAAGTGGAACACAACAGGCCGAAGAAAAAGGGGCAGACCGCGGGAAACTCTGAAGAGGACATTATTAAGAGAGGCCAAGTTAACAGGCATAAAATCCTTTGATGAGGTTGAAAGACTCGCCGAAGACAGGAAAAATTGGCGAACTACTTTGCGAGCCCTATGTGACGTTTAACGGCACGGGAAGGATATAAGATAAGATAAGATATAAGATAAGTATGACAAACACAATAAAAAACTGCAAACGTCATCACAGACATTGCAGACACGTCTCTATAAAAGCCCTCATCACCGTGATTCTGTCTCAACGAATCTACACAAGATTTGTCTGTAGTTCTAAGTCTTCGTCAATCTAAGCTTCAGGTAAATATTAACTCTTTATAGCTCACATCCTTGAGTGACAGAATTGTGAAGTTTTTCATGTGTTTGTCTGTTTTAAATCATCTGTGATTTGGTTACAACTAGACATGCACCAGTGAATCCCAGCTGTGAAATGGTCACCTGACACCTAAAGCTAAGGGATAAAAGTTGACTGAGAGTAAAACAGAACATAGTACTACTTCTGCGCCCACAGCTCAAGCATACATATAAACGGGTGACATGAAAGAGGAACCTCTACACAACATGCCATATAATTATTTTAATGACCGAAAACTGAAGTCTAAACTTGCTTTTATCTTTTACTGATAACACACACAATATTTCTATAAGTCCTGACAGTGACTGTAAGAGTTCTGTTACTGATGATAACAAAGACGTAGATGATAGAAAAAGATGCCACAGAAGAAGTCTTAATTTGCAGCATGTTGTTTGGACGTCATAAATGTGTCACATTTTATAGGATAAACTAGGAGTATTAATCTGTGGAATATTTCTCTTTCTCCCCTCAGTATTATGTTCATCTACGTCGTCTTACTTCTTGTCCCGGCCTTGGCCTTTGCCCAACAGCCTGATCCTGGCAGCGCACACCTGGAGCATGATGTCTTTAACGCCCTCGACATAGATAAGGATGGAAAATTTTCAAAAACTGAAAACGAGAAGGCTATCTTGGTAATCCATCCATCCATACATCCATCCGTGCATCCATCCATCCATCCATCCATCCATCCATCCATCCATCCATCCATCCATCCATCCATCCATCCATCCATCATGACTAAGTGTTTTATTGTCCTATATATCATGTACATATCTAATCCTGTACAAATTCTGACCTGATAACAGGCTTATGACACTGACAAGGACGGTGAGGTCTCCGAGGCAGAGTTCAAGGTCGGGATTGACAAAATCTCACCAGCTTTAGTGGGTACGTAACCTCGCTACTTCTAGCCCTTTATGTTGGTGGTGTATGGGACACACAACAAGTGTGTCACAGTGAACATAGATTATTACCTGGTGGAGTTTGGTCAATAATCGTGGCATTTGCCAATCGAAGCTCTGCAAGAAAAATTGGACTAACAAAAGAAGTAAGAAGTTACTGAGGATTGAATGAATATTGGGAGAAATTAACAAAGAAGGGAACTTATACCTAACTAAGTGTAACTTTACTACATACAAAAAGAGAAGTTGATAAAATAGGAAGGTCGGGTGGAGAGAACCCAGGTTTGCACCTCCTAGAAAACCACAGACGCTCATGGAGAAGGAATAAATAAAAGTATTCCTCTTGCTAATAAAGATAAAGATAAAATTCCAGTTTCCAGGCAATTAAGGCATATTAGGGACACGCTGTTAAGCCAACATTCCCACGACCTTCGGCACACGAAAGTCTGGTGTGGTCAGTATCACGCCTGGCCTCATTTACTTTCTCAGATTTCCTGGTACCCAGTTTTAGAGGCTGGGCCGACTCCAGGGTCTTTGTGGTGTGTACCAGAAAAAAAAATTCCCAATGTTGGGACTGAACCCTGTACAACCGGATGAGTAATCCGAGCTACTAAATACTCATCTAACAAGGCCTCATGATTAAGATAAACTAGATAAAAATGTTGACTCTACTTTCCACAGGTTTTACTACGGATAAGAATAATACTTTACTGCCTTTTTTCTAACATAAATTAAAACAACGGAAAATGTATTAAAAATAATAATAACATAATGTAACAAGGAACTATTCTGGGTACTGAATATTGCCGCAATTTACACTGAGGTTCTACTTGAAGCAGACAATACTTATACAAAATCATACATGCATACATACATACATAAATATATACAAAATAGGGAGCAAGAACATGTATATATATATATATATATATATATATATATATATATATATATAATATATATATATAATATATCTGAACCTTAAGTGCCCAGGGCACATGGGGCTTCCGCAAGGGTTTTCCACAAATGCCTGTCCTTCGCCTTTTTTCTGCTCTTGCCCAGGTGAGCCCTCTATTGCTCAATATCCTTTCTGTTGTTCTTCTCCATGTCTCTTTTGGTCTACCCTTACTTCTGTTCCCCTGTGGTGTCCATCTTTGTGCTATTTTTGGTAGTGAGTTGTCAGTCATTCGGAGCACATGTCCCAACCATCGTCAGCGTCTTTCCTCAATAATTGTTGTCAGTGGTTTCATCTGCATTTCTGGTAATAAGATGTTATTTCTTATGGTGTTTGGCCAAAATATTTTTTTAATTCTTCGTAAACATTTAGTCTGGAAAGAATTCAACATGTTTTCTATGGTTTTGGTGATTTTCCAGCATTCACTTCCATAGAGTAGTACACTTAGAACATTACTCTTAAATATCCTGAGTTTCATATTTATGCTTAGTTTTTTTTATTTCCATATAGTCTGCAGCATTGCAAAAGCCTGGTTTGCTCTAGTAAGTCTGCTGTTGATGTCCTCTGTGCTGTCTCCATTTTCTATTACTCTGCTGCCAAGGTATACAAATTCGTTGACCTCCTCCACTAACTTGTTATCTACTCTGAGTACATTTCTGTTCACATTTTGTTCCATTAACTTTGTCTTTTCTACGTTGATCTTTAGTCCTATGTTGTTTGCATTCTGAGTTAGCTTGTTTATTTTCTCTTGCATATCTTTGTGACTGCTTGATAATAGACAAATGTCGTCCCCCAAAGTCAAGGTCCTCCAGCACTGTGTCAAGGGTCCATTGTAATCCTCTGCGTTTGTCTGATGTTGCCTTCTTCAACATGAATATACAATCATTAAAATGGTATAAATGTGGAACTTAGCGCTGCCCTATTTGTCAGTCAGGCATCATAGCCAACCAAGACTCTCTCCAGGCTCTCCTATGGTGTCCACATTAATAGGTCAAGTTTGGCTGATGTGGTTGAGATCGATTAAGTCCCAAACCCTGAATTTTTGACACTCAAAGGCTGAAAACACAGCGTTCAGTGATGGATGAGCCCAAGCACTTTCACAGCACTGATGCAAAGAACATTCGTGCTTACATTTCATTCATTCATTCATTTGCATGTCCCTTGCGGAACTTTGCCTCTCAAACAGCACTCCTGTAAGCCTCTCGGTTGTGAGCAAGATGGCCTACTGCTGCTGCATCCATTTCCAGATCGTCAACGATGTCTTGCAGCCATCTTCGTCTTGGTCTTCCTCTTTTTCTTTTTCCCATTATGTATCCTTACAATACGGTCTTCTCTAAATTATCATGACGTTTAATGTGTCCAAAATATTTCAGTTTTCTCTCTTTAATCCTCTTCACTAGCCAGCCTTCTTCAATATTAAGCTCTTGTAGTATAGATATATTTGTTCTTTTTTGTGTCCACGATATTTGGAGAATTCTTCTGTAGCATTTACATTCAAAGGCATTTATGTGTTTCTCAGCTGTTTTGTTAAGTGTCCAGTTCTCACAGGCATATGTTGCTATGGGAAAGATGCATGCCCTTAAAAATCTTATTTTTGTGGTTCTGTCTGCTCCTCTCCACAGATTCTTTATTTGTTTTACTTTCTGAAGAGCGATAGATGTCCTCCTTTTAATTTCCCTCATTGTATCTCCATTATTAGTTAGTAGCGATCCAAGATATTCAAAACTCTCCACTTCTTCCAGTTTTTCCTCATTGATACATATTTCAGCTGCCTTGTTTGTTTTGTCAGTTGTCATCAATTTAGTTTTCTTTGCATTACGATAGATGTTCTGCTCTTCGCTGTTCTTGCGGACTGACATAATTAGTTTTTGCATTCCTTTTTGTGTTGTGGACAGTAATACTGTGTTATCAGCATATCTAATCTCTGGTATTTCATAACCTCCAACTGTTATGGCATCGTAATATTCTTACATTTATAAGGGAGAAATCACAAGAAAAATATCAAGAAAAATTCTTGCATGGATAAACTAAAATCTAAACCTTACAGCATATGAGCGTTAATATAAGCGAATACCTACACCTTCAAACAGTGCACGCATTAATGTAAGGTAAAGTCTAAAGCTTACAGCAGTGTTTGTTTTAACGTAAGTTAAAGTCTAAAGCTTACAACAGTGTCTGTTTTAATGTAAGTTAAAGTCTAAAGCTTACAACATTGTCTGTTTTAATGTAAGAGAAAGTCTAAAGCTTACAACAGTGTCTGTTTTAATGTAAGAGAAAGTCTAAAGCTTACAACAGTGTCTGTTTTAATGTAAGAGAAAGTCTAAAGCTTACAGCAGTGTCTGTTTCAATGTAAGAGAAAATCTAAAGCTTATAGTAGTGTCTGTTTTAATGTAACGGAAAGTCTAAAGCTTACCTTTCTTAGGTAAAGTCTAAAGCTTACAGCAGTGTCTGTTTTAATGTAAGGTAAAGTCTAAAGCTTACAGCAGTGTCTGTTTTAATGTAAGGTAAAGTCTAAAGCTTACAGCAGTGCCTGTTGTAATATAAGAGATAATCCGAACGTTAAGGAAAATCGAAATCTTAGAACGGTGCACATATTAATGTAAAAAATGCCATTCTTATTTTTTTAATAAATGGAATTAATTATAAAAACTCAAGATTTTTTTTTCAAAACTAGGCCACGAAGATGCTCTGTACGCACTCCTGGACCATAACAATGACAAGAAGGTTGATAAGGCTGACATTGATGCTGCTTTTACCGCCGCTGACACTAACGGAGATGGTGAAATTGAGAAAAACGAGTTCCATGTGTAAGTTTGACGTTTGTGTTTAGTGTATTGTGAACGTGTCAGAGTGTAACCCTGCCAGTAACGTAATCTGTCTGTTTAGTGTATTGTGAACGTGCCAGAGTGTAACCCTGAAAGTAACGTAATCTGTCTGTTTAGTGTATTGTGAACGTGCCAGAGTGTAACCCTGCCAGTAACGTAATCTTTCTGTTTAGTGTATTGTGAAGGTGCCAGAGTGTAACCCTGCCAGTAACGTACTCTGTCTGTTTAGTGTATTGTGAACTTGCCAGAGAGTAACCCTGCCAGTAACGTAATCTTTCTGTTTAGTGTATTCTGAACGTGCCAGAGTGTAACCCTGCCAGTAACGTAATCTGTCTGTTTAGTGTATTGTGAACGTGCCAGAGTGTAACCCTGCCAGTAACGTAATCTGTCTGTTTAGTGTATTGTGAACGTGCCAGAGTGTAACCCTGCCGGCAACTTAATTTGGCTGTTTAGTGTATTGTGAACGTGCCAGAGTGTAACCCAGCCAGTAAAGTAATCTGTCTGTTTAGTGTATTGTGAACGTGCCAGAGTGTAACCCTGCCAGTAACGTAATCTGTCTGTTTAGTGTATTGTGAACGTGCCAAAGTGTAACCCAGCCAGTAACGTAATCTGTCTGTTTAGTGTATTGTGAACGTGCCAGAATGTAACCCTGCCAGTAACGTAATCTGTCTGTTTAGTGTATTGTGAACGTGCCAGAGTGTAACCCTGCCAGTAACGCAATCTTTCTGTTTAGTGTATTGTGAACGTGCCAGAGAGTAACCCTGCCAGTAACGCAATCTTTCTGTTTAGTGTATTGTGAACGTGCCAGAGTGTAACCCTGCCAGTAACGCAATCTTTCTGTTTAGTGTATTGTGAACGTGCCAGAGAGTAACCCTGCCAGTAACATGATCTGTCTGTTTAGGAATTCAACATTAGTTGCTTATTTTGTAATTCCTATCTTTCTTATTTTACTTCCCTCATGTTTTTTTTTCACTACATTCGTTGTTCCTGTCATTGTTTTCCTTCCTTTTTGTTTTCATTGTTTTACTACATTTGCTACAACTGCTAGTACTGTCACAACCACTTGTTACACCTACACCAGCTAATACTGTCACTACTGATACAACAACTGCTACAACTACTTCTACCACTACTGCACCAACTACTACTACTATTACTACTACTACTACTACTACTGGTATTACTACTACTACTAATACACACAGTTGTATTTATGCTACTAGTAATATTGAGACCTACGACAACTACACCTACGATTTGTAATACTAATACTAAAACTGCCACTTCTACAGTTCTTAAACTTTTTCATCGACGGACACACTATCTAAACGCCTAGCATTGTCTTTTGTATAAACTGTGTGATAGTTGCAGGGATATGTGTGTGAAACTAAAAATGATAGAATAGTAAAAATATTTAGCACTTGAGAAAAATACATTACACTGACGTAAATATGAATTTGATCATTTTCTTTTGTTTTAAAAGTCAGAAGCTACCCTGGACTATATAATATAATTGATCGTTACATTGTTGGTATATTATACTTATGCACTGCGTATTTCTCAACAAAATGTTCGTTATGTTTTCTGCACTTTACTACTTTCTTTTTCTAAGATAAATTAAATATGTTATATGTTGTATGCTCAAACAAAATAGTCAATAGAAATTATGAAATCCTAAATTTAAAATTCATAAAATATTGTTTAATGGGTTAAATAATCTCTCACTGGTTATCTTCTGTTCAACAGGATCTTTCAAAAGGTAGAGACACATGTCGGTTAAACGCAAGTTTCGGTTTATCACAAGACATATTTTAATCTATGAATATGTGAAAGAGAAAGACGTACAATTTATTCACATATTTTGTGCTCTTTTTCTATTTATCGCATGTAACTGATCTTTGTGACACCGTATGTTTCAGTTGTATGTCAATAAATTTGAAAATAATATTGACTTTTTTGTTCTCTGTTATTTGTTCATTGTCTTAGTGGAGTACTTAGTGCAACATTTAGTACAACCCTTACTGCAACACTTAGTACAGCACTTAGTACAGCACTAAGTACAACATTTAGTACAACATTTAGTACAGTACTTTGTACAACACTTACTGCAGCACAGGGTAGCACATAGTACAGCACTTAGTATAATACTTAGCACAGCACGTAGCACATCACTTAGTACAGCACTAAGTAAAACACTAAGTACAACACTTAGTACAACACTTAGAACAAAATGAAACAAACGTTTTACATTTTTCAGAGGGAAGATGAAACTGAACAGTCCCTAGAATATCTTGGAAGTAAAAGATCACAACAAAAGATTTTAGAAGAATTGAATGTGGATGAAAAATGGCTCCTAAGCTCCATGAGTTAGAGAACGTTACATTTCTTTGATCGCTTTAAACGACACTAAGATCTACAATAAAACTAGATAGAGGTGCATGGTTCAGTTTTACAAGATGATAAAGGAAATGAGGAAATTAGGAAGAGACAGATATAGAAGAAAATAAGGAAGTAAGATGAGAACGTATAAATGAAGAACGTCCAATATTTCGGCGTGAGCCCTTTACAAAGACAACACAACGCATAAGAAGAAACAGAAAATAGATGATAAAAATAGCTTTTTGGTTTCTTCCTGCTTTGAAAAACGAGCATGAATGACCCAGGTCAACAAAATTGTAAACCGAGAACGAAGAGCCCTACATTCTTTTTGATCCGGGTCATTTACGCTCGTTTATCAAAGTAGGAGGAGACCCAGGAGCTAAATTGTTCATATATTTTCTGTTTTATGTGTGTGTTGTGTTGTGCTGTGTTGTACTGTGTTGTCCTTTTATGCAATCCTTGAAAAAGGCTCACGCCGAAATATTGTATGTTGTACGTCTGTCGTTTATACCTTCTAATCTTACTTCCTTATTTTCTGCCATGTGTGTCTATTCTCAATTTCCTCATTTCCTTTACCATTTTGTAAAACTAAACCACGCACCTCTGTCTATCTTTATTACTTGAAGAAAGGAGAGATGAGAAGGAGAGAGACGAGAAAGAGAGACAGATGAGAAAGATATGACGAAGAGAGATGAGAAAGAGAGATGAGAAAGAAAGAGAGAGAGAGGGATGAGAAAGATAAGATGGAAAAGATAGAGGGAGATTAGAAAGAAAGAGAGAGATGAGAAAGAGAGAAAGATGAGAGAGAGAGAGAGAGAGAGAGAGAGAGAGAGAGAGTTTATTCATACTACAACCAGTTTTACCGAGGTCTCTATCTCTTTCAACTTTTTAAAGACCTACAACAGTGATTCTTATGGGGGTGGCGGTGAGGATTTGTTGGCTCCCTTGAGAGTAATTTCAAATCTAAGGGAATGCTTTCAATTCTAACGGTAGGAGTTTTAAGTCTAAGTGGAGGGGTTCAAGTCTAAGAAGATGGATTTCAGGTTTCAGGAGAGTAGTTTCAAGTTTAAGGGGATGATATTCATGTCCAGGTCAGGAGTTTCAAGTGTAAGGATAGATTTTCAAGTCTAATGAGAGATTTTCAAGTCTAATGAGAGAGTTTCAAGTCTAAGGGGAGAGTTCCAAGTCTGAGGAGAGATTTTCAAGTCCAAGGAGAGATATTCAAGTCTAAGCGAAGAGTTTCAAGTCTAAGGAGAGAGTTCCAAGTCTAAGGAGAGAGTTCCAAGTCTAAGGAGAGAGTTCCAAGTCTAAGGAGAGAGTTCCAAGTCTAAGGAGAGAGTTCCAAGTCTAAGGAGAGAGTTCCAAGTCTAAGGAGAGAGTTTCAAGTCTAAGGAGAGAGTTCCAAGTCTAAGGAGAGAGTTTCAAGTCTAAGGAGAGAGTTTCAAGTCTAAGGAGAGAGTTCCAAGTCTAAGGAGAGAGTTTCAAGTCTAAGGAGAGAGTTCCAAGTCTAAGGAGAGAGTTCCAAGTCTAAGGAGAGAGTTTCAAGTCTAAGGGGAGAGTTCCAAGTCTAAGGAGAGAGTTCCAAGTCTAAGGAGAGAGTTCCAAGTCTAAGGAGAGAGTTCCAAGTCTAAGGAGAGATATTCAAGTCTAAGCGAAGAGCTTCAAGTCTAAGGAGAGAGTTCCAAGTCTAAGGAGAGAGTTCCAAGTCTAAGGAGAGAGTTCCAAGTCTAAGGAGAGAGTTCCAAGTCTAAGGAGAGAGTTCCAAGTCTAAGGAGAGATATTCAAGTCTAAGCGAAGAGTTCCAAGTCTAAGGAGAGAGTTCCAAGTCTAAGGAGAGAGTTCCAAGTCTAAGGAGAGAGTTCCAAGTCTAAGGAGAGAGTTCCAAGTCCAAGGAGAGATATTCAAGTCTAAGCGAAGAGTTTCAAGTCTAAGGAGAGAGTTCCAAGTCTAAGGAGAGAGTTTCAAGTCTAAGGAGAGAGTTTCAAGTCTAAGGAGAGAGTTCCAAGTCTAAGGAGAGAGTTCCAAGTCTAAGGAGAGAGTTTCAAGTCTAAGGAGAGAGTTCCAAGTCTAAGGAGAGAGTTCCAAGTCTAAGGAGAGAGTTCCAAGTCTAAGGAGAGAGTTCCAAGTCTAAGGAGAGAGTTCCAAGTCTAAGGAGAGAGTTTCAAGTCTAAGGAGAGAGTTCCAAGTCTAAGGAGAGAGTTCCAAGTCTAAGGAGAGAGTTCCAAGTCTAAGGAGAGAGTTTCAAGTCTAAGGAGAGAGTTCCAAGTCTAAGGAGAGAGTTCCAAGTCTAAGGAGAGAGTTCCAAGTCTAAGGAGAGAGTTTCAAGTCTAAGGAGAGAGTTCCAAGTCTAAGGAGAGAGTTCCAAGTCTAAGGAGAGAGTTCCAAGTCTAAGGAGAGAGTTCCAAGTCTAAGGAGAGAGTTTCAAGTCTAAGGAGAGAGTTCCAAGTCTAAGGAGAGAGTTCCAAGTCTAAGGAGAGAGTTTCAAGTCTAAGGGGAGAGTTTCTATCTAAGAAAAGTGTTTCACCACGTAAAATAACGTATAATGTTGAAAATATTTTTTTGCCTAATGATATAATATATGTTTCATTTTCATTCTTAAGTTTAATTTTGTATAATCTCCCTAATTATTATTAATTATATATATATATAATATATATATATATATATATATATATATATTACATTTTACTTTTTTCTATCATATTTTTTCCGAAAGTCTCCGTATAAACAGAAAAATTGTTTAAGACAAGTAATTCTTAAATAAAACAAAAACAGATGTGTGAAAAAACTACACAAACAATTATCTTCATACAACTTGGAAGCAAAATAACACTGGACCGACCCATATATATATATATATATATATATATATATATATATGAGTAGATAAATTATATATATATATAGCTAAAGAATATACATTTAACACTCCATAACATGCTTCATTAATATACGAATATATAACTTATAACTGCAACTAAAATCAAAGTATATAAAAGTTGTCTGTTGTACTCTGACTTCTCTATATTTAAGAGAATGTTTGAGAAGAACCGACAAGGTTAAATTGTCCTTGTTTCACACTTCTTACTGAAGAAAGATTCTAAGAATTTCTCTCATCTCAAGGTACAACGACCAGCTGGTTCTAAACAAAGAAGAAAATTTCAGACTAATTGTAGCAACAAAGACACTGGAAAGAATTTTGTCATATATTCCGAAAGTGCAATTACTAAAAGAGCTCTGTGATTGATACGTGAAAGAACAAGGTGAGGATGCTTGCTAAAGAGAAGCTGATGAAGGACTGTGCTAGCAGAGATGGACAGCATGCAGCAAATGTGGGTCATCATGAAAGGCTGAATCAGCGTATTATAAAGTTGGGGGGGGGGTGGTTAGAATATTTGTTAGGATAATTAAAACATACTTCTTTAGACACTGGCTGATCATTACGCCGAGTTGAGGTGGGGATGTTTCTGTGTGTGATGGAGGTGGGGAGAGAACGTGAACATTTTTGAAACGTGGATTTAGAAGATCCATAAGAAAGGTTTAGAAACACTAGCCTAGATACAGACCTCCTTGCCGTTATGCACGATGTGACAATGTATAATTGATGTTTAGTCAGTCATCCTCCATATAAATTGAGAAACAGAAGCTTGCTAATACTATCATTATTCCTTGAGCTCATGTAGTCCCTTTAGATGGTCGTCATAGCCACTTCTTTGTATATTGTCAGATTTTATCTGTTGTATCGCTCGGCTTACTAATCAGGTGATGTAGGGTTTAAGTCCCAACACTGGGATTTATTCTAGTACACATAAAAAAGGCACCTAGCCTCTAAAAATGAGTACCAGAGAAATCTTGGAAGGTAAATACTGCCAGACCTGACCACCTGAGACTTTCATGTGCCGAAGGTCGTGGTAATACGGACCTAACACCATATCCCTGGTATGCCTTAATGGCGTGGAAACGGAAGTTTTACCTTTATCTTTGGTTGTTGTATGGTATTAGCGTCACTTGAACACATAATGAGTTTCATAGGCTGCAGTTTAAATATGTTTAGCACACTTCATAACTTGGTTTTCTAAATTCATACTTCATGTACACTGTATACAAATAATTTAGTTGACGGACTCTGGTACAAATGTTTGAACTAAACTGATTTTGCGACATGAACTGGTAAACGTGAACAAACTTATGTTTGTTAGGTCACGAGAAGGTCAGAAACGTTTAGACTCTGACTGGTTTTCAACAAGGACACGACAACTGGAAATATTCTCAAGCGAAAAAACTTTTTAATAAGCAAATGTCATTAAGCAACAGTTCTCTGCCTCTGTTGTACAAATACATTACACCAGGGACTCTCAACAGTGTGTACGTGGAATTGGGATTATTTGATACTTTTTTTGGGTCCACAGCATAAAGAAAGTTCAGAATCAGTGTATTTTAGAACAATTCTTTAATATAAAAAGGGCAGAAGAAGCATGTGTGAGATACCTCGGCGCCATTTTGAAGCTCTGTAAGGTAAAGTGACTTGCACTTTTGAAATTAAAGTTCAGATTGTTCTTTCACTTCACTGTGTATAAACTCCAAGAACTTGTTTAGTTGACTTGTTAAATCATTCTTAACCATTATGGTAGTGCAGATATACATTTTCATGCCTTGAAAAATCTCATACTGTAGCATTATTTTGTGTTCTTTCAGTCTCCCCTCAGCCATAATAATTATGTCATAACATCACCACACTTCGGGTGCTTTCACTCGTTGATTCACTGGAAGGGGCAAATAGACACTGTATCTACATTATCTTTATTTGTCTCCCTTTACATACAGGCACATAAGTCTCCTTGGTGAGATAAACAAACATGTGTGAGTTTTTAAACTTTAAGAAATGTATGAACCGGCAGTTACTTTAATGTCATACTATATTTTCAAGTCATATTACTCTTCTTTCCTAACTCTTTCCTGAAGGGAAGAATTATAGATGGGCCTACGTGGCCACATCTTAACTCTTAGAAACTAAAGTCTGTTTGTTCGTTCCTTCCTTCTCTCTCTCACACTTATCTCTATCTCTTTCTCTCTCTCTCTCTCTCTCTCTGTATTTCTCGTTCTCTCTAGATCTCTCTGTTTCTCTTTGTGTGTATCTCTCTGTCTCCCTTTGACTCTCTCTCTCTGTCGTTCTCTGTGTGTCCCTATCTGTTACTCTGTCTGTCTGTCTCTCTTTGTTTTTCTTGGTTTTTGTTAAGTGATGATACTATGTGTCTTTTCAAAAAGTAATATAATAACTTTTTACTATGCATCAGAGATTGAGTTGCATGAAGCAGTTGATGTTGTGGTAAAGTGTGTGGACACAGACAAAAACCTGCAAGTTCAATTCATGTTTTACTATTTTTATTTATGTATTTCTTGTGTTTGGTTAAATAACAGTTTTTATTTTAAAAGAGAAAAAAAAACCTTGAACTAGTCGGATTTTTAGAATTTAAAGAATTCTTAATGTATTGAATCTTGGGCAGTGAATAGTCATAATTCTGTAATGTCTGCAAGAGATTCTTTCACCAACACGTTGTCATTGCTGTTACAGATCTAAGATCTTCTCATCCTAAGATAGTCTGACGTCGTTCTTGTTCTGTCTCCCCCTAACTGCGAGGGGTTGGTTCTATGCAGGTGATGTCGTGAAGATCTTGAAGTGTAAACCTCATGTCGAATGGGAAGTGGGTTACCGCTGCTTGCATATCAGGATTGTTCTAAGTAGATTACTTATCTTGAGACTAAAGTGACCTTTACCTCACTGGTTAGACTAGGCATGTTACTGGGAGCATCAGCTGAGTCTGGCCACGCGACGAAATGTCCTGGCATCAAAATGCCTCAGCGCCAAAATGCCAGGAACAAAAAGTCACATACCTAGTGAGGTATGTTTACCTCACTAGTTTACCGGTGAGCCAAAATTAAACACTCAATCAATCAAAACATAAAGAAGTCCTACTACTTATTACAAACATAGCAGCAGTTCCACTACTTCTTCATATAAACTAGAATGACTGCTCAGAGCCAAATAGAAATAAGATTTTTGTTCACTTGAGAACAAAGAGGAAAAGATTAGTAGCACAACAATCAAGCACAGACTATAAATTAGCACAAACGTCATACCATCTTACCACTAAATAGAAATTAGTTTCGTCAAATGTAAAGTGTTAATAAAGTATGTTGTAAAATATTTCATGCTGTACATTTCCGCTACCTAAATCTAGCATAACACGTAAACAATAAGAAAACAGAAAAAAAAAGATCTGTAGTCTACAAAAAAGCTAATTTTAACTTGTTCTAGAATAGCCTTTTTATGTGTTGCTGATCACTGACTTACATAAAACATTTATTTCGCCTTAGTTTCAGATATACCTGCTAATTAATAGCTAAATGTATTCTGACAACAACAAATAAAGGAGTTAACAAACTAAAGGGCATACCACAAGACTACTCGTCTGAAGTCAAAGGAGGGGCACTCAGTAATGGACTGAGATGAAATAATAGCACGATGGTGCGAAAACATTAGAGAACTCTATGAGGACAATAGAGGAGAAATAGATATACGAAATAATAATGACGGGCCTTCCATATTAAAACCAGAAGTAGAAGAAGCCATCAAACATATGAAGAACAACAAAGCACCAGAACCAGATAAAATCACAGAGGAAGAATCTGAAGTATTAGGAGAGCTTGGCATAGAAATAATTACCAGATTGCTGAATGACATCTATAACAGTAACTATGTCCCATCAGACCTTTTACAATCAGTTTTCATTGCCCTACCAAAGAAACAACGTGCAGTTGAATGTGAAGACCATCGAACCATAAGTCTTATGAGCCATGCTATCAAAATCCTGCTTCGTTTTGTCATGAGAAGGGCAACATAAATCAAGAAATCGCTGAAGAACAATGTGGAGAAGGAAAAGGTACAAGTAACGCAATATATATAATAAGAACATTGATGGAAAGATCAATAGACGTAAAGACGGGCCTACACTTATGCTTCATAGACTACTGTAAAGTATTCGATAAAATGAGACACACAGAAATTATAATAATGCTGGAAGACAAAATAATAAGGAAAGATCTGAAACTCATCAAGAAAATAAACTGGCAGCAATCAGCAGCAATAAATGTTGAGAACCAAATATGAGCATTTCAAGACATAAAATTGGGAGTGAGACAAGCATGTGTTCTATCTCCTGACCTCTTTTCCTTGTACAACAAAAACATAACGAGAAATATAGAGAGTTTACCAGGAATATCAATTGTCGGTTACAGCCTTAACAACTTAAGATGTGCAGACGACACAGTTCTGATTATTAAAGTGAAAGGGAGCTACAGGCTCTTCTGTACGTCGTGATTCGTGAAAGTAAAAGTAAAGGTCTCAGCCTGAATAAAAGAAACACTGAAGTGATGGTCATTTCAAAGAAAAGAATACCATCAAATTGTAGCATTACCATCGATGGCACAGAAATGGAACAAGTTGATAGACTCAAGTACTTCGGAATGATTATAACAGCTGATGGGAAGTGTCACAACGAAATAAAAAGCAGACGTGTTCAGGCCAAGTTTACATTCCAGAAAATTAGAAAAATCTTGTGTAACAGATCCATATCAAAGGAAACAAGATTCGGAGTACTTTAATGTTATATCGAGCCAATTGTATTTTATGGATGTGAAGCATGGTCCATGAATAAGAAAGTACACCGAAGAATGGAAGCCGTAGAAATGTGGTTCATAAGAAGGATGTTGAAGGTACCATGGACAGCTAAGAAAACCAACGAAGAAGTCTTAAGAGAGGCTGGAGTTAAAAGGTAAATTACAGCAAAGATCACAGGCAGACAAACGATACTTATAGGACATTTTCTGAGATGAGGAACACATTGTGGTAAGTGGAAAAATTGAGAGAAGAAGAGACAGAGGAAGACAGATAGAGAGAGAGAGAGAGAGAGAGAGCGACAAGTTCTTGAACGGGCTGTCAGTTTAGCTAGGAAGAAAGTCACCGGCGGATCTCATAATCAAGTCTAAAGACATGGAATTGTGGAGAGAAATGATCGCTTACAGCACGGTACTTGATTGATTCTGACAACAGGTATATTTTAAGAAATTTGACTATAATTATTGTGACAGTAGTTATTTACAGGACTTAGCAATGTTATACTGCTGATCTTGTGGATAAAAAGATAAAACATGATGGTTGTTCAGGTTGTATTTTATTATTGTCATTGATGTGTACTTTGTATTTGTATGTTTGCGATAAAGTTGAGAGATCAGCAACAACATATTAGACATGTCGGTTTGTCCACGTATTAACTCTTTGAATATCAAGCTAATGGGTTTGCTGGTTCTTGTCTGATCTTGATATGCTTAAACTTCTCTGAATGATTTTGAAAGGCGTATGGTAGTGCGGACATGTCAGGTTAGTAGACCGAGCTGCAGGTAGCATCAGAAGTAATTTCCTGGTTGGTGGAGCAAGTTGACTAGCACGGAGCCAAGGTAACACACGCCCAAAGCTTGTTACTGAGAATGGAGAGATTTCTTGATCAAGGAGTGGGTCCAGCTTATAGAGCGCTCTCGATTATCCTGTTTGACTTGGATCTACTGCCAGGGTTCATGTGGAAGTCGAGGACATTGAGAAAACAGACAAGCTGGCAGGCACGGCGTCAATTCAGGGAACGCTAAGATTGGACAAGGAGGAGATTGTAAGAGCCATCCTTAATTAGCTGCGTATGAAGGACATCGGGCTGAACGACGACAATCATATCAGGAGGATGACTGAACTGGGGAAGAAGAGGGGAAGAGGAGTGGAAGAAAAGGGGAAGAAGGGGAAGAAGAGGCGAAAGAGGGGAGGAAGAGCTGAAAGATGGGAAGAAGATGGGAAGAAGTGAGAAGAACAGATGAAGAAAAGGGGAAGAAGAGTGGAAGAAGTGGGGATGAATATGGGAAGAAGAGAGGAAGAAGAGGGGTAGAAGAGGGGAAGAGTGGGGAAGAAGAGAGGAAGAAAAGTGGAAAAAGAAGGGAAGAAGAATGGAAGAAAAGGAGAAGAAGAGGGGAAGAAAAGGGAACAAGAGGGGAAGGAAAGGGAACCAAGATAGGAATAAGAGGTGAAGAAAAGGGAAAGAAGATGGAAGCAAGAGGGAAATGTGTGAAGAAAAGAGGAAGCAGAGAGGCAGAAGAGTTGAAGATAAGGGGAAGTGGGCGTTACCCTCACCAGTCTGTGGCTGGCTCCATCAGCAGGCGCGAGCTTCATTGGTTGTAGGAAAAGAAGGCGGAGCCAGGGTACGTGGATCCCAGACTCTGATTACAGATACAGTTAATTATAACAGAGTTCCATCTATATCTGATTACAGTTACAGTTACCTATAACAGAGTTCTATCTATATCTGATTACAGTTACAGTTACCTATAACAGAGTTCTATCTATATCTGATTACAGTTACAGTTACTTATAACAAAGTCCTATGTCTGATTACAGTTACAGTTACTTATAACAGAGTTCTATCTATTCTACTTACAGTTACCTATAACAGAGTTCTATTTATATCTGATTACACTTACAATTACTTATAAAAGATGTCTATCTATATCTGCTTACAGTTACAGCTGATTATAACAGAATTCTATCTATAACTGATTACAGTTACAGTTAATTATAACAGAGTTCTATCTATATCTGATTACAGTTACAGTTACTTATAACAGTATCCTATCTATATCTGATTACAGTTACAGTTACTTATAACAGAGTTCTATTTATATCTGATTACAGTTCAAATTACTTATAACAGAGTTCTATCTATATCTGATTACAGTTACAGTTGATTATAGGAGATGTCTATCTATATCTGATTACAGTTACAGCTTCCTATAACAGAGTTCTATCTATATCTGATTACAGTTACACTTACTTATAACAAAATTCCATCTATATCTGATTACAGTTACAGTTACCTATAACAGAGTTCTATCTATATCTGATTACAGTTACAGTTACCTATAACAGAGTTCTATCTATTCTACTTACAGTTACCTATAACAGAGTTCTATTTATATCTGATTACACTTACAATTACTTATAAAAGATGTCTATCTATATCTGATTACAGTTACAGCTTCCTATAACAGAGTTCTATCTATATCTGTTTACAGTTACACTTACTTATAACAAAGTTCTATCTATATCTGATTACAGTTACAGTTACTTAAAACAGAGTTCTATCTATATCTACTTACAATTACTTATAACAGAGTTCTACTATATCTGATTACAGTTACATTTATTTATAACAAAGTTATATCTATATCTGATTAAAGTTAAAGTTACTCATAAGAGATGTCTATCTATATCTGATTACAGTTACAGTTACCTACAGAGTTCTATCTATATCTGATTACAGTTACTTTTACTCATATCAGAGTTCTATCTATATCTGATTACAGTTACATTTGCTTATAACAAAGTTCTGTCTCAATCTGATTACAGTTACATTTACTAATTTCCGTGTTCTATCTATATCTAGTTTTGTCTGCATAAAATTTAAATTGAGAAACTTATTTTTTAACCTCTGTAGGAGTATTTCTTATCTGATAAAACTGTACGATCTCCTGAGGTTAAGGCTGACTGCTGGTAATTTTTGACCCTATAGTTGTCCTAGACAAATTTAATCTGCCAGAAGTTACATAAAAATGCTGTCGCTACACTTCTGTAACTTCGTGCACATATTATATATCAAGACTTACAGTTAGATTTCAAGGTATTCATCTGTAATGTAGATTCTCTTAACTTTACTGCTTATTATTTTTATATTGAATATCGGTCTTCTTTAAATCTTCTGTTCATTGGCCTTATACATGTTGTATCTAAACTCGTACCTCTTCTGTGTATTGGCAGAAATATGTTATTCTTCCACTCGTACATCTTTCTGTAGGCTGATATATGTTATATATAGACTTAACTTCTGTTCATTGGCCATATGCATATACTGACTTACGTCCTCTCATTTTTGCTATGTTCATGCTACATATTAACTCTCACGTCCGCTGTTTTCTAGTCATGTGTATGATATATATATATATATATATATATATATATATATATATATATATATATTGACCATTATGTGATATCTTTATCTACCCTGGGTATGCTATATATAAACTCTTATATCTGCTGTAATTTGGGCGTATTCATATCATATATTAACTCTTACATCTGCTGTAACTTTAGCGTGTTCATGCTATATATTAACCCTTACATCTTCTGCAATGTGAGCGTGTTCATACGTTATGCTAACCCTTACATCTGCTCTTTTCTAGTCGTATGTCTGGTTTATGATTCTCTTACATTTGCTATATTTTAAACTTTAAGTCAGTGAGTGTTTCTCCTTGAATCATATGTATTTAAGAACTTCTATTTCGTCTTTAACAACAGATTGGCTAGAAAAATCAGTAAAATGTTTTTAAAATAAATATGTTAAGTGCTGATTCATATTAGTATTTAGATTACATATCGAGTTTTAAAAAACATTCCGTGCGATGTAGTCAAAGAATATGTTTTAAATACTGTAATAATGAAGCAAATAAACTTTCTTCTAGTATCTCAAAAACAAAAAGAAACTGCAAACGTCATCACAGATATTGCCGACACGTGATTCTGTCTCAACGAATCCATACAAGATTTGTCTGTATTTCTAAGTCTTCGTCAATCTAAGCTTCAGGTAAATATTAACTCTTTATAGCTCACATCCTTGAGTGAAAGCATTGTGAAGTGTTTCATGTATATGCCTCTTTTAAATAATATGTGATTTTATTACAACCAGACATGCCTCAGTGAATCTCAGCTGTGAAATGGTCACCTGACACCTAAAGCTAAGAGATGAAAGCTGACTGGGCGTAAAACTGAACATACTACTACTCTGTGCCCACAGCTCAAGCTTGCATATAAATCGGTGACACGAAGAAGACCCTCTACACAATATTTTATGCCATATCTTTATTTTAATGATCGAAGATTGAAGACAAAACTTGCTTAGACTTTTACTGATAACACATACAATATTTCTCTTTTCCTATTCATATCCAAAATAAATCTCTATTAAGACACATATAGATGAATGTCGCTTATAATGTAAACAGTACTAAGTATGACTTATAATGCAGGTATTGTAATGTATAGCTTACAACGTAGATAATGTTAGATGTGCTTTATAATTTAGAAACTGCTAAGTGTGGGTTATAGCGTAGATATTGCTAAATGTGACTTATAATGCAGCCATTTTAAATTGAGAAATAAGAGAAACTGGTTCTAACAATGAAGACAGACATAGGTGAGCTGGGCATTTTTAGGCAGTTTATCTTATAACAAAAATGTCGAACTAGGTGTTTAATTGTTTGAATCTGTTTTCTTATTTTATGTGTTTGTTGTCTTTATAATGTAGTATTCGAAAAATACATTGGCTGAAATATTGGATTGTTGAATATTTTCCATTTAAAACATGCCGATCTAACTTACTGCTACCCACGTTCCTGCACACTTGCCTCACTCTTTGTTTCCTTCTGTAAATCTGAACCTCACACCTTCCCTACCTTTACAACAAAGTGTAACTTATAACACAGCATTGCAGAAGTTTATAGTAACAGGATAAAAGAGCTATAAGGGTAAAGAGCGGTATCCGTCATAGAGAGACAATATCTGAGACAGATCGTCTAAATTTATGTGATAACACAAGATGTCATGACGTCTGGGACAAGTAAAATCAAAGTCCTGGCCGTGATTATAAGGGTTCTGTTACTGATGATAACAAAGACTAAAACGACAGAAACAGAGGGCACAGAAGAAGTCTTAATTTGCACCATGTTGTTTGCACGTCATAAGTGTGTCACATTTAATAGGATAAACTAGAAGTATTAATCTGTGGATTGTTTCTCTTTCTCCCTTCAGCATCATGTATATCTACGCCGTCTTACTCCTTGTCCCGGCCTTGACCTTTGCCCAACAGCCTGACTCTGGGCACTCAATTCTGGAGCAAGATGTCTTTAACGCCCTCGACACAGATAAGGATGGAAAAATTTCACAATCTGAACACGAGAAAAACAAGAACGCTATCTTGGTAATCCATCCATCCATCCATCCATCTATCCATCCATCCATCCATCCATCCATCCATCCATACATACATCCATTCAACCATCCATCCAAACATCCATCCATCCAACCCACCATGCATCCATCCATCCATCCATCCATCCATACATCCATCCATTGTGACTAAGTGTTTTTATTTGTCCTATATATCATGTACATATCTAACCCTGTACAAATTCTGACCTGATAACAGGCCTTCGACACTGACAAGGACGGTGAGGTCTCCGAGGCAGAGTTCAAGGTCGGGATTGACAAACTCTCACCAAATTTAGTGGGTACGTAATCTCGCTACTTCTAGCCCTTTATGTTAGTGATGTATGGTGGCACAAAACAGGTGTGTCACAGTGAACATAGATTATTACCTGGTGGAGTTTAGTCAATAATCGTGGCATTTGCTAAGGAGGCTCATGGAGAAAGAAGAAATATAAGAATTCCTCGTGCTAATAAAGATAAAGATAAAATTCCAGTTTCCAGGAAATAAGGCATATTAGGGACACGCTGTTAAGCCAACATTCCCACGACCTTCGGCACACGAAAGTCTGGTGTGGTCAGTATCACGCCTGGCCTCATTTACTTTCTCAGATTTCCTGGTACCCAGTTTTAGAGGCTGGGCCGACTCCAGGGTCTTTGTGGTGTACCAGAAAAAAAAAATTCCCAATGTTGGGACTGAACCCCGTACCATCGGATGAGTAATCCGAGCTCCTAATTACTCAGCTAACAAGGCCTCATGATTAAGATAAACTAAAACAAAATGATGGCTCTACTTTCCACAGGTTTTATTACGTATAAGAAGAATACTTTACTGCCTTTTTTCTAACATAAATTAAAACACCGGAAAATGTATTAAAAATAATAATAACATAATGTAACAAGGAACTATTCTGGGTACTGAATATTGCCGCAATTTACACTGAGGTTCTACTTGAAGCAGACAATACTTATACAAAATCATACATGCATACATACATACATAAATATATACAAAATACATATAGAGGGCAATAACATGTATATATCTCTCTCTCTGAACCTTAAGTGCCCAGGGCACATGGGGCTTCCGCAAGGGTTTTCCACAAATGCCTGTCCTTCGCCTTTTTTTTCTGTTCTTGCCCAGGTGAGCCCTTGAAACAGGATTCCCCTTACAAGGAGACTACTGGTTTGATTGATTCTTCTTGTGGAGTACAGTTTCAACTTATAAGTTTCTTCTTGTTGCTGGTGTTCTAACCATCACCTAATTTTCTGTATTATACACTAAGAAAATACAACAAGACACCCAGGCTTTCCACTCCACAAAATGAGTACGAATACAACAACTTGAACATAACTTGGCAGTCTTCCGACCAAAACAAACTGGTCAACAATGAGAATTTCCACAAAGCCGATTTGTTGTAGTTTATCATCAGACAACACACATTTATTACAGAAATTCACAGCAACAAATGCCCGGCGTGAAATATCTACGCCACATGGGCAAGGAAAACCTTACAATGATTTATTCATACCAAAAACCATACTTACAGGCTAACCAAGGACTGCAGCCACACAGAAAAAACAAACTAAACTAATTCTGACAACAAGACTCGCTCTACCCCATTCTCGTTCGCCCAACACGTCCATCCAGTTCAACGATCACACAAAAACTGCCTAACGACCGGCTTTTTCACACGGACCTTTCTAACGACTTTTTGCACACGGGCCTTCCTTATGACGTAGTCTACGCAACACAATTTATTAGCGCTACACAATTAATCTCTGAACAGAATTGCTATTCTGTTACACCCTCTATTGCTCAACATCCTTTCTGTTGTTCTTCTCCATGTCTCTTTTGGTCTACCCTTACTTCTGTTCCCCTGTGGTGTCCATCTTAGTGCTATTTTTGGTAGTGAGTTGTCAGTCATTCAGAGCACATGTCCCAACCATCGCCAGCGTCTTTCCTCAATAATTGTTGTCAATGGTTTCATCTGCATTTCTGCTAATAAGATGTTATTTCTTATGGTGTTTGGCCCAAATATTTTTCTAATTTAGTCTGGAAAGAATTCAACTTGTTTTCTATGGTTTTGGTGATTTTCCAGCATTCACTTCCATAGAGTAGTACACTTAGAACATTACTCTTAAATATCCTGGTTTTCATATTTATGCTTAGTTTTTTTTTATTTCCATATAGTCTGCAGCATTGCAAAAGCCTGGTTTGCTCTAGTAAGTCTGCTGTTGATGTCCTCTGTGCTGTCTCCATTTTCTACTACTATGCTGCCAAGGTATACAAATTCGTTGACCTCCTCCACTAACTTGTTATCTACTCTGAGTACATTTCTGTTGTTCACATTTTGTTTCATTAACTTAGTCTTTCCTACGTTGATCTTTAGTCCTATGTTGTTTGCATTCTGAGTTAGCTTGTTTATTTTCTCTTGCATATCGTTGTGACTGCTTGATAATAGACAAATGTCGTCCCCAAAGTCAAGGTCCTCCAGCACTGTGTCAAGGGTCCATTGTAATCCTCTGCGTTTGTCTGATGTTGCCTTCTTCAACATGAATATACAATCATTAAAATGGTATAAATGTGGAACTTAGCGCTACCCTAATTGGCAGTCAGCCATCATAGCCAACCAAGACTCTCTCCAGGCCCTCCTATGGTGTCCACATTAATAGGTCAAGTTTGGCTGATGTGTCTGAGATCGCTGTAGTCCCAAACCCTGAATTTTTGACACTCAAAGGCTGAAAATACAGCGTTCAGTGATGGATGTGCCCAAGCATTTTCACAGCACTGATGCAAAGAACATTCGTGCTTACATTTATAAGGGAGAAATCACTAGAAAAATATCAAGAAAAATTCTTGCATGGATAAACTAAAATCTAAACCTTACAGCATATGAACGTTAATATAAGCGAATACCTACACCTTCAAACAGTGCACGCATTAATGTAAGGTAAAGTCTAAAGCTTACAGCAGTGTCCGTTTTAATGTAAGATAAAGTCTAAAGCTTACAGCAGTGTTTGTTTTAATTTAAGGTAAAATCTAAAGCTTACAGCAGAGTTTGTTTTAATGTAAGGGAAAGTCTAAAGCTTACAGCAATGCCTGTTTTAATGAAATGGAAAAATTTAAAGCTTACAGAAGTGTTTGTTTTAATGTAAGGGAAAATTTAAAGCTTACAGCAGTGTCTGTTTTAGTGTAAGGGAAAATTTAAAGCTTACAGCAGTGTCTGTTTTAATGTAAGGGATAGTCTAAAGCTTACAGCAGTGTCTGTTTTAATGTAAGGGATAGTCTAAAGCTTACAGCAGTGCCTGTTTTAATGTAAGGGATAGTCTAAAGCTTACAGCAGTGCCTGTTTTAATGTAAGGGAAAGTCTAAAGCTTACAGCAGTGTCTGTTTTAATGTAAGAAAAAGTCTAAAGCTTACAGAAGTGCCTGTTTTAATGTAAGGGAAAGTCTAAAGCTTACAACAGTGCCTGTTTTAATGTAAGGGAAAGTCTAAAGCTTACAATAGTGTCTGTTTTAATGTAAGGGAAAGTCTAAAGCTTACAGAAGTGTCTGTTTTAATGTTAGGGACAATCTGAATCTTAGAACTGTGCTCGTTTTAATGTAAAAAAGCTATTGCCATTTTTAAATAAATGGAATTAATTTTCAAATCTAGGTCACGAAGATGCTGTGTTCGCACTCATGGACCATAACAATGACAAGAAGGTTGATAAGGCTGACATTGATGCTTCTTTTACCGCTGCTGACACTAATGGAGACGGTGAAATTGACAAAAACGAGTTCCATGTGTAAGTTTGGCTTTTGTGTTTAGTGTATTGTGAACGTGCCAGAGTGTAACTCTGCCAGTAACGTGATCTTTCTGTTTAGGAATTCAACATAAGTTGCTTATTTTGTAATTTGTGTCTTTCTTATTTTACTTTTCTCTTGTCATTGCACTACATTCGGTTGTTCCTTTCATTTTTGTTTTCATTGTTGTACTTCATTTGCTACAACTGCCAGTACAGTCACAACCACATGCTACATCAACACCAGCTACTACTGTCACTATTGCTACAACAACTGCTACAACTACATCTACCACTACTGCAGCTACTACTACTACTTATACTACTACAACTGCTATTACTGCTACCATCACTACTACTACTACTGCTACTATTACTACTACTACTACTACTACTACGACTACTACTACTACTACTACTAATACTACTACTACTACTACACATAGTAATATTTATGCTACTACTAATATTGAGACCTACGAATACTACAACTACGATTTGTAATACTAATACTAAAACCGCCACTTCTACAGTTGTTAAACTTTTTCATCGAAGGAAACAATATCTAAACGTCCATCATTGTCTCTTGTAAAAACTGTGTAATACTTGCAGGGATATGTGTATGCCCTAAAAATGTCAGCTAGTAGAGTAGTACAAATATTTAGAAATCTGAGAAACATATTACACTTGAAGCAAATATGAATGTGATCATTTTATTTTTAATAAAAGTCAGAAGATAACCTGGACTATGGAATATAATTGGTCGTTTCATTGTGGGTATATTATTCGTATGCAGTGCGTATTTCTCAACACAATTTTTGTTATGTTTTCTGCACTTTACCACATTATTTTAATCCTAAATTAATAATTCATAAAATAGTGTTTAATGTATTAAATAATCTATCACTGGTTATCTTCTGTTCAACAGGAACTTTCAAAAGGTACAGACACATGTCGGTTAAACGGAATTTTCGGTTTATCACAAGACATATTTTAATCTTTGAATACGTGGAAGAGAAGGACGTACAATTTATTCTCATATTTTGTGCTCTTTTTCCAATTATCGTGTGTAACTGATATTTGTGAAACCGTATGTTTCAGTTATGTGTCAATAAATTGGAAATAGTATTGACATTTTTGTTCTGTGTTATTTCTTCATTGTCTTAATGGAGTACTTAGTACAACACTTAGTACAACACTTGCTGCATCACATGGTACAGCACTTAGCACAGCACTTACTACAGCACTAAATATAACACTTAGTACAACACTTAGTACATCTCTTAGTACAGCTCTTTAGAAGAATTGGATGTGGATGAAAAATGGCTCCTCAGTTCCATGAGTTAAAGAATATTAAATTTCCTTCACCATCTTAAACGACACTAAGATCTACAATAAAGCGAGATAGAGGTGCATGGTTCAGTTTTACAAGCTGATAAAGGAAATGAGGAAATGAAAAGATAAATATTGAAGAAAGTAAGGAAGTAAGATGAGAACGTATATACGAAGAACGTACAACATCCAATATTTCGGCGTGAGCCTTTTACAAAGACAACACAACACATAAAAAGAAACAGAAAATAGATGAAAAAACTAGCTTTTTGGTTTCTTCCTGCTTTGAAAAGCCCGTATGAATGACCCAGGTCAACAAAATTGTAAAGTGAGAACAAAAAACCCTAGGTTCTTGTTGACCCGGGTCATTTACGCTCGTTTTTCAAAGTAAGAGGAGGCCCAGAAGCTAAATGTTCATATATTTTCTGTTGTCTGTGTGTTTTGTGTTGTGCTGTGTTGTGTTGTGTTTTGCTGTGTTGTGTTTTTGCCGTGTTGTGTTGTCCTTGTGTGTAATCCTTGAAAAAGGCTCACCCCGAAATGTTGGATGTTGTACGTCTTTCGTTTTTACGTTCTCGTCTTACGTCCTTATATTCTGCCATGTGTGTCTCTTCTCAATTTCCTCATTTCCTTTATCATTTTGTAAAACTGAACCACGCTCCTCTGTCTATCTTTATTACTTGAAGAGAGAGAGAGAGAGATGAGAAAGAGAGAGAGAGAGAGATGAGAAAGGGAGAGAGATGAAAAAGAGAGAGGTGAGAAAGAGAGAGAGAGATGAAAAAGAGAGAGGTGAGAAAGAGAGAGAGAGAAGAGAGAGAGATGAGAGAGAGAGGGGGGGGGAAAGAGAGAGAAGGTATATTCATACTACAACCTGTTTTACCGAGGTCGCTATCTCTTTCAATTTTTTAAAGACCTAAAACAGTGATTCTCATGGGGATGGCGGTGAGGATTTGTTGGCTCCCTTGAGAGGAATTTCAAGTCTAAGGGAATGCTTTCAGTTCTAACGGTAGGAGTTTTAAGTCTAAGTGGAGGGAGTTCAAGTCTAAGATAAAAGAGTTTCAAATCTGAAGGAAGGAATTTCAAGGATTTTCAAGTCTGAGAAGATGGATTTCAGGTTTCAGGAGAGTAGTTTCAAGTTTAAGGAGAGGATGTTCATGTCCAGGTCAGGAATTTCAAATGTAAAGTCATGAGTTTCAAGTCTAAAGGGAGAGTTTCAAGTCTAAGGAGAGAGTTTCAAGTCTAAGGAGAGAGTTTCAAGTCTAAGGAGAGAGATTCAAGTCTAAGGAGAGAGATTCAAGTCTAAGGAGAGAGTTTCAAGTTCAAAGGGAGAGTTTCAAATCTAAGGAGAGAGTTTCAAGTCTAAGGAGAGAGTTTCAAGTCTAAGGAGAGAGTTTCAAGTCTAAGGAGAGAGTTTCAAGTCAAAGGAGAGAGTTTCAAGTCAAAGGAGAGAGATTCAAATCTAAGGAGAGAGATTCAAGTCTAAGGGGAGAGTTCCAATCTAATGAGAGAGTTTCACCACCGTAAACTAACGTATAATGTTAAAAATCTGTTTTTGTCTAATGATATAATATAAAGGTTACATTTTATTGTTAAGTTTAATTTTGTATATTCTCCCTATTTATTATTAATATATGATCAAAATGATCTAGAATTGACATGATTATGTTGTTCTCATATTTTATATGAAAGAACACAATATATATATATATATATATATATATATATATTATATATATATACATATATATAAAGAATATACATTTAACACTCTATAACATGCTTCAATAATATACGAATATATAACTTATAACTGCAACTAAAATCAAATCATATAAAAGTCTGTTGTCCTCTGAATTCTCTATATTTAAGAGAATGTTTGAGAAGAACCGACAAGGTTAAATTGTCCTTGTTTCACACTTCTTACTGAAGAAAGATTCTAAGAATTTCTCTCATCTCAAGGTACAACGACCAGCTGGTTCTAAACGAAGAAGAAAATTTCCGACTAATTGTAGCAACAAAGACACTGGAAAGAATTTTGTCATATACTCCGAAAGTGCAATTACTAAAAGAGCTCTGTGATTGATACATGAAGGAACAAGGTGAGGATGCTTGCTAAAGAGAAGCTGATGAAGGACTGTGCTAGCAGAGATGGACAGCATGCAGCAAAGGTGAAAGGCTGAATCAGCGTATTATAAAGTTGGGGGGGGGGATTAGAATATTTGTGAGGATAATTAGAACATACTTGTTTAGACATTGGCTGATCATTACGCCGAGTTGAGGTGGGGATGTTTCTGTGTGTGATGGAGGTGGGGAGAGAACTCTACCATTTTTTAAACGTGGAGGTGGAAGATCCAAAAAAAAAAAGGTTGAGAAACACTAGCCTAGATGCAGAACTCCTTGCCGTTATGCAAGACGCCACAATGGATAAATGATGTTTAGTCAGCCATCCTTCACAGAAACTGAGAAACGGAAGCTTGCTAATACTATCATTATTCCTTGAGCTCATGTAGTCCCTTTAGACGGTCGTCATAGCCACTTTTTTGTATATTCTCAGATTTTAGCTGTTGTATCGCTCTGTTTACTAATCAGGCGATATAGGGTTCAAGTCCCAACAGTGGGATTTATTCTGGTACAGGCCAAAAGCCATCCAGTCTCTAAAAACGTGCACGAGAGAAATCTTGTAAAGTAACTGCTGCCAGACCTGACCACCTGAGACTTTCATGTGCCGAAGGTCGTGGTAATACGGACCTAACACCATATCCCTGGTGTGCCTTAATGGCGTGGAAACGGAGTTTTACCTTTATCTTTGGTTGTTGTATGGTATTAGCGTCACTTGAACACATAATGAGTTTCATAGCCTGCAGTTTAAATATGTTTAGGATATTTCATAACTTGGTTTTCTAAATTCATATTTCAACTACCCTGTATTCACATACTTCAGTTTATGAACTATAATATAAATGATTGAACTAAACTGATTTTACAACAGGAATTCATAAACTTGAACAAACTTATGAAAGTCCACTGCTAGGTCGTGAGAAGGTCAGAAACTTTCAGACTGACTCCTTTTCAACAAGGACACGATAACTGGAAATATTCTGATGGGAAAAATAAAACTTGATAACAAACATGTATTTCATTAAGACAACTATTCTCTGCCTCTGTTGTACAAGTACTTTACGCCAGGGACTCTCAACAGTGTGTCTGTGGACCTGGAATCATTTGATACATTTTTGGGGTCCACGGCAGAAATAACGTTCAGAATCCCTGTATTTTTTAATACTTCTTTAAAGAAACAAAGGAGAAGAAACATATATGAGAGACCTCGGGGAGATTTTGAAGCTCTGTAAGGTAAAGTGTCTTGCACTTTTGAAATTAAAGTTGAGACTGGTTTTTCACTTCGCTTTCTATCACGCTCCCAGATCTTGTTTGGTTAACATGTTAAACCATTCTTAACCATTATGGTAGTTTAGATATACATTTTCATTTTCATGGCCTTGAAAAATCTCATACTGTAGCATTATTTTGTGTTCTTTCAGTCTCCCCTCAGCCATAATAATTATGTCATAACATCACCGCACTTCGGGTGCTTTCACTCGTTGATTCACTGCAAGGGGCAAATAGACAATGTATCTACATTATCTTTATTTGCCTCCCTTTACATACGGGCACATAGATCTCCTTGGTGAGATAAACGTGTGTGAAGTTCTAAACTTTACGAAATGTATGAACCGGTAGTTACTTTATTGTCATACTATATTTTCAAGTTTTGTCAATCTTCTTTCCTATTTATTTCCTTAAGTGAAGTATTATAGACTGGCCTGCGTGCCCAATCTTAACTGTTCGAAAATAAAGTCTGTTCGTTCCTTCCTCCTCTCCCTTACTCTTTCTGTCTCTCGTTCTCTCTGTCTCTCTTTCTCTGTCTGTCTGTCTGTCTCTTTCTTTCTTTCATTTTCTTGGTTTTTGTTAAGTGATGATAATGTGTGTTTTCAAAACGTAATATATTAACTACCTACTATGAATCAGAGACTGAGTTGCGTGAAGCAGTTGATGTTGTGGTAAAGTGTGTGGACAGCGATAAAAAAATCCAAGTTCAATTCAAGTTTACTATTTTTATTTATGTATTTCTTGTGTTAAAAGGGGCAGACCGCGTGAAACTCTGAAGAGAACATTATTAAGAGAGGCCAAGTTAACAGGCATAAAATCCTTTGTTGAGGTTGAAAGACTCGCCGAAGACAGGAAATATTGGCGAACTACTTTGCGAGCCCTATGTGACGTCTAACGGCACGGGTAGGATATAAGATAAGATATAAGATTTCTTGTGTTTGGTTAAATAACAGTTTTTATTTTAAAAGATAGAAAACCTTAAACTAGTCGGATTTTTAGAATTTAAATAAATTTTAATGTATTTAATCTTGGGCAGTGAATAGTCATAATTCTGTAATGTCTGCAAGAGATTCTTTCACCAACACGTCATCACTGCTGTTACAGATCTAAGATCTTCTCATCCCAAGATAGTCTGACGGCGTTCTTGTTCTGTCTCCCCCTAACTGCGAGGGGTTGGTTCTATGCAGGTGATGTCGTGAAGATCTTGAAGTGTAAACCTCATGTCGAATCGGAAGTGGGTTACCGCTGCTTGCATATCAGGAGTCTTCTAAGTAGATTCCATATCATGGAGACTAAAGTGACCTTTACCTCCCTGGTCAGGCAGGACATGTTACTGGGAGCATCAGCTGAGTCTGGCCACGGGACGAAATGTCCTGGCATCAAAATGTCTCGGCGCCAAAACGCCAGGGACAAAAAGTCATATACCTAGACAAGTTTACCGGTGAGTCAAAATTAAGCACTCAATCAATCAAAACATAAAGTAGTCCTATTACTTATTACAAACATAACTACACTTCTACTACTTCTTCACACAAACTAGAACGACTTCTCAGAGTCAAATAGAAATAAGATTTGTTCACTTGAGAAAAAAGAGGTAAAGATTAGTAGCAAAATATCAAGGACAGACTATAGATTAGTAGAAATGTCACACTATCTTACCACTAAATAGCAATTAGTTTCGTCAAAGGTAAATTATTAATGAATTCTGTAGGAAAATATTCCAAGCTACTAAATCTGTGCTAAAATTTATTCTCCAATACCCATTCTTTATGTGCTGCTGATCTTTGACGTAGATAAAACATTTAGTTCCCTCTCAGTTTCAGATCTACCTTCTAATTAATAGCTAAATGTATTCTGACAATGAGTACATTTTAAGAAATTTGACTGTAACGATTGTGAGGGTAGTTATTAACAGGAATTTAGCAATGATGTATTATTTATTTTGTGAATAAAAGGTTACACATGATGGTTACTCAATTTGTATTTTATTACTGTCATTGATGTGTACTTTATTCGTGTAAGAAACAGGTGTTGAATATCCGCGATAAAGCTGAGAGATAAAGAACAGCATGTTTGACAAGTTTTGACCAAGTATTCACTCTTTGAATATAAAAGCTGATTAGCTTGCTGGCTCTTGTATGATCCTGAATCGCTTACGCTTCTCTGACTGTCATTTTTAAAGGCTTATGTGTACATATCACCTTAGTAGACTACAAGTTCATATAATTTCATCTATATCTGAGTTCTGTCTAAAATCGATTTATATGTGAAAAAACAAACTGTGTTCTATTTCGAAACTTTCTTTAAAAAAAAATATGTTTCTTTCTGACAAGCTGCCTACTATATCCTGAGAACAAGACTGACTGTTAGTGATTTCTTCCACGAAAGTTAATCTGTCAAATTTTATAATATTGTAGAGATTTGAACAATCATATAATTGAAGATGATTAAGTTGTTCTTTGTTGAGTGTACTGTCTTGTATCTTTACTCACTACCTGATTACTGTTGTCTAGATTAGTTTCACAAATATTACAAGTTCTATGACAAGTTCACTAAATTCATTTATTCTGACAAATAAGATCAAGATGTATTGTTGACAACATCACTTGAACTAAGATGTAGTATGACATACAATTCGTTAGTTTCATCGTTAAAACACAAAATCATTTATTCACAAACAAAACTCAGTCATATTCTACAACCAGAATTTCGTCAATGTTCTCAACTTCAAGATATTCTTCACGTGATACGAGGACGATTCTAAACTCTGTTTTCTAATAGATCTGCAACACGTGGCCAACTAGTTTCTCGTCTAAAATCACTTTACTCGAAGTTCCAAAAGTATAAAATCTTCTTAATCATTTTAATCACTTGAAACACATCTTCAGTCTAATACTCGTGTCATTGTAAATTGTTTTTCTACCTTTCTCTAATATTACCATTTACCTTTCCTGTTGCTATTAGTTGTTACTAATATATCTACAATAGATATATATATATACATATATATATATATATAATCACATACATAATCACATTCATAATCATATTCATAATCATATTCATGATCAAACTCATAATCACATTCATTGTCATATTCATTAATAATAAGCTATACTATAATCGTTACTTACAATGCCATGCTACATACCTACCCTTGTTTTTAGTCATAGTGTTAACATTACGACTATAAAAAAACTAGCAAAGTGCCTTGTAATAATAGACTATCAAAGTAACTTTCCATCTAAACAATAATACAAAAAAATCATTTTCAGTCACCTCCATTTTTTTGTCGGAATGTTAACCGTAAACAATAGGAACTACTTCTTTTAAATACATGTTAATCACATTCTCTCAATAGCATCCCTTACAGTCGTCATAGAAAAATCATGTATGACAATATTTACGTCTTGTTAAAAAAACATGCCCTTAAAAAAATTAACTCATAGTTCTTCTTTAGTTGATACATCTTCTGCATGGAAGCTCTTCCTCATACACACTCAAGAGAAAAGCATACATTCTCTCAAATGACAAAAAAATAATGTCAGAACAGTTGAGGCCTAACCTCAAAACAAAACACCTGGTTGACCTTGTGTTGAATTTACATTGGCTAACCTATCGATGCTCGTCTTCAGTGGTAGCAATATGATATATTACACACCTTCGATATCACATACTCAGTGTGAAAAATGTGATATACTGGTTCTTACATACGAATACTCCCCACACACTCTCAACGAATTCACCACTGACAGACGTTATTTCACCCCCCCCCCCCATCTTCATCTGTCTAATATGATCTTTGGGTTCTTCGTGTCCTTCTTTGCTAGTGCTGAGTATACCCTCATATTGTTACTCTCAATACAACCTTGTGCTTACACTAACCAATATGGACGCCCTAAATATCTGGTCCTAACTTTCTTATTACAAGGGAAAGTTTATTTCAACATCTAAGAAAGTTTATAGGCGTGTCTTTCCTCATACAAAAATATCAAATATAACATTTTCATTCACAGTTTTAGGCAAGTACAATATTATTAATTCCAAACATATTTTAGTTCATCAACACCAACTCTATTATGGGTGTATATCATGAATACCAAAAATGAATATTCCCATTAACTTTAGGTGAATCTGTAACACATTATGCTTTCTAATAATATTGAACGCGTATACCTTAAAATAACCTCATTAATATCTCATCATTAGCGCCTTCTATTTCGTCTCGTTCCTTTTCCTCTGTAGTTGCTTTCTCTGTTTCCTGCAGCGTGATTACTTCCTTTCTCATAGATCCTTTCACCATTAACAGCTATCTTATCCTGACGTGAAATCTGGTTTGATTCACCATGCTAATAAAACAAATGTCTCTCCTCATCATAACCAAAACCTTCTAGTGGCAAACGTTTGTCATTTTGGTCATAACTGGATTTGCAAGGATGGTCTCTCGAGTGATCGGAGGTCTACCGATGCTAGCAATAATCTTTGATGTTTCATTTGACTGTTGCTTAACTCGAGTTTCATAGCAATTAGGTGTTTTATTTGACCTAATCTTGGCAAGTTCTGCGACTACATCACATCCACCCTTTATTAATGCTGCCCTTATCCCTGCTGCTGTTACAGTCCATCATTCTGTTTCATTACCTCTGTCGTTTTCATGTTCTTTATTTGGTTGTATTTGAACACTGCCAGTTAGTTTGTTTTCATTGGATGCTGTATTTTCTCGCTCACCATATTTTGCTTTACATTTTTCTTCTATAAAATCATAATTTGAGATCTGCCTTACGGTGAACTTTATTAATCTGCACAAACATCTCTATGTGGACTGAGGAGGTGTAGTAGAATTCCACAATTTCTCCATTGTTCTATCTACTTCCTCATTGTCAAGAACAATAACTCCTTTTGATGTTGTCTTTCTGATTGTCTCTACCTTTTCTATTGGCACTTTATTGGGTTTTGTCTTCATGTGTTTCTTATTGTGTCGCTATGTTGTGTTTAGGTTCCTTACTGCCTGTATTTGTGAACTAGTATTAGGTTGATGTTTCCATATGTGTGACCATCTGTTTAACGCCGGATCATGTTCAATGAGATCCTTCAATGTATCCTCTATGTATATCTGTCCATGTTTGTTATCTAACGCGGGATATCCCACGCATACACCATTAATTATTTCATCCTTTGTGGTGTGTGTTTGTGATCTTCTTTCATAATTTAGGATATCCTTCATAAATGTTTTAAGTTCATCTTCATTTGGAATATCATCATAATTTGATGTCAGTCTTTCATCATTCATGTTAATATCAGTTACATCAGATAGTGTGTCTTGTGCACTATCTATTTTGTCTCTGATAATTATTGCATTCTTTTACACTCGTTTCTTTCATTTCAGTCTTTGTCTCCGACATACATGTATAACTATCTCTTGCTACTACATGTACCGTATTTGCTTCTTCATCTTTGTTCATATAAAATGACTGAGTAGCTACGTCGTTTAACACAAGCCTGCCTGTTCCTGTTTCAGTCGGTACAGTGTTTGTGGCTATGTCATTCTTTCTTACACAACCATCTTCACTCATCCCAACAGTTACATCAACCATTGTGGGAACTAATCTACCTAGTTATTTATCTGACACAGAGGTATATGGTTCTCTGTAATCTACCTAGTTATTTATCTGACACAGAGGTGTATGGGTCTCTGTAATCTATCTAGTTATTTATCTGACACAGAGGTGTATGGGTCTCTGTAATCTATCTAGTTATTTATCTGACACAGAGGTGTATGGGTCTCTGTAATCTACCTAGTTATTTATCTGACACAGAGGTGTGTGGATCTCTGTTTACTTTATCTGTGTTTGTTGACCTGTCTCTTTTGTCCTTAACCGTATGGCTACTAGCCTCGACTAGTTTTACTTTAATTTTATTAATTTTCTCCTCACTTTTATTGCTTCGTCTGTCTTTGTCTGTCTCTGTACTCACTACAGCTTTTATTTCTTTCCTCTCAGTCCTAAGCAACCTTTCAGTGTTATGTGGCATATATCTGCTGATATTTCTTTTAAAAGAATTGTGCTGGTATTTTTCTCTATACTTTGTGTCATTGCAGGCTATTTGTATGACTTGATAACTCATATCTGTATAGTGTCCCAGCTTTTGATATTTGTTTCCTCTTCCATCTCTCTCATTTCTATAAAAAAATGTTCTTTGTCTGTCTAAAGTCTGTTCTAAGGTAACAACTGCAAAGTGTTCCTATATTTCTTTCCTGTCTCATCTCTCTACCTAACCTAGCTACTTCTCTTCGTAAATATCTGATCTCTCGTATGCCTGTTTCATGAGTTTCTTATATATGTTTTGTCATTTTCTCTAACATTATCTCTGAAAACTCTCTGTATTATTCTTACTCTATGTCAACTCTGTGAAATAATCAATAATTTCTAGTGAAAAATATACTAACAAAGCAGCATAAATCAAACAAATATACACTGTAAATACAACACAATCTAATTATTACATAAAACTTAACTGTCTCTATTGTGCGCCATGCGTTGTTACAATTTGTCACGATATTTAATCTCTAAATTGAATTTTTAAATGTCGGCCTGTTTACAATTTCTAACATGCAATAAACAAGAAAAACAAAATATAATAATTAATAGCTAAATTTCTAACTATAACTTATCTCCTGGCGTTCCTTCTCGGGCTGAGACTAGCTGTGATCTCTTCCATCGTTGTCTGGTGATGATGTCGTTCTTTGTAAATATCCAGTTAATGTTTTCTGAATGACACTGCTATTTCCGACAGAAATGTTCTTCGCTTGACTAGTCAGTTCATGACCGTCTTGCACGTGATCTTTAGTAGCTAACACTCCGCATTGTGGCCGCTGACACACCTTGGACGTCTCCTCCCAAATGTCGAGAAAAAGTCACCGGCGCCAGTATAATATTAAAGATTGTGAATTATATATTTCTGACTAAAGATTTTCTTTAATAAAAACAACACACATCGATTTCTCCCAGATATAATGTCATTTATAGGCATTCAATAAAATGGTCAGTGAGTTTTGTGTTCACTAGGTTTCACGGGATTCTCGTGAACCTGTCATGAGTTGTTGTCGAAAATGTTGTTTTGACTAGTGTTGCTTTTCTGTGCTTATGAATCATCTGCTGAGTACAATTCAGGTCAGCAAGTGAATCTGATGTCCAAATGAACGTTTCAGGCAATTTGCCCTTGTCTGATCAGTAAACTTCAGTTTAAATCGCAGCATCGTATTTGTTATGTTTTTTAAACAGTATAATTACATAATTACATAATGGGAAAAAGAAAAAGAGGAAGACCAAGGCGAAGATGGCCGCAAGACACCGCTGATGATCTGCAAATGGTTGCATCAGCAGCAGGTTATCTTGCTCACAATCGAGAGGCCTACAGTTAGGGAGGCTTAGTACAATGTAAATCTGTGAACTATCATATTATTGTTTGTCTGAAGTGCTTTGTTCTTATTATATTGATGAAGCCGAATTTCATTGTTCTTTGATCATAACACATCAATGTTTCACAAATCTTACAATTTCGCTAGATCGGAGCAAGTCCGATGAAATGTTCTCTACAGAATTCATTTAATTCTGACAAATAAGTTCAAGATGTATTGTTGATAACATCACTTGGATTGAATCACTTAACCATTTGTTCACAATATCAAACTCTATCATGTTCTACATACGTCATTTTGGCAATGTTCTCAACTTCACAATATTCTACACTTGATACGAGAATATTTCCTAACTCAGTATTATATCAGATCTGTAACACGTGGTCAACTAGTTCTCGTCTGAAATCTTTTTACCCGATGTTTAAAAGTAACAAATCTTCTTAATAACTTGTAACACATCTTCAGTCTAACACTACTTCTGATTCTATATCGTCTCGTTCTCGTTCTTGTTCGTCTGTGTGTTGGTCCACTCCGTGTCTCCTAGCAGATGTTCTCCACTTCTCCTTCTGCAGCTCTTCTCTGATTGTCTGTCCTTCTGTCTGCTGTTCGACTGCTTCTGACGATCCCCCTCACGTGTCCGTTAGCCTCTGGACTTCCTCTTCTTGGGGGCTCCTTCCTTCTCGTGCTCCTTACTTTGATGTCTAGACCGGTCTCTATTCACTGACCGTCCTTGTTCTTCCGTCTTTGTGCTCCTTCCTCTGTCTCCTCCTTCCTCTACTTCCCTACTTCTTCGTCCGATCCTCTACTTCAGTAATTCTCCGTTCTCTCCTGTCCCTCCGCTTGTCTTTTTATCCTCAAGCCCAGCTTGATGGATTAATCAATAAGTATTTTGGCTTCACCTTTCAGATATCCGCTCGTTCCCATGAGCGTTCTGATTGTTCGTCATTCAAACTGTCCCGTGATTTATATGTCGTAAGTCAATTGTCCAATAGGCCGTGCCTCTAAATATTTAATTGATCAGCTGACCGAGTTGGTCACTCCTTTATTTAAAAACCGTGTGCAATAGCGTCCTAATAGCGTCATAACGCATGTCAACTCCGTTTATACAATCGTCATTTACCGAAGTCATTATCTTGCTATTCCATGTCGGATGTTTTATTGTGTCCTCGCTTTTCATTGTGTCTGCCTTTTCTATTCGTCTTTTCTATTTTGTTTAAACGCGTCAACGTCCAGTCGCCGCTTAGTTATCACTGGACAATCCTACTTTCTGGCGTCCTTCCTTTGTATTAACTATATCTCAGTGTCACTGAGTCTCGTCTTTTTCTATTCATTGTTTCCACTGTTTACTTTTGTCTGCGTCTTGTTCTAGTATCATGGAAGTTTTATACACTTCTCTTTCTTTCCTACCTACTTTTCTCTGTCGCTATTCTATGTTACTATTTTGTTTACAGTATTTTTACATAATCATATTCATTAATAATAATAATAACAACTATAATCATTACTTACAAGGTCATGCTACAGGGACATCCAAATGAATGAATAATTAGAAAAAGCTTTTTGAATAGTTAAAAGCATAATTACTCTGTGCACCATTCTCCTTGTGAATTATAGAGCGCAGCTTGAAATGACTTGATATTTAACTAAACAAGATATACATTTTAGACTCGGGACTGGAGGGCCGTAGAGACAGTTTATGTACCAAATCTTTCATATGGGATAGAAAAAGGTTAAAACAACTATAAATTTATGTAAACTATGTTAAGTATGACTTATAACGTAAACAGTCTTAAGTGTAGCTTACAATGTTGATATTTATGAGTGAATTATAGCTACTGTACAGTAAAATGTGGCCCATAAGGTAGATATTAGCGTCGAATGTAAATATTGCTCATTTTGACTGTAGATATTGTTAGATGTGGCTTATATTGTAGACTAAGTGTGGCTTATAGTGTAGCCATTTTAAAGTGAGAGATACCAGAAATGACGACTGTGGCAAAAATTAAGAATGAGGGTAGACATATGTGTTCTAGGCATTTTGGGCCCTTGTTCTTACAGGAAGGATAACAAAGAACTAAGTGTTTAATTTTTAAAAATTTTAATCTCATTTTCTTGTGTTTATCTATTGTCTTGTTGTTGTAATGTGGTCTTTGAGAAAAGTGATTTGCTGAAATATTGGATTGCTGTACGTTCAGCGCTTTTACGAGTCCATCTTACTCTCCATCACTCTCCTCCCTGACCATTGTTTCACTCTTCTTTTTATCTTTTGCTAAAACTAAACCATACACCCTCTGTCTATCTTCATTGTAAGGTGTGACATTATAACACAGTATCGCTCGCGAAGGTCATATCAACACAACAAAAGCATTATAATGTAAAGAGGAGCACCCGACACAGAGAGACAACATCAGAGACAGATCGTTCTATTGTATGTCAAAAGGAGATGATAGATAATGATATCTGTGACAACTAAACCCGTGGTCCAGGGGGTGACTATAAGAGTTCTGACAATGATGCTCATGTTCATCTTAGAGGACAGAAATAAATGGCATAGAAGAAAACTTCACCTGCAACAAGCTCTCGGCATGTCATAACTATGTCACATTTTATAAGTATACGACTTGGTATTAATCTGCACTCAGGATCATGTACATCTAGCCCGGCTTAATCAGTCTTCAGGGTCATCCTCTATTAGCTCGTCTTAATCGTCATGTTCATCTAGCTCGTCTAAATCTGTCCTCAGGGTCATGTTCATCTAGCTCGTAATATCTATCCTCAGTGTCATGTTCATCTAGCTCGTCTTAATCAGTCATCTGGGTCATGTTCAACTAGCTCGTCTTAATCTGTCATCAGGGTCATGTTCATCTAAATCTTCTTAATCTGTCATCAGGGTCATGTTCATTTAAATCTTCTTAATCTGTCCTAAGTGTCATGATGATCTAGCTCGTCTTAATCTGTCATCAGGGTCATGTTCGTCTAGCTCGTCTTAATCTGTTATCAGGGTCATGCTCATCTAGCTTGTCTTAATCTGTCCTCAGTGTCATGTTCATCTAGCTCGTCTAAATCTGTCATCAGGGTCATGTTCACCTACCTTGTCTTAATCTTCATCAGGGTCATGCTTTTCTAGCTCGTCTTAATGTTCATCAGGGTCATGCTCATCTAGCTCGTCTTAATCTTCATCAGGGTCACGTTCATCTAGCTCGTCTAAATCTATCAACAGGATCATGTTCATCTAGGTCGTCTTAATCTTCATCAGGGTCATGGTCATATAGCTCGTCTTAATCTGTCCTCAGTGTCATGTTCATCTAGCTCCTCTTAATCTGTCATCAATGTCATGTTCATCTAGCTCGTCTAAATCTGTCCTCAGTGTCATGTTCATCTAGCTGGTCTTAATCTGTCCTCAGTGTCATGTTCATCTAGCTCGTCTAAATCTGTCCTCAGGGTCATGTTCATCTAGCTCGTAATATCTATCCTCAGTGTCATGTTCATCTAGCTGGTCTTAATCTGTCCTCATTGTCATGTTCATCTAGTTCGTCTTAATCTGTCCTCAGGGTCATGTTCATCTAGCTCGTCTTAATCTGTCCTCAGGGTCATGTTCATCTAGCTCGTCTTAATCTGTCCTCAGTGTCATGTTCATCTAGCTCGTCTTAATCTGTCCTCAGTGTCATGTTCATCCAGCTGGTCTTAATCTGTCCTCAGTGTCATGCTCATCTAGCCCTCTTAATATGTCCTCGGGGTCATGCTCTTAATCCTTGTCACGGTCGTGAGCTGGGCCCAGCACCAGTCAGATCCTGCACACGTGCACCTCGAGTAAGACATCTGTGCTCACCTCGACCTAGATAGGGATGGAAAAATATCAGAACCTGAGAAAGAGAACGCTTTCTTGACTCTCTGTCTGTCTGCCCGTCTTTCTGTCTGCCTATCTATCTATCTATCTATCTATCTATCTATCTATCTATCTATCTATCTATCTATCTATCTATCTATCTATCTATCTATCTATCTATCTATTTTAACCTTAAAAAAGCAACAATACAACTGGGCTTGATGATATTAGTAATAAGATCTTACGTTTTGCTGCACCTGTCATTTCACATGCACTAACATATATTTACAACCAGTGCATTGCAAAATGTTATTTCCCTGAGGCTTTAAGACTGCTAAGGTGTATCCTCGCTTTAAATCTGGCTCATCCAACAATCTTACCAATTATAGACCAATATCCATGCTATCGTCATTATCAAAACCACTCGAAAAACACATACACAAAATACCTCTACGACACATGCAAGAGAACAATTTACTCATAGACAGTCAGTCAGGCTTTAGACCCAATCATTCCTGCCACACAGCTCTTACCAAAATGACAGAAAACTGGTTAGTAAACATAAATGACGACAGACTATGTGGTGCCATCTTTGTCGACTTTAAAAAGAAATTTGATATGACTGACCACGATATTCTTGTAAGAAAAATAAAGACTTATAAATTGCATCCTGACTTAATAAATTTAATTGCATCGTTTCATTCAGACAGACAACAGATAGTATTCTTCAACAATTCTCTATCAAATTCTGTGAAAGTTGACACTGGTGTTCCGCAAGGTTCTATTCTAGGCCCGTTGCTCTTTGCTATCTATATCAATGATCTTCCACTTCATCTTAAACATTCTTCTTGTGACCTTTTTGCCGATGATTGCACAGTCGACACCAGTGACTACAATTGTATTAATCTAGAATCAACTCTTCAGGACGAGTTATACAATTTAATTAGATGGAGCAAAAACAATGGCATGATTATAAACACCAATAAAACTAAATCAATGCTCATAATAACAAGACAGAAACTGCAAAACGCAACAAAAACAACACTTTGGTCAGGCATGGAAACATTACAGATAGAAAACTTTAGCGAACACAAAACACTAGATCTTAATATTGATCAACATCTAACCTGGAACTCTCATGTGTAAGATCTAACAAAACTCATAGCTCAAAGAGTATACTATTTAGCCAAAATTAAGCACTCCATCGATCAAGACACAAGGAAGACATACTACATATCACATATACAAACACATTTAAACTATTGCTCAACAATCTGGGATACTTGCTCAGTGTCAAATAAAAAGAGGCTTTACTCACTCCAAAAGCGAGCAGTAAAGTTTATTAGTGACAAAGATCAAGCACAAACAACTAACCAGCACAAACGTATCAAAATGCTGCCTCTTAAGAATAGGTTCCTCTTCAACAAAGCCAAGTTAGTACATCAAATTCTTTCACGGCATGCCCCGCCTTATCTATGGAACCTGTTTAAATTTAGCCGAAAGTGCAGCCAACGCTTAAACAACATATGTCTTCCAAAACCTAGACTTGATCTTTACAAGAAAAGTTTTAGTTATTCTGCTGCTCATCTTTGGAATACCCTCCCATCCTCTATAAAAAATATAAATTATACTCCTTCCTACAACTTCAAACTTTCTCAAAATCTATTTGATGTCGACTATATACCTCCATGAATCATAAAACTTAAAAGTTATATTAAACTGCTCTTACAGGCACCGAATACAGTTAATTGTTTATTCTGAATAGTCCCGAAAATTTTGTTTAGTAGATAGTCATTTATAATGTATGTAGTTACTTCTGTACTGAGTGAACGTTTAAGAGCGAAACGTAAATGTTATATTTTATTGTATATCTCCAGCTTCAATGTTAGTTATGTTTGTTATATGAACAGCATATTTGTAGAATTTCTGGAATAGAATGAAAGATATATGATAAAGGGCAGAATGTCAGACGGGCCTGTGTGCCATATTCTTAACCCTTTTGAAATAAAGATCAATCAATCAATCAGTATCTATCTATCTATCTATCTATCTATCTATCTATCTATCTATCTATCTATCTATCTATCTATCTATCTATCTATCTATCTATCTATCTATCTATCTATCTATATGTTTGTCTGTCTGTCTGTTTATGACTAGTCTCCGAGGTAGAATTTAAGGCTAGAATTGACTAAATATTTTCAAGTTTTAGTGTGTAGGTAATCTCGCTAGTTCTAACCCTATATGTTAGTAATATCAAGTGGCAGAAAATAGGTGCGTCACAGTGAGCACATATTATTACCTGCTAGAGTCTGACAAGTAACCATGGTGTGGTCTAAGGAAGGTCTACAGGGGTAAAAACAAAAAGAGAGAAGACACTAAAATATGAATGTCGGATGAGGAGACCCCAAGTTTACGGCTGCTGGAAGATTTAAGAGGCTCATGGAGAAAGACTGAAAAAAAAATTATTGGGACTGATAAAGATAAACTAGTAAACTAACGACTCTACTTTCTAAATGTTGGATTCTCCAATCAACGGAAGGTTTCTTCAAAGAATAAATGTGTCACAGAACTACATTCGGTTCTTTGCTGTAGTTCACATTGAGGATATGTCTGAAACAGAAAACACGTGCAAAAACATACATACAGTCGAACCCACTTAATATCACATCGCTTAATGTCACAACCTGGATATTGTCATAGAAATGTGTATACTCGGCCAAATCCCATAAGTACTTAGTGGACTTTACTTCGGTTAATAGCACCCCACTTATTGCCACAAATCGTTAATATCACGGTATTTTTGCACCCGGAGGAGCTAATGGCCCAGCTTTGTATCACAGACTGGGCGAGTCCAAGCTACAAACATCTCACACAACGTCATCAGCTTCGCGATTCATCTAAAGAGGGGCTAGCCGTTTGATCATCTAGTAATTGCCCCATCAACCTTTTAGCATGTGGGCATCGAAACTCACGTGGTGTGAATGAAAGGCTTACCACGGCTGCCCTTTCGTGATTAAAATCTGGCTTTTAGGGATCACTGTCTTTTATCAAGACGCTGGCGATGTTAAGTTGACAACGCGAGTTGATAGATGGTCAGTCGAGTAGTGTACTGCTAATCGTTTATTTTCGAGTAGTGTGTTCTGCTGAAATGGTTCAAGCAGACGCGCTATGCACAGCTGCCTGCGTGCGGTCCTATGTGGTGGAAATCTCAGAACATTTGGTTAAAGATATGGATAAGTCTGACTGGAAGTGTTCGAACGACTTTCTTGAGCGCTTAAAAAAACGCCACAACATAACATTTAAGGTCGCTTCAGGCGAAGGCGCCCGAGTTAACACCGATGTCGTTAATGACTGGATTTCTCGCTTGCCACAAATTTTGGATGCGTACAGCCCAGATAACATTTTTAACATGGATGGAACAGGCGTGTTTTATAAACTGCTACCGAACAGAACTTTGTGCTTTGGTGAGAAGTGCCACAGTGGCAAACGAGCTAAAGATCGCTTAACAGCTGTCATGTGATGTGTCATGTGTAACATGTCTGATTAACTGATTAATAGACCAGTTATCACAACGCAAAACAAAATCACTGAAGTTTTTACTACTTCTGCTGACAAGCCAGATGCTGCTTGATTTTAGTGTTATCTATACTGTAAGACAAAGACTTACTGTATTTTATGATTAATATATTTTGTGATTAGTACATTTTATGTCCGATGATGATAGCTTTGGCTGTTTGTTATGTGTTTAATGTAGAACATGTGGGACGAACGGATGGACGGACGGACACAGACACACACACCGGCCCAGTTAAAGCTCTTATAATGAACCCCGCTTAATGTCAACTTCGCTTAATGTCGCTATATTTTTAAGGTCCCGACGATGTTACACTAAGCGGGTTCGACTGTACATACATACATACATACATACATACATACATACATACATAAAATGCAAACATACATCAATAATATGTAGATACACTCATTAGAAAGGTACAAGCGTGCAACTTATCTCTGCCCTACTTGGCAGCAAGCAACCATAGCCAGCCAAAACTTTTTAAGATGGCAGGTTCTGTTCTCCAAACACTGCCTTTTAGTTTAACTCAGACATTAAGAAAATTTTAACACCTTCCAACGATTAATATGATTCAACACTTTCATAGCACTGATGCAGAAAAGCTTCATGCTTACAGTTGTAGTGAGGCAGGACAAGAGAAACAATAAAAAAAACCCCCCAAATTCTTGCATAAAAAAGATAAAATCTAAACATTACAACAGTGCCCAAATTAATGTACTTGGAAATCTAAACATAACAACAGTGCCCGTGAGACAGACGAGTTCCATGTGTGAGTATGTCATGTGTGTTTAGTGCATTGTGAGTGTATCAGGTTCCTTGTCAGTAAGGTAATCTGTCTAAGTTGCATTTGTCTGAACTCCTATCTTTCTTATTTTACTTTTCTTTTTGTCTTTTCACTACATTCATCTGTTTATTTTCTTTTTGTCTTTTCACTACATTCATCTGTTTATTTTCTTTTTGTCTTTTCACTACATTCATCTGTTTATTTTCTTTTTGTCTTTTCACTACATTCATCTGTTTATTTTCTTTTTGTCTTTTCACTACATTCAACTGTCTATTTTCTTTTTGTCTTTTAACTACATTAATCTGTCTATTTTCTTTTTGTCTTTTCACTAAATTCATCTGTCTATTTTCTTTTTGTCTTTTCACTACATTCATCTGTCTTTTTTTTTTGTTGTCTTTTCACTTATTTGTGTCTTCATTGTTCTACTACATTTGTTGTACTCTACCACAACTACAACAATCTACTGATACAAGCAAAGCAGCTAATACTATCACTTCTGCAACAAATATTACTACCGATACTGCAGCTACCACTATTACTACTACTACTACTGCTATTATTATTACTACTACTAATACTACCACCACTACTACGACTATTACTATTATTACTTCTAGTACAAATGATGTACTATCACTACAAGTGCAGTTATCGCCACCACCACTACTACTATCACTACTAGTGCAGTTATCATCATCACTACTACTACTATAACTATTAGTGCAGTTATCACCACCACTACTACTAAAATCACTACTAGTGCAGTTATCATCACCACTACTGCTACTATCACTACCAGTGCAGTTATCACCACCACTACTGCTACTATCACTACCAGTGCAGTTATCACCACCACTACTGCTACTATCACTACTAGTGCAGTTATCACCACCACTACTACTAAAATCACTACTAGTGCAGTTATCATCACCACTACTACTACTATCATTACTAGTGCAGTTATCACCACCATAACAGTACTATCACTGCTAGTGCAGTTATCACCACCATAACAGTACTATCACTACTAGTGGAGTTATCACCACCATAACAGTACTATCACTGCTAGTGCAGTTATCACCACCATAACAGTACTATCACTACTAGTGGAGTTATCACCACCATAACAGTACTATCACTGCTAGTGCAGTTATCACCACCACTACTACTACTACCATTACCATTTTTCCTACTAATCATATACTACTGCTGCCTCTACCAATGCCAACATTTCTGCTACTACAACTTCTATTACTATTATTATTACTACTACTAATGCTGCTACTACTACTACTACTACTACTACTACTACTACTACTACTACTACTACTATTACTACTGCTGTGACTACTACTACTACTGCCATCACTACATCTAATGCTGCTACTACTGCTACTGCTATTACTACTATTATTACTGGAATTACTACTACTACTACTACTACTACTACTACTACTACTACTACTACCACTCCTACTACTGCCACTGTTATTACTACTACTATCACTACTGCTACTTCTAATATTACTACTTCTGCTATTACTACTGCTGTGACTACTACTACTACTGCCATCACTACATCTAATGCTGCTACTACTGCTACTGCTATTACTACTATTATTACTGGAATTACTACTACTACTACTACTACTACTACTACTACTACTACTACTACCACTCCTACTACTGCCACTGTTATTACTACTACTATCACTACTGCTACTTCTAATATTACTACTTCTGCTACTACTACTACTACTACTTTCATTAATATTAGTACTACTGCTGCTACTACTAATGCTGTTATTATTACTCCAGCCTGTGCTATTACTACTACTACTATTACTACTACAACTGCTGCTGTCACTGTTATTACTACTACTACAAATACTATTATTACAACTGTTGCTACTACTAATATTACAGCTACTACTACTACAATTACTGCTAATACTACTACTACGACTACTACTACTACTACTGCTACTACTACTACTACTACTACTACTACTGCTGCTGCTGTTGCTGCTGCTACTACTACTACTACAACTACTACTACCACTGCTACTACTACACGTAATTGTTCTACTCCTCATAATATTAACTTCTACGATTATTATAAGTACTATTAGCATAAACAGATTTACTTCTCTATATATAAAGCAGACTGTATTTCCTAATTCACTTGTTGCTGCAACTGCATGCACCCATATGACGAGCTCCACTGAGGTGGCTAGAAACAGCTATCAAATTATAATGACCTTGATGATGGTGATGGAATATTGCGTGATACTTTCCTTGTTGTGTACTTACTCTACGTCTGCGGACGAATATTACCCAGGCTCGCACTTCCTTTCAGTGGCAAAACAGCAGCACAGAAACGACCTTAAAAGTTATAATGATTTTTAATGGTGACGATGAGACGATGTGACAACGTGACAGTGGCACGAGCCATTTCAAGAACACACATTCAGGACGAACATCTCAAGGCAACCCCTAGAACAAGTTTTCATCGTCTACTAATGTTCTAAGACTTCAACGCCAAACGGGATCTCCTGCTATATTCTATTCTAATGAGCTATTACAAACTACGAGGATCATACCGAAAGTCGTGAGCACATTTTGTTTTAATCAGAATTTATAGATAGAGAAAATATAAATATATCAGCTTAACCTGCATCCTTTTCTTCACTTTTCGCCATAATATCCACTTCTCTGTACATATTTTTCGCATCGCTCTGTAAGTTTGAAACTACCCTCCCAGTATAATTCCGTTCCAGCTGACCCAAGGCACAGACGCAGCTTTCTGGACGTTCCTCCTATGTCGTAGTGATGGCCTCACATTCTTTCACAAAACTGACAAGATGGTAATCACTGGATGCCAGGTCGGGGCTATAGGCAGGGTGTGGAAGAATTTCCAAACCTATTTTCTGAATTTCCTCTGTTGTCCGGCGAGCAGAGTTTTTCTCACAGCTTTGTGATCTTCAGTGAACAAACGTAGGACCCAGTGGGCACGAACTTTTCTATAGCCTAGGTTTTCAATCATTTCCTGTACTGCATTGTGTCATATTCCAAGATTTACAGCGATTTCAGATACTGTGACTTGTTTAATGATGTCGTCAACCATTTCCAGGTTCGTTCAGTGGAGGCAGTTCGAGGGCGACAGCTGAGAGGCATATCCTGGATGCTCGTGTTTCCGTCTTTGAAATGTTTCACCCACCTCCTAATAATGCAAACACCTATACACACATCTCCCTCCATATGCAAGTTGAAGTCTTTGGTGAATTTCAGCAGCGGGGATTTCCTCTCTAACGAGGAATAACTCAATAATAACACGTTGACGAATAGAAACTTCAGCACCCGCCATTTTGTTTCTGCTCCCTGTGGTCAAGTGACACACGATGGTGACGTCATGTAAACTCTACATAATGTGCACAGAATGCAGATAAAGGGCGATACATTTATATTGTTTCTGTCTATAAATTCTGAGTTTTAAAAAAGTGTGCTCACGACTTTCGGTTTGACCCTCGTAGTTACACATTTCCTAGAATGACTAACTACAAATTCCTAACCGAAATACAATTTTTGACTCTCTCTAGATCCTATGTCCTTATTTTTCTTCCTTCTTGTCTTCTCCTAGTCCTTTTGTCGTCTGTTAGTCCATATCGTCTGCTCTCTTTCCTTTTTTCTTTCTGTTCAAGCGCCGCACGGTACCTTTTTTCTAGCCGAGCGACAACCAGAAGATCGGGTTTTTACGATCATTCTGTACTTTGTTTCTCTCTTTCAACCAAAATAATTATGCTAACTGTCCAGTTCTAATATACTGCTCCATTAATAGTACCACTGGTACAACCGCTTCTACTATAATTCTCAACACTTTTTAATCAATGGACAAAACATCTAAACGTGCACCATTGTCTCTTGCATAAACTATTTAATAGTTCCAAGAATATTTATGCGACTGTAGATACAATAGCTAGATACAATAGTAAAAATATTTACCACTTTGAGAAAAATGTTATACTTTATGTAAATAGGCATTTGATCATTTTATTTTTAATAAAAGTCAGAAACAAACTTGGACTATATAATATGATTGGTTGTTATGGCTGTTTTATATATATATATATATATATATATATATATATATATATATATATTCATTCATTCATTCATTTCCCAGTCCCTTGTGGAGCTTTGCCTCCCTAACAGCTCTCCTGTAGGCCTCTTGGTTGTGAGCAAGATGGCCTGCTGCTGCTGCGTCCATTTGCAGATCGTCAACGATGTCTTGCAGCCATCTTCGTTTTGGTCTTCCTCTTTTTCTTTTTCCCATTATGTATCCTTCCAATATGGTCTTCTCTAAATTATCACGACATTTAATGTATCCAAAATATTTAAGTTTTCTCTCTTTAATCCTCTTTACTAGCCAGCCTTTTCAATATTAAGCTCTTGTAGTATAGATATATATGTTGTTGTTTTTTTGTGTCCACGATATTTGGAGAACTCCAACCTATACAAATGGGGTATATCAGAAGATATAAAGTGCCCTCTCTGCAACGAAAGGCAAACATTGGAACATGTGCTGTCAGCATGTAGAGTGTCTTTAGGGCAAGGACGGTACACCTGGCGGCACAACAGAGTGTTGCAGGAACTAGTAGCCATTGTAGACAGGGCAAACGATAAAGCAAATAACAGCAAAAGAGTTGAGGTCCCACCTAAATACTTCATAGGTGCTGGTACGACATCAAATATTGAAATCAGGGACATTCCCTTACCATCACTGCTAGATGGTACAAATGATTGGGAAGTGACAGCGGACCTTCCAGAAAGACGAGAATACCCGACTGCCATTAAGAACACAGGAATGCGACCGGACATTGTAGTGTACTCCACAGAAAAACAGGAATTAATAATGATCGAGCTTACGGTCCCATACGAGACTAGAATAGAGGAACAGCATTTATTCAAATTGGAGAAGTACAATGATCTGGTCAAGCAACTGAGGCAGGGGGCAGGAATCAGGGCAAAAGTGATAGCTGTAGAAGTGGGAGCAAGAGGATTCATAGCAACATCAGCATATGACCTATGTAAGCAACTGGGCATAAAGGGACAAGCAAGAGCAAGGGCATTGAGAAGCCTTTCAGAAACAGCAGAAAAGGCCTCATGCTGGCTGTGGAGTATGCGAAACAAGCATTGGGAGCATAAGTAATTTCATTTGCCACAACCAATACCAGTCCTCCATAGCTAAATCACTAAAGACGCGTGGCAACTGGAAGATCATGGGTTCGATCCCGGGACTGAAAAAAAAAAAAGCAACAACTCACAAGACCTCTGGGAGTCATGACCCACAGGGGCCCACCCCCCTTAGAGTGTCAGGAGTTTAAAGGGCCGAAACACTTGTCTGAGGGGGGGGGGGGGTACTTCCTCTGATGATCTGAAGAAGTTGTGTTGTTGTTCCGCTCTCTACGGTAGAGAGTTTCCTGCATATGTTGTTGTTTTTTTGTGTCCACGATATTTGGAGAACTCCTCTGTAGCATTTACATTCAAAGGCTTTTATGTGTTTCTCAGCTGTTTTGTTAAGTGTCCAGGTCTCACAGGCACATGTTGCGATGGGAAAGATGCATGCCCTGAAAAAATCTTATTTTTGTGGTTCTGTCTGCTACTCTCCACAGATTCTTTATTTGTTTTATTTCTGAAGAGCGATAGATGTCCTCCTTTTAATTTCCCTCATTGTATCTCCATTATTAGTTAGTAGTGATCCAAGATATTCAAAACTCTCCATTTCTTCCAGTTTTTCCTCATTGATACATATTTCAGCTGCCTTGTATGTTTTGTCAGTTGTCATCAGTTTAGTTTTCTTTGCATTAAGATAGATGTTCTGCTCTTCGCTGTTCTTACGGACTGACATAATTAGTTTTTCCATTCCTTTTTGTGTTGTGGACAGTAACACTGTGTCATCAGCATATCTAATCTCTGGTATTTCATAACCTCCAAGTGTTATATATATATATATATACGAATACGTTATTTGTTTTTCAATAAATCTTTTTGCTATGTTTTCTGCATTTTACTGTATTCTTTTTCTAAGATATATGTGTTAAGCTGTCTGTTAAAATAAAATAGTTAGATATGGTGTAGAGATTATTAGATCTTAAATTAAAAATTCATAAAATAATATTTAATTAAATAAATAATTCCTCCTTGGTTATGTTCTGTTCGACAACATCTTTCAAAAGGTAGAGACTAATGCTGGTTAAACGCAAGTTTCGGTTTATCACAAGACAAATATTTTAATTCATGAATATCTAGAAGAGAATAACGTACAGTTTATTCACATATTTTATGCTCTTTTTCTCTTTTATCGTACGTAACTGATCTTTGTGACACCGTATGTTAACAGTTATGCTATATGTGTCAGTAAACTGGGAAAATATTCCCTGGTAGCTTTTTTTTTTTTTGGTTGTTCTGCACGTGTCATTCATTGTCTTAGAACAACACTTAGTACAATTCTTAGTACAACTCTTAGTACAACACTTAGTACAACATTTAGTACAACACTTAGTACAGAACTTAGTACAACACCTAACACAACTATTACAAAAGGAAGATGAAACTGAACAGCCTCTAGAATATCTTGGAAGTAAAAGATCACGAGAAAAGACTTTAGAAGAAGTGGGCGTGGAAGAAACGAGTCTTCTCAGCTCCTTGAAGGAAAGAACATTTAATTCGTGCCTTAAACGACACCAAGATCTACAACAGTGATTCTCACTGGGGGAGGGGGGTTGAGGGGAGGACAGTGAGAATGTTCTGGCTCCCTTGAGAGGAGCCTTAAGTCTAAGTGGAGAAGTTTTAAGTCTAAGTGGAGAAGTTTTAAGTCTAAGTGGAGAAGTTTTAAGTCTAAGTGAAGAAGTTTTAAGTCTAAGTGAAGAAGTTTTAAGTCTAAGTGGAGAGGTTTTAAGTCTAAATTGAGAAGTTTTAAGTCTAAGTGAAGAAGTTTTAAGTCTAAGTGAAGAAGTTTTAAGTCTAAGTGGAGAAGTTTTAAGTCTAAGTGGAGAAGTTTTAAATCTAAGTGGAGAGGTTTTAAGTCTAAATGGAGAAGTTTTAAGTTTAAGTGGAGAAGTTTTAAGTCTAATGGAAGGTGTTTCAGATCTATTTGGAGAAGTATTATCACTGTAAAAGAATGTATAATGGTCAAAATCTTTTCTAGTTTGAAGATATGAAATATAGTGGAGGATTTGAGGCAGCCTTCATTGAAAAGGGATGACTAATAACTGGGATGTTAAGCCCCACTGGTCGAGAGGGAGGAGCAGTGAAGGATATGGTTCCTAGACAAAGAGCAAGCGAACGGATTCGACTAGGCCATGTTTTCAGACTGACTATCACGTGACAAATTTTCAGTAATTGGCAAGTCACGTGAACGAACTAACGAATGAATTTATTAACAAATGACAGATTAAAAAACACAAAGATATATCTATATAGTATAAGTTCAACATATCTCATAAAACAATCCTGGGCCTGTTTCTTACTATGACTTGTAAGATCAAAGATACGAAAACCCAAATTGAGACACATTCATTCATTCATTCATTTGCATGTCCCTTGTGGAACTTTGCCTCCCAAACAGCACTCCTGTAGGCCTCTCGGTTGTGAGCAAGATGGCCTGCTGCTGATGCGTCCATTTGCAGATCGTCAACGATGTCCTGCAGCTATCTTCGTTTTGGTCTTCCTCTTTTTCTTTTTCCCATTATGTACCCTTCCAAGACAGTTTTCTCTAGATTATCATGACGTTTAATTGAGACTCACAGGCCCATAAAGAGCCAAGTTGTCTCACAGGCCGTAAAGAGCCAAGTTGAGTTTCCCACAGGGCCACAAAGAGCCAAGGTGAGTTTCTCACAGGGCCGTAAAGAGCCAAGTTGAGTTTCTCAAAGGGCCGTAAAGAGCCAATTTGAGTTTCTCACAGGACCGTAAAGAGCCAAGTTGAGTGTCATCGGTCCGTAAAGAGCCAAGTTGAGTTTCTTACAGGGCCGTAAAGAGCCAAGTTGAGTCTCACAGGCCGTGAAGAGCCAGGCTGGTGTTCCAGGGCCATGAAAAGCCAGACTGAGCCTCACAAGGCCGTAAAGAACCTTGTTGAGTTACTATCGGGCCTCCATCTAAACTATATTTTGTCTCTAGTTAAGAGACAACATCCCGAGCCCCAGGGATACAATACTGCTCTCCCCCCACCCTAACTTTCCTAGTCCAGCCTGTGTTGTCCATATAAGTGATGGGGTAATGGCACATGTGAGTGCTACTCTGTAAAACAGACTATTAAGTAAACGTAAAGTGGAAAATATATCTATACTACAAGAGCTTAATATTGAAGAAGGCTGGCTAGTAAAGAGGATTAAAGAGAGAAAACTTAAATATTTTGGACACATTAAACGTCATGATAATTTAGAGAAGACCGTATTGGAAGGATACATAATGGGAAAAAGAAAGAGGAAGACCAAAACGAAGATGGCTGCAAGACATCGTTGACGATCTGCAAATGGATGCAGCAGCAGCAGGTCATCTTGCTCACAACCGAGAGGTCTACAGGAGTGCTGTTTGAGAGGCAAAGTTCCGCAAAGGACATGCAAATGAATGAAAGTGGAAAAGAAATACTAGTATAATGTTAGTCCTAATAACTTTACGAGGCTGTGAAGGGGTAGCTGATCTCCCACCTGCTCTATATACTCTCAGGGTAATTTTGACTTCTTCATCAGTGGTTTTTCATATTCACCCTGTCATAAACAATAGGAAAAAAACTAGCAAAAGCAGTGACCTTTGAAATTTTGAGATGACGCATGTTAACACATTGATGTGTTTTATAACATACGCTTCCTCTGTTTTATGCAAAACATGTGCTTTTCTTGGAAAAGAAAGCAATGCTGAAGTGAAAATGCATTTTGAAACATTTTTTTCACAAATAAACATCACAGAAACTAACTTCACAATGTATTATTTATTATACTAGCATCACACTTTTTAGTATTTGTTACACTAGCTTCATGTGCAATAGTAATTATAGTGACAGATAAAGAAAAGATCGACATTTTTATTTGACTGAGTTTATGGCTTTATCAACCGTGCAAAGGTGGTGAAAACGCTTGTCCGATGAGGCAATCAGGGACCTATAGCTGATATGCTAGCGTCAGGGTTAGCGACTCATAGCTGATATGGGTTAGCGACCCATAGCTGACCAAGACGCTGTCCCACCTCTCCGTGGTACCCCCAGTAATAGGCCTAGGCTGGCTAACGGGGCAGGGATCGCCATAGTCCCAATAGTAGTGGAGTCTGCTAAAGAAGTATTGCACGCCCTCTGCGTTTTTAGCCGTACTGTGGGACTGAAAAAGTAGCTGCCATAAAGCGCTCTCATGCCGATACGGTGCTTTGCCTCAACACCTTCACAGCATCGGCTGCAAAGAACACCAGCTTGCTGTTACAGGGAGTTCGTACAAGTACAACTGTGCAAAAAAACTGAGTGGGCTTATAAAGCTTTGTAGAAAGCTTATAAAAAGGAACAATATTGCCCAGTTTCGTTATTTTATTCAGGTTATTAATTTCTTTGCACAGTGTTTGATTGATCAGTCGATAATGTAACATATGCTCATAAATGTAGCAAATATGCAGCACTCTGCTAGCATACTGATATATATATATATATATATATATATATATATATATATTGTTGCAAAAACTTCGTTGTCGAGAAAACTGCATAAACAGTGGTAACATATGCCTGTACTAGTAGACTCACCGTAAATATATCATATGTTCTTCTGTCAGCGTTAGAAGGAATTATACGATTTCAGGTAAATGTAATAGTTACTCATCCGGGAAAGGGAGGTTCAAATCATAGAAAAATTGGGATTTTCTACCGCAGATACAGTTAGAAATCTCAGCCCCCACCCCATCCCCCCTTTTTGCCGACTCCCTAGAGATATCTCAGGGTTCTGGGACCCCCCCCCCCCCATCCACCCTGGAGCCATTTTCATCCATAAAAAAGCCCATAGGCGACTCCTACCCCTGAAGATCTCGACCATACAATATCTCATAAGCCAACCCTGAACCACCTACCCTGGGGCCCACCCACCCCTTGCGGATTCCAACCAGCGCTTTTGCTTAATCAGTTATCCTCCCCAAGCACCTTCTGCCAAATAAGCTCCCTTTCTCGAATACAAAATGGAGAACAGAGAGACAGCCCGGCCACCTACCCACAGAGCCCCAACAGAAGTTCTGTCTCAAAGTTTCAGCGCACTTGACAACTACTATAGCGCCATACAAGCAGCCACAGGACAGCAACATCCCATACATACCGACGCCCCAAGTCTGTACCTCGTACATGCCAAACTTGTATACACCAAGAATACCATACATGCAGTCCTATATGAAAGTGTATACGGTGGGGTCACTTCTGGCCTCTAGAAAACCAACTAGTCGGCCACAAAATATCACACCTGCACTCACTGCGCTTCATGCACATTCTGCCACATCAGTCCAGTTTCTGGCACAAATCACCATTAATAAAAAACATTATTTAAATAATAGGGCCGAAATACCCGGGTTATCTTAGATATTTCAAAAACAGAGAATATACACCAGAGATACAATAACCACTAATAAAGAATATATATCATAGATAAAATGACTACTAATGAAAAATATCATCATCATCATCATCAGGTGCCGTGCCGACTGGCGTTGGCTATTATGCTTCTCCAGAGTACCCGATCCTTCATGAAGGCCATCAGTTCAGTTGGTGATCTCCTCACACACCATCCCGTCAGACTTATATACAAAAAAATATATATCATGGAAAAAATGACCACTAATAAAGAATATATATATATATATATATATATATATATATAATAGATACAATGACTACTAATACGGAATATATATCATATAAACATTGACAACCAATAAAGACTATATATATATATCAAAGATACAATGACCAATTATAAAAAATATATATCACAGATACCATGACCACTAATAAAGAATATACATAGCATAGATACAATGACCAGAATATATATAGGATTTACAACTACCACCAAAAAGAATATGTATATATCATATATTCAATGACCAGAAAAAAGATTATATATTATAAATGCAATGATCATTAATAAAGTATATATATATATATATATCATAGATACAATAAACACTAATGCAGAATATATATCAGATATACAACGATCACTAATAAAGAATATATAACATGAACACTAAAAAAAGAATATATAAAACGACCACTAATAAAGAATATATATCATAGAAACAATGACCACTAATTCATTCATTCATTCATTCATTTGCATGTCCCCTGCGGAACTTTGCCTCCTTAACAGCATTCCTGTAGACCTCCCTGCTGTGAGCAAGATGGCCTGCTGCTGATGCATCCATTTACAGATCATCAACGATGTCTTGCAGCCATCTTCGCCTTGGTCTTCCTCTCTTTCTTTTTCCAATTATGTACCCTTCCAAGACAGTTTTCTCTAGATTATCATAACATTTAATGTGTCCAAAATATTTAAGTTTTCTCTCTTTAATCCTCTTTACTAGCCAGCCTTCTCCAATATTAACTTCCTGTAGTATCGATATATTCGTTCTTTTTTTACCACTAATACAGAATATATATCAGATATACAACGACAACAAATACAGAATATAAATCAATAAACAATGACCAATAATAAAAAATATATATCTAATAACCACTAATTCAGAATATATATCATATATACATTGACCACAAATAAAGAACATATATCATATATTCAATGACCGCCTAATAAAGAATATATCTCATATATATATATATATATAATGACCACTAATAAAAAATATGCATCATATAAACAGTGAACACAAGAAAAGAACATATATCAGATATACAATGACCATTGAATAAGAATATATATCAGATATGCAATGACCACTAATAAAGCATATACATCATATATACAATGGCTACTAATAAAGAATATGTATAAGTTATATAGTGACCACTAATAAAGAACATATATCATATTTTCAAAGACCATTAATAAAGAATGTATATCATGGATACAATAACCACCAATAAAGAATATATATCATACAAACACTGACCTTTAATAAAGAATATGTATCATACATACAATGACAAATAATAAATAATATATATAATTTCTGCAATGACCACTAATAAAGAATATATATCATACATACAATGAACACTAATAAAGAATATATATCAGATGTACAATGACCATTAATACACGATATATATCATACATACAATGACCACTAGTAAGGAATATAAACAATGACCACTATATGCAGGAAACTCTCTACCGTAGAGAGCGGAACAACAACACAACTCCTTCAGATCATCAGAGGAAGTATCCCCCCCCCCTCAGACAAGTGTTTCGGCCCTTTAAACTCCTGACACTCTAAGGGGGGTGGGCCCCTCTGATGACTCCCAGAGGTCTTGTGAGTTGTTGCTTTTTTTTTTCGGTCCCGGGATCGAACCCATGATCTTCCAGTTGCCACGCGTCTTTAGCGATTTAGCTATGGAGGACTGGTATTGGTTGTGGCAAATGAAATTACTTATGCTCCCAATGCTTGTTTCGCATACTCCACAGCCAGCATGAGGCCTTTTCTGCTGTTTCTGAAAGGCTTCTCAATGCCTTTGCTCTTGCTTGTCCCTTTATGCCCAGTTGCTTACATAGGTCATATGCTGGTGTTGCTATGAATCCTCTCGCTCCCACTTCTACAGCTATCACTTTTGCCCTGATTCCTGCCCCCTGCCTCAGTTGCTTGACCAGATCATAAATAAAGACTAATAAAGACTATATAAGAGATACAATTATCACGAAGAAAGAACATATGTCATACATACAGTGGCCATTAGTGAAGAATATTTATGATACATAAAATGACCACTAATAAAGAATATACATCATATTTACAATGAACACTAATAAAGAATAAATATAATAGAGACAATGACCAATCATACAAAATATATATATATATACATATATATATATATATATATATATATATATATACAATGACCATTAATAAAGAATATTTATCATATATACAATGGTCACTAATACAGAATAAGCATCACAGATACAATGACTACTAATAACGAAAATATATCATAGATATAACGACCTCTAATTCTGAATATATATCAGACACACACTGACCACTCAGAAAGAATATATAGTATAGATACAATGACCAGTAATAAAGAATGTATATCATATATACTTGACCACTAATAAAGAGCATATATCATATATGCAATGGCATCTAATAAAGAATATATATCATAGACAAAATTATGAATAATAAAGAATATTTATCATATATGCAGGGACCACTAATAAAGTATATATATATATATATATATATATATATATATATCATAAATACAATGATCACTTATAAAGAATATTTACAACATTTATAATGAATACTAATAAAGAATAAATATCATATGTACAGTGACCACTAATACAAAATGTATACCAAATATACAATAACGACTAACAGAGTCTACATCATATCTACAATGTGACAACTAGTAAAGAATAAATATCATACATACAATGACCACTTATAAAGAATATTTATCATATGTACAATGACGACTAACACAGATGCTACATCATATATACAGTGACAACTAGTAAAGAATTAACATTATACATACAATGACCACTAATAAAGAATATACGCCATACATACAATGGCCACTAATAAAGAATATACACCATACATACAATGGCCACTAATAAAAGAATATATATCATAGTTACAATGACCACTAAGAATGATTATATATCAGACATACAATAACCACTAAGAAAGAAGTTATATTATTGATACAACGACCACTAATATTGAATATTTATTATATATACAATGATCACTAATACAGAAGATATATATCAGATGTAGAATGACCACTAATAAAGGATATATATCATAGATACAATGACAACTAATAACGAATATATATCGTATATGCATTGACAACTAATCAAGAATATATATCACATACACAATGACCACTAATGAAGAATATATATCAAATGTACAATGACTACTAATAAAGATTATTTATCAGAGATAAAATGAGCGCTATCAAGAATATTTATCACAGATACAATGAGCACTAACCAAGAATATACATCAGAGATACAATGAAAGCTTATTGCGACCAACGTTTGCAGACATACAAAAAAAAACAGAAATCACGAGGACGAGATCCATGTACAACTGGCCGAGCTTTGTAAACAGCTGCTGCATTATCGACTTTCATTCTTGCCCCACCTCAGTCTGACAAAACAATTTCTCGCGCCTGCCAAGTGGATGAGTCAGCTTGATCTAGACAGCGAGAAGCAACTTCTACCAGCAGTTTTGAAACGGTCCATGTGTGGTCAACGGGCCCAAATAAAATTGGTCAGATGACGGATTTCATGAAGGAAGTGCGTTTATTTTTAGAAATCGCGACAGAGTATCTAAAAATATGGCAACGTTAAGCTACCTGGTGGCCTGGCGAGCTTAGTTGTTGTCTGAAGGAGACCAGAGCCTGGAGATTTAGAACGATGTATTCGGGACGAACCACAAAGTTATAGACAATATTCTGCGCATCAATACCAAAAGCTTTAGAATTCCTCTCGTGGTGAAGAATCTGTGAGCTATATGGAGGAGAAAGACCATACTTAACACCAGATACTGAAAACTGCGATAGACTACCAATCTTGTTTTTCATTTTCGCTGGAAGTGGTACGTAGGAACTGCCTCTCACAGTTGTAACATCACTCCTCTAAGAGCCCGAATCTGGTGGCGCACTAAGAGCCCGAATCTGGTGGTGCACTAAGAACCCGAATCTGGTGGTGCACTAAAAGCCCGAATCTAGTGGGGCACTAAGAACCCGAATCTGGTAGTGCACTAAGAGCCCGAATCTGGTGGTGCACTAAGAGCCCGAATCTGGTCGCGCACGCTCACATAGATAGCTCTTGAGTCTGCGCCAAGACTTTACAGTACATTCATCCGCCAAACCCAGAAGCCACTTGGCCCCTTGTGTCTGCCTGAAGCCAAGATCGCAGGTCTTATGGACATGAGACAGGTTTTATGGACATGAGGCAGGTGTTATTGGACATGAGACAGGTCTTATGGACAGGTCTTATGGACACGAGACAGGTCTTATGGACACGAGACAGGTCTTATGGACACGAGACAGGTCTTATGGACAACATCAACAACCGTTCTAGCATTTTTACTTTGTTAACAACAACAAAAACAACAGCAACTACGGTTCTAGCACTATAACTTTGTTAACAACAACAACAACAACAACGGTCCCAGCACTATAACTTTGTTAACAACACCAAGAACAAGGATCCTAACACTCTAACTTCGTTAACATTAAACAACGATCCTAACATTCTAACTTTATTAACAACAACAACGATCCTAACATTCTTTGTTAACAACAACAACGGTCCCAGCACTCCATCGTTGTTAAGAACAACGGTCCTAGTACTCTAAATTTGTTAACAACAAAGATCTTAACATTCTAACTTTATTAACAACAACAACAACGATCCTAACATTTTAACTTTGTTAATAATAACAGAAACCCCCTAACTCTGTTATAAATAACAATGATCCTCACATTCTAACTTTTCAAAAAACAGAAATAACGATCTTAGCACTCTAAATTTATTAACACCAACACCACCAACAACAACGATCCTAACACTCTAACTTTGTTAACTCCAAAAACGATCAAAACATTGCATTTTTATTCCAACGTTATTAACAATAACAACGATTCTAACATTCTGACTTTGTTAACAACAAAAACAACAACAACGATCCCAACATTCTAACATTGTTAAGAATACCACCACCACCAACAGCAACAACAACAGTGATCCCAGCACTCTAAACACCTACAACAACGTTCCTGGTACTGTAACTTTGTTAACAATAACAACGATCCTATGATTCTAACTTTGTTAACAACAAGAACAACGATCCTAGCACTCTAATTTTGTTAATAGCAATAAGAACACTCTTAACTCTGTACCTTTTTTTACGACATCAAAAACGATCCTAACAATCATCACGGAGTGGTGCGATGAGCAATCGATAAATATTCTCTGCTATATAAACTGGTAAATGCGGTGCAGAGATTATGAGAGTTAATACAATTCACAGCTGTTCGCCGTGATACCAATAATCAATTACCGAAATTGAAAGTGAATGAACGATACTAACAGTAACTTTGTTAACAAGAAAATCAAAGACTACCACTGGTAGTACAGCGGTCATTTATAAAATTCTCAGAGCAAGAAACGTTGTGAAATTTCCAGCAGTTGAAGGGTATCGTTCATCAGACCGAGCAAGGTAAGAAAATAAACAGGCCTGAATTGAAAATACTACACGCAGCAAGTCGTGATGTTTGAGACAGCCTGTCATGTCATAATTCTGACGGCTGTGGTGTTGGTGATGTTTGAGACAGTCTAGTATGACGTCGTACTGACAACTGTTGTGCTGGTTATGTTTGAGACAGTCTGGCATGCCATCGTACTGACGGCTGTTGTGCTGGCGACATTAGAGACGGTCTGGAATGTCATCGTACCGGCGGCTGTCGTACTGGTGATGTTTGAGACAGTCTGGCATGTCATAGTGCCGTCTACTGTTGTGGAAGTGCTGTTTGAGACAGCCATGCATGTCATCGTACTGACGGCTGCTGTGCCGATGTTGTTTGAAGCAGTCTGGCATGTCATAGCACTGACGGCTGTTTTGGCGATGATGTTAGAGGCTGCCTGTCTTGTCATCGTTCTGACGGCTGTAATGCTGTTGATGTATGTGACAGCCTGTCATGTCCTCATTCTGACGGCTGTGGTACTTGTGATGTTTGAGACAGTCTGGCATGTCATCGTACTGTTGGCTGTTGCGCTGGTGACGTTAGAGACAGACTGACATTTCATCGCATTGAAGGATGTTAAGCTAGTGACGTTTGAGATGGTCAGACATGTCATCGTACTGTCTTTTGTGGTGCTGTAAATGGTTGAGACCGTCTTGCATGTCATCGTGGTGACGGCTGTTGTGCTGGTGAGATAAGAGACAGTCTTGCGTGTCATCGTATTGACGGCTGTTGTGGTAGTGTTGTTTCAAACAGTCTGGACTTCTCATCGTACTGACGGCTGTTGTGCTGGTTTTGTTTGAGACAGTCGAGAATGTCATCGCACTGACGGCTGTTGTACTGTTATAGTTTGACGCAGACTGGCATGCCATCGTACTGACGGCTACTGTGTTGATGACGTTAGAGACAGTCTTACATGCAATCGTTCTAACAGCTGTGGTACTGTTTGCGGTAGAGACAGTCTTTCAAATCATCGTACTAACATCTGTGAAGCTGGTGACTTTACAGACAGTCTGGTACATCATCACACTGACTGCTTTTGACCTGCTGACATTATAGACCTCTTCGTGTATCCGTTCTCTGACTTTTGCAATGAGTTCATTTTACGAACAGAAATTGGGGGTCCATGTCTGGTTGCATTTGTAATCGTTTCCACACCACGTTTTAATCCTGAATACCACCTGACTCTCTGTGCATGAGATAAACAATTATCCCCATAAACTTGTCGCATCAATTCAACTGTCTCAATGGCACTTTTACGATCTTAACCAGAATTTAATGTTAGCTTTTTGCTCCATGCTGATTATGTACCAATGCACCTCTGACTAGGTTAACAAATTGCCGGCTTGTTTGTCTCTGCTTATCGAAAAGTTTCCAGATCATAGATGAAGGTTGTCTCTCTGAATTCCATGCTTTGATTCATAGATGGCATTTTTTTGTCTTGACCAAAATGAAATCAGTCGCAGTACTTAATTATCTGACCTTGTATTTTCTTCCTTTAGGCTGTGGCTGTTTATCTTTCTGAGTATTGATTTCTTGTGTTGGCTTATCACTTTTTCTCTTATTTTCCCTATACACAGGTTGTGATCACTGTTGACATCTGCACCCCTATATGCTCTTACATCTATCAGAGATTTTCTGAATTGCTGATACAAAAATGATCTATCCTATTTCTGGCTCTATCATCTGGACATATCCATGTTGTTTCATGTATCTCTTTGTGTGAAAGTCCTACAATGATCATGCCCTCTGTTAAACATAGTTCAATTAATCTCTCTCCACTCTGATTTACCGTATCAATCCCTTCTTTCCCCATTACTTTTTCGACGTCGGTATTATCATTCCCTGGCTTTGCATTGAAGTCTTCCATGACAGTTAGGATCGCACTTTGTTAATGAGTTGTTGTATTTGGTGATAGAAATCGTATTTTATTTCATCATCTGCATCGTTCGTGGGTGCATAACATTGTATGATTGTCAAAATCCGTGTCTTAGTTTGTACCGTGCTCTTATTATACGACTGTTAACTGCTTCACATTCTACAAGCCTTTTTGCTGCTACATTTGACATAATTATACGTACCCCCTCCTGATGTTTCCATCGTCTCTGCCTGAGAGTATTATTAACATCCGGTTTTCTGCCATTCTTCTCCCTGCTTCTGGCCACCATATTTCACTGATTCCCAGTAGGTGTAGATACTATCTCTCCACTTCTCAGATTAGCTGAGCAGTTTTTGATGGTGCTGCCATTGTTTTATATAATCCAATCTCTGTCACATATTTGAGACCGACGAATGTATTCTTTCAATCTTTGTCTGAGTTCTTCGGAGTTGATATCATTGATGTTCGGTTGCTTTTGTTGCGATTTTCCACAATAATTTCTTTTTTCACCAGGATAAGGTTGTTGTTAAGCCCAAATCTCGGTTCAGGATATGTGACAGATAAAGCGGAGTTCCGCTGATTTGTGCATGCCGGCAAGAGCGTCAAAAACGCCCGCCATCTTGAACGTCACTACCGGAAGTCTGTCATGCACTGTGTAAAAAGATATGACATACAGGTATATGGCCAAAAGAATGAGAAGCAAGTATGTTCATACCACTGCCAAAAAAAGATAACTTGAAATTATGCACAAACTACAGAATCGTTGCCATAATTATTCATGCCAGTAAAATTCTATTAAATATCATAATGGACAGACTTTGTAAGTAAATAGAAGAAGAAGTAAATATGATCCAAGATGGTTTTAGACAACGAAGAGGATCCAAGAGATCATATATTCAATATAAGATTAAAAATAGAGAAATGCAGAGAGTTTAATGTCAATCTATATTTATGTTTTATAGACTATTCAAAAGCATTTGATTGTGTACAACACCAGAAACTTTGGGAAAAAGTGAGAAAAATGTGATTTGATACAATTAACATAACTTCTGTGTCTAGACGAACAGGCAGCAGTAAGAATAAATGATGGAACAACAACTTGGTTTGACATAAAACAAGGGGTCCGTCAGGGGTGCATATTGTCGCCTTACTTATTTCACTTGTATACTGAAAATATAATGAGGAATGTTAGAGAAGATGTAGACAAAGAATATTACGATGCCATAACAATTGGAGGTTATGAAATACCAGAGATTAGATATGCTGATGACACAGTATTACTGTCCGCAAGAGAAAAAGAATTTTAACAAGTAAAATTCCCGTTTCCATGATATTAAGGCATATTAGGGACAATGATGTTAGGCTCGTGTTTTCCATGGCCCTCGGGATATAAAAGTATCAGGTTTGGTCGCTTTACCTTCACAGATTTCTCTGGTACTCATTTTTAGAATTTGGGTGGACCCCGGGGCCATGTTGGTTTATACCAGAAAAAATCCTCACTGCTGGGACTGAACTGGCCAGACCATTCAGCTAGCCAGACCACTCAGCTAGCCAGACCACTCAGCTAGCCAGACCACTCAGCTAGCCAGACCACTCAGCTAGCCAGACCACTCAGCTAGCCAGACCACTCAGCTAGCCAGACCATTCAGCTAGCCAGACCACTCAGCTAGCCAGACCACTCAGCTAGCCAGACCACTCAGCTAGCCAGACCACTCAGCTAGCCAGACCACTCAGCTAGCCAAGGAGACAAAAAGGAATGAAAAAACTAATCATGTCAGTCCATAAGAATAGTGAAGAGCAAAACCTCTATTTTAATGCCAAGAAAACTAAATTGATGACAACTGACAAAACAAATAAAGCAGCTGATATATATATATATATATATATATATATATATATATATATATTTATAATCATTCATTTGCATGTCCCTTGCGGAACTTTGCCTCCCAAACAGCACTCCTGTAGGCCTCTCGGTTGTGAGCAAGATGGCCTGCTGCTGATGCATCCATTTGCAGATCGTCAACATTGTCTTGCAGCCATCTTCGTTTTAGTCTTCCTCTTTTTCTTTTTCCCATTATGTATCCTTCCAATACGGTCTTCTCTAAATTATCATGACGTTTAATGTGTCCAGAATATTTGAGTTTTCTCTCTTTAATCATCTTTACTAGCCAGCCTTCTTCAATATTAAGCTCTTGTAGTAAAACAGATGAGAAACACATAAATGCCTTTGAATGTAAATGCTACAAAAGAGTTCTTCAAATATCATGGACACACAAAAGAATTAATATATCCATACTACAAGAACTTAATATTGAAGAAGGTTGGCTGGTAAAGAGGATTAAACAGAGAAAACGTAAATATTTTGTACATATTAAACGTTATGAGAATTTAAAGAAGACCATCTTGGAAGGGTACATAATCGGAAAAATAAAGAGAGGAAGACCAAGGCGAAGATGGCTGCAAGACGTCATTGATAATCTGCAAATGGATGCATCGGCTGCAAGGCATCTTGCTTATAACCGAGAGGCCTACAGGAGAGCTTTCAGGAAGGCGAAGAGGGACATGCAAATGACTGACTGAATGACTGACTATAGAAAGATGAAAGTATGAAATAAAACTTAGTCCTAGTGAAGGAAAATGCTGCAGGGTAGACGATTTTATTGAAAGTTTTGGGATTAATTGACTCTTTCCTGATCGTACCACTAACTGTTGTCTCTGCTAAAGGTAGTGCCCATTTGAAGAATGAACTTTATACAGCTTTAGATAAAAACGGTGATCGAAACACTAATAATCTATCTATCTATCTATCTATCTATCTATCTATCTATCTATCTATCTATCTATCTATCTATCTATCTATCTATCTATCTATCTATCTATAAGCTAGTAAACATGACAACCGCGCGTGCTGTCAGCATTTGACTGTTCGTCATGAATTACAGTTCTGGTTCGCACAAAAAAACGCTTACATGTTCATACAAAGGATTCTAACTATATATATATAATATGGGCAGTGCTTTTCAGGACTACAAATTAGGTAGCATAAGATACACAACACTTAAGTTTCAATTACTATAGAATTTACGATTAAATATATACAAGTTTACATATTTGTAACTTTTCAGAACCATGTTCATCTACGCCTTCCTGATTCTATTACCTGTTGCTGCTCTGGCTCAAAGCAATGCCCAGCTGGAGGGTATGCTTTTTGTTGCCTTTGGTCACGATCATAACAGAGAGGTCACCAAAGCTGAAGCTGAGGGATATTTTCAGGTACATCTATCTATCTATCTATCTATCTATCTATCTATCTATCTATCTATCTATCTATCTATCTATCTATCTATCTATCTATCTATCTATCTATCTATCTATCTATCTATCTATCTATCTATCTATCTATCTATCTATCTATCTATCTATCTATCTATCTATCTATCTATCTTCTCTGTCTGTCTCTCTGTCTGTCTGTCTGTCTGTCTCTCTTCTCTGTCTGTCTGTCATTCTGTCCATCTGTCCTTCCGTCCGTCCGTCCGTCCGTCTATCTGTCTGTCTGTCTGTCTGTTTGTCTATCTAAAGTTCAGTTTTTCTGTGAGATAGTAAGAAATACAATGTTTACCTTCTCTCAGACTTATGACACCGACGAGGATGAAGAGATCAGCGCAGCCGAGTTTCAGGCGGGAGTTGACAAACTGGACCCAGCATTCCTTGGTACTGTTCATATTTTACCTGCTCATTTTTTACCTGTTCATGTTTCCTTCGTTTGTCCCGAGTATCCAGTCATAATCTCCCCTTCATAAGACAAAACAATCATAATCAAGATCATTGTTACTGAAGTAGAGAAGACTAATTGAAAACTGAAGGTCCTCATTACATGATTTTCACTTGATTTTCAAGTCATAAGAAGAATTTTAAAAAACAAGAGTCCAGAAGGTAGTAGTCAAATGTTGATTAAGTGACTGATTAATTTCTGTTTCCAAAGGTTTAGGTTTGGGCAAGCAGACCGGTCTGACATTCTGTTATTTATCGCACAACTTTCTCTCTGTTCCAGACATTATACAAATGTGCTTCACATTCAACAAACATAATTTTAAAATTAAAATAACATGAAATATAATAAAATAAAAATGTAAAAACATCACTTATTACTCTTATTCATGCACTTTGTTCAAAAAGAAACCACATAAAACAGCAAAACGTTATTCTCGCAGAATCACACTAATATATATATATATATATATATTGACATATAGCATAAATATATGTATAACATATATATATGACATACATATAAAACATTATAAATATATGGGAGAGTACTGCAAAGATAAGCAGCAGAATAAGCACATTTTTAATAGAAGTCTAGGTTTTGAAAGACAAATACTGTATATTTTTCAGAGTTGACTAGAGTTTCGGTTAGACTTAAACAGTTTCCATAGATAAAACAGAGCATTTTGTGATAAAATTCGATCCACTAACTTGACCTTTTTGCATAGGAACCTGTCCTTCAAGGGTAGAATTTTGATACGTTTTTATTGAAAATTAGATGAAAGTATAAATATTATTTCTATACGGTTTCGTTATGAGTTTTTTTTTAATTGTACCTATGAGCATAAAAATAGAGAATGTGTTTATTATAAAGTTATTTGTGCGGCATTGACATTTTTGTGTGATTCTATAAGAGTTGAAGTATATGGAAGAGCATAGATTAGTAATATTAGAGATAAAATATCAGCATGGTGTTATATAAAACTGTATTGTAAAGTATACGGAAAAGCATAAATTAGTAATATTACATATACAATACCAGGGTGGTGTTATATAAAATGTTATTGTAAACACAGGAAAGGAGCAGGCCCTGTATAAATTCCTAGACCGAAACCTGGACAACCATGTCAACCAGGCTGACGTTGACGCTGTCTTTGCCTTGGCTGACAGCAACAAAGACGGCAAAATCACTAAGCCTGAATTCAAGACGTAAGTCAAATTCTGTTACCGAGTCTTAATCCATTACATCACCAGGGCTGAATTAAAAATGTAAGTCAAATTATAGTACCTAGTCTTAATCTATTACATCACCAAGGCTGAATTAAAAATGTAAGTTTTCTTCTTCTTCTTCTTCGTACGCTTCTGCCATCAAGATGGCATCGTGATCCTACTAAATTTACTCCTTGTGTCCTCGCGACAACCTCATTTAGAATGGACTCTCAGAACATTGGCTCGAGTTTGACTTTACTCATCGGAAAACCTCGACGTGGTTTGGATATGAATATATCCCCACCGGGTGAGAGGAGGTTGTCTGTCTAGACCACACTGGTTCAGTGTCTCCGACTTCAGCGTTCTGTGGTCGTGTCCGCCACCCTTCCTGACTGTGACCAGGACGGAGCCCCTGCTGAGGAGGACGAATCCCCGCCACTAGTGAGTCCCACCCCTGGGTCAAGCCAGTTTAGGCATATTATACCAGTTCTGGTGCATACTGGACGTGGCCGGCCTCCAGAGCAGAGTTGCCATGAAATGGGTAGCCTTCACCGCCAGACCTCTGGCCATACCTATTCAACTTCACTTACGCCTTTCCATCACCTTTTCCACGGCGGCACCGCGCAGCAACCCTAATCGCATTTTTCTTCACTGGCGGGAAGGAGTTTCGGCCCACACACGGCAGCCAAAGAATCTCGCCAACAGCAGGTTTTGTACTAATAAAAGCGCTCTTTCCGAGAGGCTCGGAGCTTGATAAACATGTATTAGCTCTAGAATTACCATAGCACGGAACTCGAGAGCGCTACTTCGCCAAAAGAACGGCCGGTCTGCGCTTTTCGCTGTTGAACTCTGCGCGGCTGACGAACATGTAACTCATATTGTAGTATATGTCTTAATCGGCTACATCACGCAGGCTGAATTCAAGATGAAAGTCAACTTGTAGCGCCTAATCTTAATCGATTCTGGGCACAACTCTCTGCATTTTTCGATAAGGGCAGAATGTCAGACGGGCCTGCGTGCCCATTTCTTAACGCTTTTGAAATAAAGATCAATCAGTCAATCTCTATTATTAATTTTTTATTGAATATCTTGATCCTATTCATTTCCTGAAACCAGCTTGGACCATATTGACTACTTCTTCTATGTTTTTTTCATTTAATGGGTCTACCCATTATGATTTTTAATACAACTTTACTGGCATGACTAATCAGGGCAACAGTTCTGTAGTTTGTGCATAATTTCAGGTTACCCGTTTTTGGCAGTGGTATGAATACAGTTCTTTTCCATTCTTTTGGCCAAATACCTGAATGCCATATCTTTTTTACATAGTGCATGATAGATTGTTGCACATTCCTTTCCTCCTGCTTATAAGTGCAGCTGTTATCAAATCCTGGTGATTTACCATTTTTCAGATTCTTTATTGTCCATAAAACTTCTTCTATTGTCGGTTCGGGTTCTTTCTCCTCCAATAATAATTTACACTGTTGATTTCTGCTTTCACAGTCGATTTGTTTCATACATTCCTTTGCAATATTTCTTCCATCTTTTTAGAGTTTCATCTGCCTCTGTCAAGGTATTCTCCTTCTCGTCACAAATTACATTTAGCTTAGGTGAGACATTTCTCATCAATATCTTCATTTATTTAAACTTTTCACTCTCTTCCATAGTTCTGATGTCCTTCTATCATTTCACAACAATCTTGTATGTATTGTTTTTGTCTTTTCTTATGTTTCTTCATACTTCTTTTGTTAAATATTTATGTTCCTCTTTGTTGTTGTTTGTCACTTTCTATTGCGTCTTCATTTCTCTATGTTGTTTTATCAGTTCTAGTGTGCTTGCTGAAATCCATCCATTCTTTTGTGTTTTCTGTACAGGAACCATGTCTTTAGCTGTTATTAAGATATCTCTGGCCTGCGTAGGCAATTCATCTGGTGTCATCTCCTCCTGTACAGCCATCAGGATTTCGAATTGGTTCTTCACTTCTATACCGTATTGTTCTGGTATTTTTGTATGATCAAAGTAGAGTGGTCCTGATCCCGTCATTATCTTCGTTATCTTTATCTTCATGTCTGCTATTAATAACTCATGGTCCGTATCACAATCAGCACCTGGTAAAGTTTTTGCTGATGTTATACTTGATCACCACTTTCTTTGCACTAAAATGTAATCTATTTGAATCTTAGTTTTCCCATCAGTCCACGTGTAAAGTCTCCTTGGATATTGTTTAAAAATTGTGTTAACGGTCATTAGCTCATTTTCCATGCAACACGCCATTAGATTGTCACCTGCCTCATTTCTTTGTCCTATTCTAAATTTCCCCACAACATGTCCTTCGTTTTCTGCTCTTTCTGTACCAATCTTTGCATTAAAATCCCCAATTATTAATACAATATCATTTTTCCGTATCTGGTCTATTATCGTTCGCAGAGTGTTATAAAAGTCTTCTACTTCCTCTTCTTCTGCTGCTGATATCGTTGCATATATTTGAATGATTGTTACACTTCTAGGAGTGTCTTTAAGTCTGATAGTGATGATTCTATCACTTACTTAATGCTTTTGATGTTAATTTGACCAGGTAAAAAGCTACTCCATTATTTCCTCTTAATTCTCCATCAGAGTATATAAAGATATTATCATTCTCGATCTTGAAGTATCCTGATCCTTTCCATCGATGTTCACAGATTCCCAAAATGTGTATCCCCGTTCTTTACATCTCGTCACTTATTCTTTGATACTTTCCCTCATACATACTTCTCACATTCCATGTTCCTACTCTTAGTTTTCTTTTTTAGTTTGATGCAGGGGTTTTCCTTGGTAACACCGTCAGGATTTTGTCCGTCATCACAATTACTAGCACTGACCTCTGTCTCACACTCTTCCCCAGTGTTAAAATTAGATCTATCTGGCCTGGGGGACTCACCGCCAGATCTTTTTCCTATCTGATTTTCCATGTTGCTGTTTGGGTTTCATGGTATATTTCCAGAAGATAGTTTACCACTGCTTTCCTTCCGGGCAGTGACTGTAGTAGTCAGTGATCGTAGCCATTGTCCCTACATTGAGATCATCTGCCTAACATCATAGAATGGTGACCATAACCAACATTATCTGTCGGCTGCTCTCCCATTCCATCCACCATCTGCTCCCATGGCTTCACATTATCCTGATCGGGATCAATACGTGTACTCCACCTTGCCTAAGGGTGTCCCGTTGACTGACGGAAGTAAGGAGGAGTTTAACTTCTACATGAGTTTCTACTGACTGCAATTTACATAAGTATGACTATTCACAACTAAATTTATACTATCGCATGTATAAATGACTGATTTCTGTAGCAGGATCTGTGCATGTAATCATTATTCTAGGCGGTTTTCTTGAGATCAGAAATTACGTGGACGATTCAAAAATCAGCTGCGAAGCAATAAGTGTCACAAGTGCAAAATATATAACATATACAAAATATATAAAATGTATAAAACATAAAAATATATATAATATACAAAATATACAAATATACAAATATATTAACTATAAAAAATGTACAAAATATATAAAAGATAAAAATATATAAAATTTACAAAATATATAAAATGAAAAAAATTTACAATACATACAAAATACTCGACAAAGAGTTACAAAGTCTTTCCATATAATTTTCAAAGGTCATGTCCCTTGATTTGTCGTCACTTATAGACTCATCCTAGACTTTCAAGGGTTCTGCCAGTGTTTAAAAAAAGCTGCCAAACAGTAATTTAATTTAGTCTAAAGATAACTAAGTGACTAGTGTGTTGGCCATGAGCTCCTTAATAATGTTTTACTACCAGGCATGTTAGCTTCAACTAACCAGACAGTGTGGCGTGCAAGAACTTTGGAAGTAACTAAGCACTGATCTTTACATTTTTAATATGCAGGAGAGAAAACGATCACCACTACTTTTGAAACATTTATTATACAAGAGAGGAAAACCCGTCATCACTACTCTTTACACTTTTATTTGACAAGAGAGAAGATATAGAAAAAGGTACCCAAAAGTATACAGTATTCTAGAAATGATATAGATTTAATCAAGGAATGTATAGTTTTATGTTTCTCTACTTCTCCCGAGTTCTTCATACGTTGACCATCTCCCATCAATCGAAATCATTATTGATTACTTTCTTTCTCTCCAGATTCTCTCTGTTTTTCTTTTCTCATCTTTCCGTTTGTGTCGCTTGATGCGTCTACAGGTTTTTAAACTAAAAGTGTATGGAAGTATTGATTTTAATTGGCTGTATTCATTTTAAAAAACAAAGGGTTTAAACACATAAATGATGCTGTATTCACGATATTCTGTAACAGAAGACCACAGTAGAAACATAAAATGCCCTGCATGTCTTTGTTCAATATCTCACAGTTCCATTTTTTTTTCAAGATGGACTGAGGGTCTTGAAAACTTATTCTACACTGCTAGTTTTATATTTCCAAAATTCTATATGACAACAATTCATTTTCGTAAATTACACACAGAGTGCTTAGAAATGTTATATTTCATACCTGTAGACGAAAACAAATAGTAACATCTAAGAAAGTTATGATCTTCGCAGTCAGGTTTACAAAACAAAAAAGGTTGGTCAGGGAATAAAACTTTCTAAATGTCAGATTCCCGTCTTCTAAATTGGGACAGGAAAATGGGAGATTACTCTTCTTATTGTCGTTCATTCATTTGCCCGTCCATTGCATAACTTTGATTCTGTAACAAAGTTCATAGATCAAAGTTCAAAATTCTTTGAACTTTGTCAGGGAATCAAACACTAACATCTCTTTTGAAGCCTCTCGGTTGTAAGCAAGATGCCCTGCTACTGATGCATTCATTAAAAATCGTCAACATCTTGTTGCCATCTCCGCTTTGGTCTTCCTCTCTTTCTTTTTCCCACTATGTACCCTTCCAAGACATTTAAACTCTTGAATTAATCCCATGCTCTACAAGAATAAATCTTTGTAGAAAGAAACTGGAAGGATGTTATCCCGTAATTTAAAAATATGGGTTGGGTTGGAGAAACGCTATTTTTCGTTTTACTTAAAGCTTGTCTAAATATTGATCTGAGCATTGAATTGCACCGGTGTGCACGATCTTCCAGCACTGTCAGTGTTGTTTTGGAGTGAAAGAGTTAAGATTTCTCTGCTTATCTTCTGTACTATCCAACCTTCATCTTGTATTATTGATATATTTGTTCTTTTTTTGTCCATGTTTGAAGTACTCTTCTATATATTTACATTGAAAGGCACTTGTGTGTTTCTCAGTTGTTTTGTTATGTGTCCAAGTCTCTCTGTCATATGTTGCGTTGTGAAAGATACGTGCACTTAAAAACTTTATTTTTGTAGCTCTGTCTGTTTATTTTTGTAGCTCTGTCTATTTATTTTTGTAGCTCTGTTTGTTTATTTTTGTAGCTCTGTTTGTTTATTTTTGTAGCTCTGTTTGTTTATTTTTGTAGCTCTGTCTGTCCCTCTTCACATCTTCTCTAGTTGTTTTAGCATATGAGGAGCGATAGACTTCTTATTGTAATACTTTGAATAATGTGGTACTTACAGCAGGAGAATAAGATGAATTATATCCCTTTATTCCACAGGCTTTTCGATCCTGTTTTCTAATTGATGGTTAAACAGAAGACGACACTGTAGCCATGACAACGCAATGAATTCCACGTGATAAAACTATGTAATTATATACCATCAAACGTTCTCTTTCGGATTTTTAAAATGAAAATCAACAAATGATGCTCAGAAACTGTGTTACCATTGAAATCTAATGAATAAAATCACATGATCAAAGACTATGTGAATTATGTTGTTTTGAAATTTTATGCCTTTCACTTTTATGTGGCTTCACAACTCAAACTACACCACACTCTAATATGATTGTACAGTGGTCATTTTGTGCTTTCCAAGAAATGTCAGCGATGATTATATTGTGAACTATCTCTGGCTAGGTGGTGTAACAGTACTTGTAACAAGATCAGTATGGCAGGCAGTGTGATTGTAAAAATGTGTTCGTTAATAATAACGTGTTAATGGTGTGTACCGTGCCTAATAGTAAAATTTTAGCAGACATTATCCATAAACTAGACGGTCAAGTGAACTAACAGATTAACTTCGGTTTGTATAGAAGTAATAAAAGCAACCAGGCAGTCCAGCATTCTCAGGATACTCTAGTTGCCAGCATCATAGAGATAACTTGTCCAAAATTGTTGAATAGGCAATAAACTGTAACACAGGATTAACATGTCCAAATTATGTTAATATTCATATAATCTAGTCCAGCAATATCATAGAGGAAAAGAAAAGAAAAGTACAATTCTCGTTTCCAAGATATTAAGGCACATTTTGTTCAATATATTTTCCGTCTTAGACCTTCGGCACATGCAAGTGTCATCATACAGTTAGCTTGTCCAAATTAATAGATATATACTCTAGTCTAACACCATCATACAGTTATATCGTCCAAATTAATAGATATATACTTTAATGCAACACCATCATACAGTTAGCTTGTCCAAATTAATAGATATATACTTTAATGCAACACCATCATACAGTTAGCTTGTCCAAATTAATAGATATATACTTTAATGCAACACCATCATACAGTTAGCTTGTCCAAATTAATAGATATATACTTTAATGCAACACCATCATACAGTTAGCTTGTCCAAATTAATAGATATATACTTTAATGCAACACCATCATACAGTTAGCTTGTCCAAATTAATAGATATATACTTTAATGCAACACCATCATACAGTTAGCTTGTCCAAATTAATAGATATATACTTTAATGCAACACCATCATACAGTTAGATTGTCCAAATTGTTTAATAGGAAAGTTTCAAAGTTTTAAAATCAGGCTCCGACGTCACTGCATTCAAGATAGCCTATATATGCCCCGCCGCATGCCGCAGAGTATGTTTATTCATAGTTCCCATCAAGTGTTGGTTGTTTTCTGGCACACAGTTCAGATTTACTAACAGCATCTTTAATATGTCCTAGCTCCAGAAATCTCTTCACAGCTACATTGTTCTTCAATTTCCGCTCTTCATTTTCCAGTAGTCTGTCCAATTCAGCTTTAGCAATGTCACCCATGTCCACTCACAGCCTGCCGTTTATTTTAGTCTGTCCAGCAAGTCTATCTGCCACTTTATTGTCATGCACTCCCACATGCCCTGGACAATAAAGCCATGTTAGGCTCATCACAGTTGACGGGCTTAACAGATGAACCCATTCTTTTCGTAACAAATGTTTCTCCATCTTGCGAACCATACTGTGTAATGTCAGAGTGACGTCATGAACTACATCCTTGGCAACTAGCTAGTCGTTTGACGACGAAACAATCTCAATTTCCGTTCTCATGATTGACACGAATATTTCATGATTTGTTTTAAATATTTGGTGCGAATGTTTAATAGCAATATTCTCTAGTTCAGAACGATCACATAGAGCATAATCATACAGTTATTTTGTCCATATTCTAAATGACTGGAATATATAGCTATTATAATGATACATATTATTCATGAAGATAGTGAAGAACACAAACATTACCTTCACAGAACATAAATAGCTTCACCACACATAAATCTTCAGACTCTTGAGCTGACTTTGACAATAAATGGTAGCTACATAGACCAGGATGGTGACACCAAAAAAAGGAAGTTAGAATTCGAATTGCAAAAGCAGCATTGACTTTGAAGAATCTTGAGAAAATGTGGCATTCAAAAGTTATAAGCAAAAAATCAAGTTAAGATAATTCAATTCATATACAATACCCACCCTCATTTAAGCATGTGAAAGCTGGAAAACAAATAAAGAAATAGACGATAAATTATACACAGTTGAAAACAAATGCCTCAGGAAAGTAGTCGGTATAAAGTGGAACAAATTCTAGAACAACACAGAGATAAGACAGACGAGCAAACAACAATCAGTCTCATGGGTGATCAGAAAAAAAAGATGGACATATATTGGTCATGTGATGAGAAGAAACAACCAGAGAATCCGAAAACAAGCTATCAAGTGGAACACAAAACACCGAAGAAAAAGAGGTTTACCACAAGAAACTCTAATAGAGAGGACATTATTAAGAGACGCCGGCTTAGCAGAAAGAACATCCTTTGATGAGGCTGAAAAGCTCGCTGAGAACAGGAAATCTTAACAAGCTGCCATACGAGCCCTATATGATGTTTGGCGGCACGAGACGGATGTGAGATGTGAGAATTTGTCATCTCTTTAATGCACATTTTGACCACGAAATGACTACTCATGTGAGGTAAAATTACAGATGCAAGGTTACCAGAACCAACGAAGACATGTCTGATCCCATGATGTTTCTTTTTTAATACTATGTTTCTGGTGATCTTTCGTCTGGCCAGCGGGGTGAGGTCATGAGATCTCCATCACAAGGTGCACATGAGATGGAATTTCATGCGAAACAATATCACCCACTTCCTATCCGTATCGTATCCTCATTAAAGTCATGTTCGTTTACTGCATAATACAGACATTGACATTAATCTACAAATATAAAAATGGATGTATGTATGCATATATATATATATATTATGTGTGTGTGTGTTTTTTCAGGAAAAGGCTAAAGCAATTTCAGTCAAACTTAATATGAGGGTAAGAATCCCTAGCACCCCTAGGGTTTGGGAGTAACATGTAAAAATAATCGAAAACTACCGATAATAAAATTAGCCCAGTGATGGAAGGGATGTAACCCCCGTTATATTTATGCGCAGTGCCTGCCTCGGATTGTGGGCCGTGCCGGATAGCGTTGAAATGAGTAGAACTGTGTAGAACTCTGGAAAGTTTTAAAGTCATTATGCCCCGGTCTTGGGCTCATGATGTTCGAGTCGCTCTTTTGGTTGATTGTATAAATAAATGTTTCCTACTTTATTTGGCAGTGATAGGGTGATTTTTTTTGGATCCAAGTTCATTAATACTTTTTTTAAAAATTTCTGTGAAGAGTTTATATTTTTATGCGGATGTAAGACCTTCATACTTTTAAATGTATTTTTTCCTTATGTTTATATCAGCTTTTTATTGTGTTCTATAATAGATTTCACTGCTCAGTTTACTTATCTCTTGCACATTTTATATGGGGAGCAGACGATTGTTGTTAGTTTCAGAAAGTTTTAAATGTTGTGATAGATCAGTGATGTAGATTCGGCATGGGGGCATAGAGCTGGGGTGGGATGGGGATGATATGTAAAAATAATCGAAAACGACCGATATTAGTCTTTAATCCACAGTTTTCGGGGTCGATGAGATGAGTAATGACACTCCCGATGCCGTTGAAGTTCAAGTTCAGCCTCCATCGCATGGGGGGATGTGAGATGGGGTTCCTCTCTAATCGAAGATTAGGATAAATAAATACCTGGGCAACGCCGAGTAATCAGCTAGTAAAACTATCAAAGAAGGTTAACTCTTTCGGTCCAAAACATCGCTGACATTGTTGGTAGATCTTGAGCGAATATACCAATCAATACTCAAAGTCGTATTTAGGCACTCTAAGTAATGAAAAGTAGCATTTTTGTAACACAACATTTGGTTTTATTTTATAGAGTAACTTCCTTCTAATTTGATAATATCGAATTTCTACAGAAACTGTATTCTCGCACATCATGTACAATAATTCAGGGGTGAAAGAGTTACAAGTAAGCACTGTAAATGTGATTGCTAAACTGACAGAATTGCCATTGTAGTAGTATACTCCTCATAAAAAGTGAAGAAACACATTTGTAAAGCTTATTAATGTTTTTTTTAAATTTAATTGTTGAAAGTGTAACTTAAATGAAAGAATGTTCATACGTGAACACAGCTCACTCAAGATTATTTCTAATTTGCACATGTAATTGGAGATTTTATGAAACAAGCAGAAGATGAAAAAGAAGACGAAGAAGAAGAAGAAGAAGAGGAAGAAGAAAACGGTTAGCACCATAGCAACCATAACAACAAGGACAGCAACAACGATCTTAACGCTCTAATTTTGTTTACAACTACAACAACCACTCATTGATTGTCCCCTGGGGAACTGTGCCTCCCTAACAGCTCTCTTGTAGGCCTCTCGGTTGTGAGCAAGATGGCCTGCCGCTGATGCATCCATTTGCAGATCATCAACGATGTCTTGCAGCCATCTTCGTTTTGGTCTTCCTCTCTTTCTTTATCCCATTATGTACACTTCCAAGACGGTCTTCTCTAGATTATCATGACGTTTAATGTGTCCAAAATATTTAAGTTTTCTCTCTTTAATCCTCTTTACTAGCCAGCCTTCTTCAATATTAAGTTCTTGTAGTATAGATCTATTTGTTCTTTTTTGTGTCCATGATATTTAAATAACTATTCTGTAGCATTTACATTCAAAGGCATTTATGTGTTTCTCAGCTGTTTTGTTAAGTGTCCAGGTCTCACAGCATATGTTGCGATGGGAAAAATGTATGCCCTTAAAAATCTTATTTTTGTGGTTCTGTCTGCTCCTCTCCAGAGATTCTTTATTTGTTTTACTTTCTGAAGAGCGATAGATTTCCTCCTTTTAATTTCCCTCATTGTATCTCCATTATTAGTTAGTAGTGATCCAAGATATTAAAACCTCTCCACTTCTTCCAGTTTTTCCTCATTGATACATATATCAGCTCCCTTGTTTGTTTTGTCAGTTGTCATCCCATTAAGATAGAGGTTTTGCTCTTCGCTGTTCTTACGGACTGACATAATTAGTTTTTCCATTCATTTTTGTGTTGTGGACAGTAATACTGTATCATCAGCATATCTTATCTCTGGTATTTCATAATTTCCAATTGGTATGGCATCGTAATATTCTACAACAACTGTCCTAACAATTTAACTTTCTTAACAACATTAACAGCGATCATAACACTCTAACTTTGGTAACATATTAACAGCGATCATAACACTTTAACTTTGGTAATAACATTAACAGCGATCATAACACTCTAACTTTGTTAACAACATTAACAGCGATCATAACACTCTAACTTTGTTAACAACATTAACAGCGATCATAACACTCTAACTTTGTTAACAACATTAACAGCGATCATAACACTCTAACTTTGTTAACAACATTAACAGCGATCATAACACTCTAACTTTGTTAACAACATTAACAGCGATCATAACACTCTAACTTTGTTAACAACATTAACAGCGATCATAACACTCTAACTTTGTTAACAACAAAACCTAAGACAGACATTTATGTTTTCCTATTGTGGTCCAGTGTAAAGTCCTCAGAGAGATAAACACTTGGAAATTACCAGAGTTCAAGGCTGTCGTTCACCAGGCTCATCAAGATAAGATAAGGAACAGGCTTGTGTGGAAAACACGACAGATAGAACGCACGAAGGTCACACTCGTGAGATCTGAAACAGTCTGGCATGTCATCGCGCTGATGATGGTGGTTATGGCACTGATAATGAAGAAAATAAGCGCGACATTTTAATCCAAAGAGACCGTAAGTGAAGATGAGATAAATAAGGTTGGTGAAGAGAAACTGAGAGATTTTCGTCAGATCTTGAGTTAATATGGAAGGTACGGACCGAAAGAAACCCTTTCTGTAGAGAAGCAAAAAGTCTAAATTATATCCCGAGCCGTGTCCATTTGATGAAGAGACAGTGTAGATCGATTCTGAAGTGTCTGTATGGATACTTCGCTCTCCGTGTCAACCCTTTATGTATATTATTTCCCGTGGAGCGTATATGCATATTATTCTTGTATATAATGAAAATAGAATGTCAATTTTCATCACTAGAGCCAGTTTTACCGCAGTTGTCCTTTCTTTTATGTCCATACTTGTATATCTCACAGTCGCTCTCTATGACAGCACGGTTACTTGTATATCTCACAGTCGCTCTCAATGACAGCACGGTTACTTGTATATCTCACAGTCGCTCTCTATGACAGCATGGTTACTTGCATATCTCACAGTCTCTTTCTATGACAGCACGGTTACTTGTATATCTCACAGTCGCTCTCTATGACAGCATGGTTACTTGCATATCTCACAGTCTCTTTCTATGACAGCACGGTTACTTGTATATCTCACAGTCGCTCTCTATGACAGCACGGTTAGTTGTATATCTCACAGTCGCTTTCTTTGACAGCACAGTTACTTGTATATCTCACAGTCGCTTTCTATGATAGCACTGTTAGTTGTATATCTCACAGTCGCTCTCTATGACAGCACAGTTACTTGTATATCTCACAGTCGCTCTCTATGATAGCACGTTTAGTTGTATATCTCACAGTCGCTCTCTATGACAGCACAGTTACTTGTATATCTCACAGTCGCTTTCTATGACAGCACAGTTACTTGTATATCTCACAGTCACTCTCTATGACAGCACAGTTACTTGTATATCTCACAGTCGCTTTCTATGACAGCACAGTTACTTGTATATCTCACAGTCGCTTTCTATGACAGCACAGTTACTTGTATATCTCACAGTCACTCTCTATGACAGCACAGTTACTTGTATATCTCACAGTCGTTCTCTATGACAGCACAGTTACTTGTATACTCAGCAAAATCGATTTTCACTTCCATCCTCCAACTGGAGCTTACAATGTTATATGCACCAACTCTTTCATGGAGAAATAAGGTATGTGACAAATGATGACATCATCATCATCATCATCATTATCAAGCTTTACACATAACAGCAACCACACTCTTTTATATTAGGACCTCATGGCGACACCTACAGGATGTAATATTAGAAGTCATATGTTCCTAACTGTGTCGACACCTACATGATGTAATATTAGAAGTCATATGTTCCTACTTGTGTTGACACCTACATGATGTAATATTAGAAGACATATGTTCCTACTTGTGTTGACACCTACATGATGTAATATTAGAAGTCATATGTTCCTACTTGTGTTGACACCTACATGATGTAATATTAGAAGTCATATGTTCCTACTTGTGTTGACACCTGCATGATGTAGTTTTAGAAGTCATATGTTCCTACTTGTGTTGACACCTGCATGATGTAATATTAGAAGTCATATGTTCCTACCTGTGTCGACAACTACAGGACGTAATGTTAGAAGTCATATGTTCCTACCTGTGTCGACACCTATAGAATGTGCTGTTAGAAGTCATATGCTCCTACCTGTGTCGACACCTATAGAATGTGCTGTTAGAAATCACATGTTCCTACCTGTGTCCACACCTACAGGATGTAATGTTGGAAGTCATATGTTCCTAACTGTGTCGACACCTACATAATGTAAAGTTGGAAGTCATATGTTCCTACCTGTGTCGACACCTATAGGATATACTTTTAGAGGTCATATATTCCTACCTGTGTCCACACCTATAGGATGCACTTTTAGAGGTCATATATTCCTACCTGTGTCCACACCTATAGGATATACTTTTAGAGGTCATATGTTCCTACCTGTGTCGATACCTATAGGATGTACTTTTAGAGGTCATATGTTCTTATCTGTGTCCAAACCTATAGAATGTACTGTTAGAGGTCATATATTCCTACCTGTGTCCACACCTATAGGATGTACTTTTAGAGGTCATATGTTCCTACCTGTGTCGACACCTATAGGATGTACTTTTAGATGTCATATGTTTCTACCTGTGTCGACACCTATAGGATGTACTTTTAGAGGTCATATGTTCCTACCTGTGTCGACACCTATAGGATGTACTTTTAGAGGTCATATGTTCCTACCTGTGTCGACACCTATAGAATGTACGTTTAGAGGTCATATGTTCCTACCTGTGTCGACACCTATAAAATGTACTTTTAGAGGTCATATGTTCCTACCTGTGTCAACACATTATGGGCTGATGTGGTCAGCATCACGCCTGACCATCGTTCCTTGTCTAGCTATAGAAGAACTCAGGTGCCAGTGTCTACAACTGGATGAGTTGGGCACCTCTGGCAGATTAAGGACCATTACCTCCATGTAGAACGAATGTATTACGTACCTCAGGGAACTGCTATATAAAAGTGTCAAAGAAACAAAAAAAGCTTTGAATTCTTTCTCTTCCCTGTAGATTCGTGAAAAAAGAGTGTCATGAATGTCGAAGAAATTCTATTAGAAATGAAAATAGACTTGAAAATAGATTAGACAAATTCTGTTTACATTGCTTATTGTGCATTTTTTCATATAATTTCAATATCCGAGGGGGGGGGGGGGGAGAACTTTGTTATTTTGGTTAAAGTTTGTCACAGTTCTACACAAATGCTGGTACAATCTCTAGGTTTAAAAAAATCTTCACGAACGAAAGTGCTGAGACACGTACAGCAAATTGTTATCGCTCAAAAGCTGCTGGAGTCAGCTCTGATTATGACTCTGAAGACCTATAAAAGCCAGTATCTCCGTCGACTCGTCCCCTACAATCAGAACAAGATTACCAACTGCGGCAGACTAGTTCTCAAAGCTTGTAAGTGTCATTCAATGGAGGATTGTTTTTTAAATTTTTAAATTCTGATATTAGTATACAAACCTGATTAACTGATTGTATTTCTGCTATTAATCATGCGATTTCGGACATGAAAATTTAAATTCCTTGACTGCCAGCCAAATGCTAAATCGAATATAATCTAAAAATTGCACAGTTTGTAAATTTCTCACATGTATGGTTACACAGCTTCTGGTAATCATCACTTACTATTTTGATATAGTTCAATTGTGTGATGTTCATGTCCTACTGTTCTAATACTGTATTGTTTATGTTCTACTGTTGTAATAGTGTAATATTCATAACATTGTAGTGTTCCTGACCAACTGCTCTAATAGTGTAGTGTTTATGTTCTACTGTTCTAGTAGTGTAGTGTTTATGTTCTACTGTTCTAATAGTGTAGTGTTTATGTCCAACTGTTCTAATAGTGTAGTGTTTATGTTCTACTGTTCTAATAGTGTAGTGTTTATGTCCAACTGTTCTAATAGTGTAGTGTTTATGTTAAAGAAGCACTTCAAAAAAAGTGCAGTGGCAACTGGAAGATCATGGGTTCAATCCAGGGACCGGGAAAAAAAAAGCAACAACTCACAAGACCTCTGAGAGTCATGACCCAGAGGGCCCCCCCCCTCCTAGAGTGTCAGGAGTTTAAAGTGCCGAAACACTTGTCTGAGGGGGGGGGGGGGGTACTTCCTCTGATGATCTGAAGGAGTTGTGTTGTTGTTCCGCTCTCTACGGTAGAGAGTTTCCTGCATATGTTCTACTGTCCTAATAGTGTAGTGTTTATGTTCTACTGTCCTAATAGTGTAGTGTTTATGTTCTACTGTCCTAATAGTGTAGTGTTTATGTTCTACCATTGTTAAGTGTAGTGTTCATGTCCTACTGTTCTAATGCTGTTCGATTCATTAGTTCTTTAGTGACTTTAATTAAACGTCCTACAGATATCAATACCAGAGTAATCTGAAGTCTTTCTTCCATGTTACAGGAAGGAAAGATCTATAATTTTTTTTAAAGTTGTGTTTTCTTATATAAACTATCATGTAAAACTATCCTATCTCACGTTATTGTACCACCAGCATATTTCATTGTATTACAAGTATGACTATGTTTACTTTTGCATCTTATCGCTGTTGATTACTTTCATAATTTGAACCTTTCTTCCTATGTTGTCTAGGCGGTAATGTCCCTTACATTGAGTTGCTAGCTCTTGGTTGTCTCACCCTACTCCTGGCTTAGTATCTTCCTCTTACATTCTGGCAATTCTCAGAGTATTTCACATTTTATTTCGTTGTTATTATGCTGAAATTTATCATGTAATAATCGGACACTAAATGTGTAAGTGCAAGAAGGAGTTTTACTTGTCTCAATCAATGATTGAGCTTCGTTATAAAAGCATAAGGAAGGCCGAGGTAGGCCTGCAGCTATGTATTGCTCACTCAGTCATTCAACATTTATCAGAATAGAGGCAAGACTCTCCTCCACTAGCAATAACTTCACATTTCACTGTATTCTCACATGATGTAGATTAGCAGTGTTCATCAATAAAGTATTTGTTATAGTACAGTACACTGTAGGTTGTCTTTCTTGTCGATTTTCTCGTATACCTTTCGGTGTTGAGAGACAAATAGAGTCTTGATATGGTTCGGTGATTTGCTTCATATAATGAGATATTTAATGCTTCTATAATTTCCTCCCTCTACCTCTTGCGTGGGTGGCCTCTTCCTCTGTTACCTACAAATCTTAGTGTGAATGTTTTCTATGGCATACTGTCTGGTGGTAGTTGTGTAACATGGACAAACCATTTGATTTACTGCTTCTGGATATAATTTTCTACTGGTGTTACTCCAGCCTTTGCCCTGATCGTGTCATTTCTTATTTGCTCTCTTCTCGTCATATTTACTATTATCCTTAAACATCTCTTTTTTGCCGTGATTATGTTTCTTTTGTTTTTGGCTGATAGTGTCCATGTTTGAGGTTCACAGATAAGAGTTGGGAGAAAAGTGTGTTGTACAGTGCCCTTTTTTTTCATTTGTGATGCATTTGTTTTTCTAGTAAAGGAGTCATTTGTCCAATGACTTAATTTGTTTTACTGCATCTGTTCTCATTCTCTGCGTCAATTGTCCCTGAGGATGATATTATGCTACCTGGGTATTTGAACTGTTTCACTTGTTTCAAGGGCTGGTTGTCTACGAAGATCTTTGTTTGGATTTCTTCTCTCACTATGATCACGACTTCCGGCTTTTCAGCACTGATCTTCCATGTTGTGGCTTTTACATGCTCTTGTTAAATTATCCATGTTCTGCTATAGGGCTTTTTCTGATGTGGCTATAAGTGCTTGATTGTCAGCAAAAGAGGAGTTCGTAGCTTGTTAAGCCTGTTAATTAATCACTGAATAGACCATAATGTAAACGTGATTTTAGCTTGCTATATGCACATGCATGTTATAAAATTTGCATGACTTGCTTTACATCGACATTTGCTTTTTGTCGAGGTCTAGATCCCAGCTCGCAGTATCTTCAAGGTGCTCTTTTAGAGGACGTAGGGCACTCTACTGGTGCTGCTCCCTCTTTACTTTCAAATAATTCCACCCAGCGAAAGCCAGGGGCTTGATTTTTTAAGAACGTTGACCAATTTCTACAGCACGTGCAGACACCGTTAACACAGCTATATAGTTTAATAAGCTTTGTAGACACCGTTTCCAAAGCTATAGCAGCTTAATACGCTTTTGTAGACACCGTTTGAAAAGCTATAGAAGCTTCATTAGCATGCGATATATCTGTGTTATTTTGTAGCACAGACTATAGCTGCGTTTGTCCAAACATTTTTCTGTGATTAATTATTGGAATATGTCTTGATATGTTGGCACAACTTCCACTATTATCTATCAACAAACGCGTCTTAATCTTCATGCTTTACTTCTGAAATACTTCACGAGATAAAACACTCTGTTGATTCTCTCATTTAAAGCATATTCTTCTTATCGCTCTCCGTCTTCTCTCCCGAGAAAAAATCAGTGAAAAGAAGAAGATCATTCATTCGTTTGCATGTCCCTTGGGGAACTTTGCCTCCCTAACAGCTCTCCTGTAGGCCTCTCGGTTGTGAGCAAGATGGCCAGCAGCTTGCTAGATCCATTTGTAGATCATCAACAATGTCTTGCAGACATTTTCGCCTTTTTCTTACTCTCTTTCTTTTTCCCATTATGCACCCTTCCAAGACGGTCTTCTTTAGAATATATTGACGTTTAATATGTCCAAAATATTTAAGTGTTCTCTTTTTAATTCTCATTACTAGCCAGCCTTCTTCAATATTAAATTCTTGTAGTTTGGATATATTTGTTCTTTTTTCTGTCCATCATATTTGAAGAAATCTTCTGTAGTATTTATATTCAAAGGCATTTATGTGTTTCTCAGCTGTTTTGTTAAGTGTCCAGGTCTCACAGGCATATATTGCGATGGGAAAGATGCATATCCTTAAAAATCTTATTTTTGTAGGTCTGTCTGCTCCTCTCCACAGATTCTTTACTTGTTTTACTTTCTGAAGAGCGATAGATGTCCTTTTAATTTCCCTCATTGTATCTCCATTATTAGCAGTGATCCAAGATATTAAAAACTCTCCACTTCTTCCAGTTTTCCTCATTGATACATATTTCAGCTGCCCTGTTTGTTTTGTCAGTTGTCATCAATTTAGTTTTCTTCGCATTAAGATAGAGGTTTTGCTCTTTGCTGTTCTTACAGACTGACATAATTAGTTTTTTTTGCATTCCTTTTTGTGTTGTGGACTGTGTCGTCAGCATATCTAACCTCTGGTATTTCATAAGCTCCAGTTCTTATAACATTGTAATATTCTTTGTCTACATCTTCTCTAATATTCCTCATTATAATTTCAGTATACAAATTAAATAAGCAAGGCGACAATATGCATCTCTAACGGACCCCTTGTTTTATGTCAAACCAAGTTGTTGTTTCACCATTTATTCTTACTGCTGCTTGTTGGTCTAGATACAGCAGTGATGTTAATTGTATCAAATGTGTTGGAAATCCCATTTTTTTCCAATATTTCCCAAAGTTTCTGATGTTGTGCAAAATCAAATGCCTTTGAGCAGTTTATAAAGGATAAATATAGATTGACATTAAACTCTCTGGATTTCTATTTTATTAATCTTATATTGAATATATGATCCCTTGATCCTCTTCCTTGCCTGAAACCAGCTTGGACCATATTGACTTCTTCTATTATTTTACGAAGTCTATCCATTATGATTTTTAACAGAATTTTACTGCCATGAATAATCAGGGCAACAGTTCTTTAATTTGTGCATAATTTCAGCTTACCATTTTTTGGCAGTGGTATGAATAGAGTTATTTTCCATTCTTTTGGACAAATACCTGAATGCCATATCATTTCACATAGTGCATGATAGATTGTTGCACATTCCTTTCCTCCTGCTTTAATAAATTCAGCTGTTACCTGATCACACTATCTCTTCCACACTTCTGATGTCCTTCCATTCTTTTGCAACAATATTGTATGTATTGTTGTTTGTCATTCCTTATGTTTCTTCGTACTTCTTTTGTTAAAGTTTTATATTTCTCTTTGTTGTAGTTTGTCACTTTCCATTGCATCTTCATTTCTCTACGTTGTTTTATCAGTTCTAGTGTACCTGCTGTAATCCATCCATTCTTTTGTGTTTTCTTTACTGGAACCATGTCTTTAGCTGTTGTTATTAAGATATCTTTGGCCTGCGTAGCCAATTCATCTGGTGTCATCTCCTCCTGTACAGCCATCAGGATTTCGAAACGGTTCTTCACTTCTATACCGTATTGTTCTCTTATATATGTAAGATAAAAGCGGAGTGGTCTTGATCCCGTAACTGTCTTTTTTATCTTTATCTTCATGTCTTCTATTAATAACTCATGGTCCGTGTCACAATCAGCACCTGGTAAAGTTTTTGTTGATGTTATACTTGATCTCCACCTTCTTTGCACTAAAATGTAATCTATTTGATTCTTGATTTTCCCACCAGGTGATGTCCATGTGTAAAGTCTTCTTGGATGTTGTTTAAAAAGTGTTTTAGCAATCATTAGCTCATTTTCCAAGGAAAACGCCACTAGATTGTCACCTGCCTCATTTCTTTGTCCTATGCTAAATTTCCCCATAACATATACTTCGTCTTCTGCTCTTTCTGTATCAATCTTTGAATTAAAATCCCCCACTATAAATACAATAACATTTTCCCGTACCTGGTCTATCGTCGCTTGCAGTGTGTTATAAAGGTCTTCCACTTCCTCTTCTTCTACTGCTGATATAAGTGCATATACCTGGATGATTGTTACATTTCTAGAAGTGACTTTAAGTCCGATTGTGAGGATTCTATCACTTACTGGATTGTAGCCTAGTAATGCCTTTAATGTTGATTTGTCCAAATAAAAAGCCACTCCATTCTTTCCTCCTAAGTCTCTACCAGAGTATATAAAGATGTTATCGTTCTCGCTCTTGAAGTGTCCTGATCCTTTCCATTTGTCAGATATTATAGGTATTTTATTGCCAGAACAATCACGCCAAAAGAAATCCTCTTTTAAAACTCCTTTTATCACTGCATTTAGAGTGAACAGAATGTTTCTTGTAATGTTCCAGAGCCATGTTCATCTACGCTTTCCTGATCCTACTACCAGCGGTTGTCTTTGCTCAAGGCACGGCCCAGCTGGAGAATGAGCTTTTTACAGCTCTAGATCAGAACGGTGACGGACACATTACCAAAGCTGAGGCTGAGGGCTATTTTCTGGTAATCTGTCTGTTTCTCTGTCTGTCTGTCTGTCTGTCTGTCTCTCAAACTGTCTGTCGGTCTGTCTATCTTTCTGTTTCTATCTGTCTGTCTGTCTGTCTGTCCAACTCTCTGTCTATCTGTCCGTCTGTTTGTCTGTCTGTCTCTCAAACTGTCTGTCGGTCTGTCCGTCTGTCAATCTTTCTGTTTCTGTCTGTCTGTCCAACTCTCTGTCTGTGTCTGTCCGTCTGTCCATATATCTATTTGTATGGTTGTCTGCCTGCCTGCCTGTCTGTCTTAAGTTCAGTTTTTCTGTGAGATAATCAGAAATAAAATGTTTACCTTCTCTCAGTCTTATGACACCAACAACGATAAAGAGATCACCCCAGCCGAGTTTCAGGCCGGAGTTGACAAATTGGACCCAGCATTCCATGGTAGTGTTCATATTTTACCTGTTCATGTTTTCTTCGTTTGTCTCCTCATTCATTCATTCATAATCCCCCCTTCATAAGAAAAAAAATATCATAAGACAAAAACATCATAATCAAGATCAGTGTTAGTGAAGTAGAAAAGACTAACTGAAAGCTGAATGTCCCATTATATGATTTTCACTTGATTTTCAAGTCATATGTAGGATTAAAACACTAAGACTACAGAAATTAGAAGTCACTGAGTTATTAAATGATTGATTAAGTGACTGATTAAGTCTTTGATTGATTTCTGTTACCAAAGTTTTAAGTTTGGGTACACAGGGCGGTCTGACATTCTGCCCTATATCGCACAGCCTTCTCTCTGTTCCAAACACTATACAAATGTGCTTCACATATAAGAAACATAATTTTAAAATTCACATAAAATAAAATTAAAATAATAAAAAAGTCTCATATTACTCTTATCCAAGCACTTTGTACAGAAAGAAACAACGTATGTGTACAAGAACAGAACGTTATTCCCCCAGAATCACACAAATTAATATCTATCACACAACTCTTCAGAAGAAAATCAATTAAATTCAGTGCCTGTAAAAAGACTGTAAAATAGCATGTAAATTTTATGAATCACCGAGGCAGTATTATCCACATGAAGTAGATACTGGAAAAGTCTTTAGTTGTAGGAAGTAGCATAGCTTATATATATATATATATATATATATATATATATATATAGTCTGACAATTAAGTAATGAGACTAATTACATAAAAAATAAGCAACAGTTGAAGATATAACCTGTATTTTATTCCAAGTAAGCCCCTTGTGCATTGATAAAGCGAGTGGAACGATCTAACAAACACTGGAACTATCTCTTTTTATTGGTATGGCCCTTAACTCGATGTTACGGCCCTTTGGATGGCATCAGTATCGTCAAAGAAGCGTCCTTTCAATGGCAACTTTAATTTTAGGAATAGAAAATAATCGCAGGGAGACAAATCTGGGGAATAGGGTGGATGGTTGAGAACACACTTGTTTTGGGCCAAAAATTCCTGTACAACTACCGCCCTGTGAGCCGGTGCATTATCACGAAGAAGGAAAAAACTGTCAGGTGTTGAATACTCGGGTCGGACTCGGAGAATCCTTTTCAATAGGCGTCTCAAAATACTTAAATAAACTTTGGTAATGACAGTCTGTCCCTCTGGAATAAATTCTTTGTGAGTAACTCCTTTGCTGTTGTAGAAGCACACCAACATTGTCTTCACCTTCGACTTTTGACAACGAATTTTTTTGCCTTTTGGTGATGATGATGACTTGCACTGAGCACTTTGGCAATCAGTTGTGGGATCATAGCGGAAAATCCATGTTTCATCCTCTGCAACAATCAAATGTAAGAAATGTTTATTTCTACGACACGTTTTGATGATGCTTTTTGCGTACTCAACACCCTGATGTTTTTGGTCATCAGACAACGAATGTGGTACAAACCGGCAATCAACTTTTTTCTTGCCCAAATCTTCCACTAAAATTTTACGAATGGTCTCTCGGTTAACACCAAATTCATCTTCCATCATCTTCACATTCAAACAATGATCTTCTTGTATCCGTTCTCTGACTTTTGCAATGAGTTCCTCATTACGAACAGAAACTGGGCGTCCATGTCTAGTTGCATTTGTAATCGTTTCCACACCACTTTTGAATCGTGAATACCACCTGAATATCTGTGCATGAGATAAACAATTATCCGTATAAACTTGTGGGATCAATTCAACTGTCTCAATGGCACTTTTTCCGAGTTTTAAACAGAATTTAATGTGAGCTTTTTTCTCCATGCTGATTTCGTAACAATGCACCTCTGACTAGGTCAACATAATGGCGGCTTGTTTGGCGCTTATCGGGCGGCGATGAAAAATTGCCAGATCATAGTTGACGGTGGCCTCTTTGGATTCCATGCTTTTCTTCATAGATGGCATTTTTGCCTCGGCCATAATAACATCAGTCTGATTACTTAATTATCGGACCGTATATATATATATGTATATATATATATATATATATATATATATATATATACTCACGGAAAAAAGTAAGTGTGCAATGCTTTAAAAAGCACAATGAACGTGCTCGGGTGATGACTGAAATAAAATTTGGCACACATTATGTTTGATTATCTAATAACAGATAAAATGACAACTTTCAGGCCAGTCACATGTCAAAAAAAAGTGAAAAAAACTCACCTAATGTGGCTCACCACCCCAAGAAAATAAAATCAGGGTTTCAATATCGTGTGTGTTCTCCTCTGGCAGTTATCACTGCTTGACACCGCCTTCTCATCGAACCAATGACAAGTTGTATCAATTGTTGAGGCATGTTATTCTATTCTTCTTGCAACGCTTGGGCTAATTCTTGGCGGTTTCCAGGACGATTGTGTCGTCTTCACAACCTGTGGTCCAATTCATTCCAAATGTGCTCGATACCTGATAGGTCCGGTGAAACTGCTGGCCGTAGCAAGACAGTAATCTGGTGTTGCTGAAAGTGGTCCCTGACCACACGTGCGACATGTGGACGAGAGTTAACCTGTTGCAGTATCACGCCTTGTCCATTAGCATCCAGAAAAGGCATTACGTGGCGTGTAATGATTTCGTCCCTATTTCGTAAACCTGTAAGGTTGCCATTGAGGAAGACTAGGTTTGTTCGGCCAGCATAGGAAATTCCTCCCCAAACCATTACACTGCCTCCTCTAGCACACAGTTATTCGCAAAGCATTCTCCTCTTCCCCTGTACACTAAAGCACGACCATCATGGCCTTGCAGACAGAATCTGGACTCATCAGTGAATAGGATCCGTCTCCATTGATGATAAGGCCATGCCACATGGTGCCTGGCCCAGTTCAAGCAGGTTTGTCTGTGGCGAACTGTCAGTACTGGTCTAACTGCAGGCCTATGAGGTAAGAGATTTATCTCTCTGAGTCTGTTCCTCACTGTCCTGCCCGACACACGTCTTACACCTGGAATGTTGCAGGCAGTCCATGTTGCATGGAGAAACCTGTTACGAAGGTGCATGAGGTGGATGTAGCGGTCTTGTGCAAGGGTGGTAACTCGTGGTCTGCCGCTTCTATGGCGGTCAGCAAGGGAACCATTTTGGTTAAAACGACTTTGAAGGCGTGATATTGTGTTTCTGTGAACATTAAAATGTTGAGATACTGCTGCTACTGTTGATCCAGCAATTAACATCCCAACAGCTATTTCTCGCTGATGTTTGTTCAATCTTGGCATGATGAAAAAAGATGTTTATGTTGGAATTCCACTACTTCTTTCTTCAACGATTACGTGAAGAGATCTCTGAGAACAGAATTACACACTTACCCTCATTTTATCCGTGGTCAGTAACCAATCATGGATCACGCACGTGATTTCATTGGAGCTGTGGTTATCTCCCCATGAATAGTGCTATCAACTTCGTGCAGCACGGGGAAGTAGACAACACTCAGACAAAACTTTGTGCTAAATTTGATTTCATTTCACTCATGACAATGTAATTGATGCGCTTGACACCACTGCACACTTACTTTTTTCCGTGAATATATATATATATATATATATATATATATATATATATATATATATATGCATATATGTGGGAGAATATTGCAAATATAAGCAACAGAATAAGCACATTTTTTAAATAGAAGAAGTCTAGGTTTTGAAAGACACATACTATATATTTTTCAGAGCTGACTAAAGTTTGGGTTAGTCTTAAACAGTTTCCATAGATAAAATGGAGCATTCTGTAATAGAATTCGATGCACTAACTTGATCTTTTTTTTATAGGAACCTGTTCTTAAAAGGTATAATTTTGATATGCTTTTGTTTAAACTAGATGATAGTTTAAATTCTATTTCTATACGGTTTCGTTTTGATTGCAACTAATAACACAAGCAAGAATAATGTGTTTTGCATAAAGTTATCTGTGTAGCATTGACATTTTTATGTGGTAGTATAAGAGGTAAAGTATATGGAAGAGCACAGATTAGTAGTCTTACAAATAAAATACCAGGGTGTTGTTATATAAAATGTTATTGTAAACACAGGAAAGGAGCAGGCCCTGTATAAACTCCTAGACCGAAACCTGGACAGCCATGTCAACCAGGCTGACGTTGACGCTGTCTTCGCCTTGGCTGACAGCAACAGAGACGGCAACATCACCAAAGCTGAATACACGACGTAAGTCAAATTGTAGCACCTAGTCTGAATCGATTATGGGCGCCGTGTAAGCACTCAGAGCATGCCAGTTATTAGGACTTCGATGTTTTAAGAAAGTTACAACACGTTATAGTCAAATTATAAGACGTTCTTGTCAATGTTACAGGACGTTCTTCTCAGTGTTACAAGACGTTCTTGTCACTGTTACAAGACGTTCTTGTTAGTGCAACTTGTTAGTTTATAAAAAAGATCCTAGGATCACTGGATGTTCTAGTACACATTGATATCATGTAGTGTGTGCTATGCCTGAGATCAGATTAGGTTTCCTGAAACTAGCTTAAAACGAAAGGTCGCTTGCAATTTACATAAGAAAACTCCGTTTATACTCCAAGAATATTCACAACTAAAGACAACTAAAGTTATACTATCGCATGTATAAATGACTGATTTCTGTAGCAGGATCTGTGAATGTAATCATTATTCTAGGCGGTTTTCTTGAGATCAGAAATTACGTGGACGATTCAAAATCAGCTGCGAAGCAATAGGTGTTAGAAATATGCATAAAATATGCAAATTATATACATATATATATATATGAAAGAAATAAAATAAAATAAAATAAATACACAAAATACTCGCCAAAGAGTCAGAAAGTTTCTGCATATAATTTTAAAAGGTCATGTCCTTTGGTTTGTCATTACTTGTAGACTTGTTCCTTCCGTGTTAAAAAGGCCTTTTGGCTATTTTAACCAACAACCATCATTACACACGTGGTAAAATTATCTAGCAAGCCCATGCGGACATAAAAAAAAAATTCAAGAATAAATGTTGGTGGAAAATTTTAGTATGAAGAAACTGGAAGTATAATATTATTATAACTCTGTTTATTTGTGTAGCACTGTATGTTTATTTGCATAGCTCTGTTTATTTTTATGGTTATTTATGTTTATTTTTATAGTTCTGTTTATTTATTTGTTAGCTCTGTCTGTTTATATTTGTAGCTCTGTATGTTTATTTTTGTTGATCTATCTGTTTACTTTTTAGCTCTGTATGTTTATTTAGGTACCTCTGTGGGTTTATTTTTGTACTTCTGTCTGCTTCCTTTTGTAGCTCTGTCTGTTTATTTTTGTATCTCTGTGTATTTATTTGTGTAGCTCTGTCTGTTAATTTTTTTAGCTCTGTATGTTTGTTTTTGTAGCTCTATTTATTTGTGTGGTTCTGTCCGTTTATTTTTTGTAATTCTGTTTTTGTAGCTCTGTCTGCTTATTTTTATATATGTCTGTATTTATTTTTTAACCTTTGTATGTTTATTTTTGTAGCTCTGTATGTTTATTTGTGTAGCTCTCTCTGTTTATTTTCGTAGCTTTGTATGTTTATTTTTGTAGTTCTGTATTTTTACTTTTGTAGTTCTGTCTATTTGTTTTTGTAGTTCTGACTATTTATTTTTATAGCACTGTATGTTTATTTTTGTGGCTCTGTGTATTTCTGTAAATTTCTATTTGTAGCTGTATCTGTTTATTTTTCTGGCTCTGTATGCTTATTTTTATAGCTATGTCTGTTTATTTTTGCAGCCATGTGTGTTGTTTATTTTTGTAGCACTGTATATTAATTTTTGTAGCTCTGTATATTTATTTTTGTGGTTCTGTCTGTTTATTTTTGTATCTCTTTATGTTTACGTTTTAGCTCTTTATTTGTATTTGTATTTTTGTAGCTATGACTGTTTATTTTTCTGGTTTCGTCTGTTTATTTTGATAGCTCCTTATAATTGTTTTTGTAGCACTGTATGTTTATTTTCGTAACTCTGAATGCTTATATGTTTAGCTCTGTCTTTTTATTTTGTAGCTATATCTGTTTATTTATGTGGAGCTGTATGTTTATTTTTTTAGATCTTTTTATTTTTGTGAATCTTTTTATTTTTGTAGATCTATCTCATTATTTTGAAGCTCTGTATTAATTTTTCAACTGTCTCTTTATTTTTGTAGTTGTGTCTTTTTTGTAGCTCTGTACGTTTATTTTGTAGTGCTGTATGTTAATTTTTAGAGCTCAGTATGTTTATTTGTGTAGCTCTGTATGTTCAGTTTTGTAGGATTGTTTATATTTGTAGCTCTTTATGCTTATCGTTATAGCTCTACCTGTTTATTTTGAACTCTTTGTTTATTTTTATAGATTTGTACGTTTGTGTTTGTTTTTGTAGCTCTGTATGTTCATTTTTGTAACTCTGTTTTTTTTGTAGTTATGTGTTTTTTTTTTTAGCCTGTATATTTATTTTTGTAGTGCTATATGTTAATTTTTGTAGCTTTGAATGTTTATTTGTGTAGCTCTTTCCTTTTTTTTTTAATTGCCCGCATGGGCTCGCTAGATAACTTTACCACGTGTGTGGTGGGGGTTTGTAGGTTAAAATCTACTTAAGCTGGGTAGAAAGACCACCTTTATATTTATTTATATCATGGTGCCTTCCGTGCCACTTGAAGATCTTCCCATGTGAGGTTGCTTATTTTTGTAGCTCTATTTAATATTTTCGCTCTCTATATTTATTTTTATAGTTCTCTATGTTGTTTTTTTAATCTCTGTATGTTTATTTTTCTACCTGTGCATATTTATTTTTGTATTTCTGTATGTTTATTTTTGTTGCTCTGTCTGTCCATCTTCACACCTTCTTTAGTTGTTTTAGCATATGAGGAGTGATATACTTCTTATTGTAATACTTTGAGTATGTGATACTTACAGCAGGAAAATAAATGAGTTGTCCCCCTTTATTCCACAGCCTGTTCAATCTTGTTTTCCTCATTGTTGGTTAAACAGCAGAAGACACTAATTTGTAACCATGACAACGCAATAAATACCAAATGATGAAACTGTGTAATTATATACCATCAAGTGGCTTCTTCGGGTTTAAAAAAAACAGCTGATGCTCAGAAGCTGTGTTACAATTGAAATAATCTCATGAATAAAATCACATGATCAAAGACTATGTGAATTAAGTTGTTTTGTAATTTTATGCATTTCACTTTTATGTGGCTTCACAACTCAAACTACACCACACTCTAATATGATTGTACAGTGGTCATTTTGTGCTCTCCAAGAAAACTCAGAGATGATTATATTGTGAACTATCTCTGGCTGGGTGGTGTAACAGTACTTGTAACAAGATCATTACGGCAGGTAGTGCGATCGTAAACATGTGTTGGTTAATAATAACGTGTTAATGGTGTGTACCGTGCCTAACAGTAAAATTTCAGCAGACATTATCCATAAACTAGATGGTCAAGTGAACTAACAGATTAACTTCGGTTAGTATGGAAGTAATAAAAGCAACCAGGCAGTCCAGCATTCTCAGGATACTCTAGTTGCCAGCATCAGAGAGATAACTTGTCCAAAATTGTTGAATAGCCAATAAACTGTAACACAGGGTTAACATGTCCAAATTATGTTAATATTCAAATAATCTAGTCCAGCAATATCATATAGATAAAGAAAAGAAAGGTACAATTCTCGTTTCCAAGCTATTCAGGCATACTGGGGTTATGGTGTTAGGCCCGTATTTCCAAGACCTTCTACACATGAAAATATGGTGTCATCAAACAGTTAGTTTGTTCAAATTAATAGGTATATACTCTAGTCCAACACCATGAAACAGTTAGCTTGTTCAAATTAATAGATATATGCTCTAGTCCAACACCATGAAACAGTTAGCTTGTTCAAATTAATAGATATATGCTCTAGTCCAACACCATGAAACAGTTAGCTTGTTCAAATTAATAGATATATGCCCTAGTCCAACACCATGAAACAGTTAGCTTGTTCAAATTAATAGATATATGCTCTAGTCCAACACCATGAAACAGTTAGCTTGTTCAAATTAATAGATATATGCTCTAGTCCAACACCATCAAACAGTTAGCTTGTTCAAATTAATAGATATATACTCTAGTCCAACACCATGAAACAGTTAGTTTGTTCAAATTAATAGATATATGCTCTAGTCCAACACCATCATAGGTAAAGTAAGGTATAGGTAATCCTGTCATGTCTTAGAGGCACATAAGGATATGGTGTTAGTGCCCGTATTTTCCTTGACCTGTCAGCACACTAGAGGGTGATATAACACCATCATACAGTTAATTTGTCCAATTGTTTAATAGGAAAGTTACAAAGGTTTAAAATCAGACTCCGGTGTCACTACATTCAGGACACCCCCATATATGCCCCGCCGCATGCCGCAGGATCTAGCCAAGAGTATGTTTGCTAACAGTTTCTGTCAAATGTTGGTTGTTTACGACGCCACACAGTTCAGATGTACTAACAGCACCTTTAATTTGTCGTAGCTCGAGAAATCTCTTCTCAACTACATTGTTCTTCTATTTCCGCTCTTCGTTTTTCAGCTGTCTGCCCAGTACAGCTTTAGCAATGTCATCCTTGTCCATTCACAGCCTGCCATTTATTTTAGCCTGTCCAGCAAGTCTATCTGCCACTGTATTGCCATGTAGTCCCACATGCCCTGGACAATAAAGTCACATTAGGCGAGTCACAGCTGAGTAGCTTAACAGATGAACCAATTCTTTTAGAAGCAAATGTCTCTCAATCTCACGAAACATACTCTGTGTATGTCACAGTGATGTCATGAACTACATCATTGGCAACTAGCCATTCCATGGTAACAGCCTCAATTTCCATTTGCATGACCAATACGAATATTTCATGATTTGATTTAAATATCTGGTGCGAATGTTTAATAGCAATATTCTCTAGTTCAGAACCACCACATAGAGCACAATCATACAGTTATTTTGTCAATATTCTAAATGACTGGAATACATAGCTATTATAACGGTACATATTATTCATGAAGATAGTGAAGAACACAAACATTACCTTCACAGAACATAAATAGCTTCACCACACATAAATCTTCAGACTCTTGAGCTGACTTTGACAATAAATATAAGATCATTCTTCTTCAGCTTTCTGATCCACTTAGCCTTTTTGCTGTAGATAAAGTTTGCCTTCATTTCTCTACTTTCCTAATCCTCTCTCTCCAGTTGGCGACACCAATTTCTTTTATATTCTCTTCTATGTCGTCTTTCCATTTCTGTCTTGGTCTATCCCTTGGTCTTGCTTCACTCATCTCCTGTGTATTAGTTTTTAATACAAGATCATACTGGTCAAAAATATTTGTGCACACAAAGCGTGTCCCCTCTCAGTAGCTCACAGAAGTCCCATATCAGTGTAAGTGGTGATATTTTGTATTGATACTTCGTAATTAAATGAACTGACATTAAATTTCTTTTCCTCCAAACTCACCCCTGTCAAAAACAAGACAAACAAAAAACTATTTGCTGTAACCGTCATACGATGCATATGTTATCAGTGACAGAAATCTACTTATGGGTTATAGACAGGAAATAGATGTCAAAAGACCTTGATAACTGGGAAGATAACTCTTTCATTCCAGAAAACACTGCCAAGTTGGTAGATCTTGAACACCAATGTTTAGATCGATATTTGAGTAGCTTTCTTCCAGTTTCTTTCTAGTAAAATTTCTCATCAAAAGTTATTCTATCAGAGCATGAAAAGTACTTCAGGAGTGAAAGAGATTAACCTGGTAATCTAAAGCCAAACTAAGAATTAATCTGGTGGGCAAGAGACATGAGACTTACAAACAGAGATAATGCTGAAATGATAGACTGACTTAGTTTTTAACGTGTAAAGTTTTTGCTGTAGTGAAATGAAGTGTGAATAGTTCTCTGTTAAAACATATTTCATTTCTTACATAGTCTTCAATGTGCATACAATGAGAACAATATGTAAGAAACATTTTAGAAGAAATTTTTATTTGAAATAATAAAATATAATTTTCTATTTATCTGGGACCTGAAGGAAAATGAAAAAGGAGAAAATGTTCAGCATTAAAACTCTGGAGATGAGATACCATCATCATCATCAGGTGCTGTGCCGACTGGTGTTGGCTATTATGCTTCTCCAGAGTACATGATCCTTCATGCAGGCCATCAGCTCACTTGGTGATCTCCTCTCACACCATCCCGTCAGATTGTCCAGTATCATTTCTCTTGGTCTTCCTCTTGATCTTCTTCCTTCTATTTTTCCTGTTGTTATAATATTTTCAATGCCCCCTCTTCTCATTGCAAGTCCTATGAAAGTACATTGTCTCTCTCTTATCTTTTTGACAAGGTTTTTTGTCTCTCCAGCTCTTCTCATACATTCTTCATTAGTTATTTTTGCTGTCCAGGGGATTCGCAACATTCTTCTAATAAACCACATTTCTGCTGCTTCCAATGATTTTTGTGCAGACTTGCCTATTGTCCATGATTCACTTCCATATAACAAGATAGGTTCAATATAGCATTTTAGGACTCGTTTTCTAACTTTCCTGAAACCTATGAATGTCTCGGAGGTGAAAGAGATGAAGCACTAGGGCAGAGTATTAACATTTAAAGTTCTACAACAAGGTCAAGCTCCTGGTCTTCTAGAACTATGCTCATCAAAAATGGCTGAAAGGTAATTTATTCCTTTGAATCTGGAAACTTCTTTTACTACTTCTTTGAACACTCCCATCTATGAAACTGAAAATCTCTGAAGAACACAGCAGACAGCTTTAGAATGTTCCCACTGCATTATGACTTGACCAAGGGCAGTACTGGTGATGCATATGTGCCTCCTTTAGTCCTCATAAGCAGGACAGTCTTTCAGTTGATGCTGGCTGCCATTTTTTTCAGTGCCATAGGAACATTCATCAGTTGTGCACATCTTAGGTTGTTGCATGTGTGATCTCTCAGTCTCTTGTGGCCTGCACAGAGTATGAAGATTCCTACCAGTTCCTCTTGGCTTAACTCAAGAGTCTCCAAAATGGATGATGAAACCACTCAGGGGGTTTTTTAATTTTTCATGAAGTTATTTTTAGTACTACTAGTATCCACAGTGCTATTTATTAAGTATTATTTATTGGCAGCAGCAGCGGTGGTGGTAGCGTGTGGTGGTGGTGGTTGGTATCAATAAGCAATCCGAAATGTCGAAAGGGGATCAATGAACTGAAGAGTACGGCAACCCCTGGTCTAGCTGGTGATAGAAGACATTTGATAACCTGGATGCTCTCTCTTCTACTTGTTTTATTTTCATCAGTGTTTGGCCTCCTCATGTGACACACCTGAAGTACTGGTATGGCTTCCGAGAACAAACTTCTGAATATGACTTCTCAGCGGCAAGTACCACTACCACATGGAACATATTACTTCTTATTCTATACCCGGATAGACCATATATTTGTACTTAGACAAATATTAGAACAGGCAAATGAATGGCATAGCACAACATATGCATTATTCATAGATTTTGAGAAAGCCTTTGACAGTGTCAACAGAGATGCACTGTGGAAAATCCTAAGATGGCATGGCCTCCCCCATAAAATAGTTAATGTAATCAAAGCCCTATACGAGGGTTTTCAGTGCAAAGTTATCTGTGGAGAACATACCTCCAGCAGCTTTAGGGTACAAACAGGAGTGAAACAGGGATGTGTACTATCACCAACATTATTTATCTTGGCAGTAGACTGGTTAATGAAGGAGGCAACATCAGACAAACGCAGAGGATTACAGTGGACCCTTAACACAGTGCTGGAGGACCTTGACTTTGCGGACGACATTTGTCTATTATCAAGCAGTCACAAAGATATGCAAGATAAAATAAACAAGTTAACCCAGAATGCAAACAACATAGGACTAAAGATCAACGTAGGAAAGACAAAGTTAATGAAGCAAAATGTGAACAACAGAAATGTACTCAGAGTAGATAACAAGTTAGTGGAGGAGGTCAACGAATTTGTATACCTTGGCAGCAGAGTAGTAGAAAATGGAGACAGCACAGAGGACATCAACAGCAGACTTACTAGAGCAAACCAGGCTTTTGCAATGCTACAGAATATATGGAAATCAAATAAACTAAGCACAAATATGAAAATCAGGATATTTAAGAGTAATGTTCTAAGTGTACTACTCTATGGAAGTGAATGCTGGAAAATCACCAAAACCATAGAAAACAAGTTGAATTCTTTCCAGACTAAATGTTTACGTAGAATTAAAAAAATATTTTGGCCAAACACCATAAGAAATAACATCTTATTGTCAGAAATGCAGATGAAACCACTGACAACAATTATTGAGGAAAGACGCTGGCGATGGTTGGGACATGTGCTCCGAATGACTGACAACTCACTACCAAAAATAGCACTAAGATGGACACCACAGGGGAGCAGAAGTAAGGGTAGACCAAAAGAGACATGGAGAAGAACAACAGAAAGGATGTTGAGCAATAGAGGGCTCACCTGGGCAAGAGCAGAAAAAAAGGCGAAAGACAGGCATTTGTGGAAAACCCTTGCGGAAGCCCCATGTGCCCTGGGCACTTAAGGTTCAGAGAGATTCTATACCCGGACTGTTGTTTCACAACTTTAGCACCGCATTAAGTACAATGGATATGGAAGCTGAAGAAATCTTATAAAATCTAGAATTACCAAATCTGTGTCTCCACCGCAGGTGACTGATATAGCTGAATTTACAGTATCTCTGTCAGTTACTGAAATAGTTGCAACGAAGTAGCCAACTGGTGCATCCTGAAGAAATATGAAGGGAAAAAAATTCTTAAGATGATTATTCATATGAATTGACAACTGAATTTTTACTGTTTTGGTAATATATGTAAAGCTAACTTGCAAGAGATGCCAATAGATAAACAGGATTTTCATAGTATAACAAATCTGACTTGCAAAAGATACCAGAAGAGAGACTGTAGTTTTACAATACAAAGGTGAATCAAATGAAAATTGGAAAATGCAAAATAGAGAAAACTTGTATTTAGTACAAGGAAAATAACACCCCTATATGTCAACACAGTCCCTTAACTCTGCAACACATATGTGCTGCCTGTGAGCCAGCTGCTGAATTCCAGTAAGAAAAAACCTTTTGTTTTGACTTCTGTGTCACTGGTGCAAGTTACTTACAGCCAAATCTGGGGAATAAGGTGGATGCAACACCCTGCACAACAGCTATCCATACCATCTGGACCACATAGCTGGCTTTAAACAATGTTAGTTACTAAGTGGTTAGCACTATTGGCAGTTTAGTTCTGGTTGTACGTAACATTTAAGCAGAACTCCTCTGTAACCCAGAACTGTAACAGTCAAGAATCAGATGATAGAACACCACATCTTTCTTGGAGTATGTCTTCAAAGTGGTCACCATCTTGACATGTGTTATTCTCAGCCTTCAGCTTAGTGATGATGGCACTATCTGCTTACTAACCTCACTGACCATGGTGCTAATAGATGATGCTACTGTCAGATTTCTACCTGCATTTCTAACTTTAATTTATAACTATGTGTATCAGCCATGTCATCATGTGCTCATAAAAAAGCTGACTTACAAGAGATACCAGAAGATAAACTGGAGTTTCATAGTATAAAAAACCTGACCTGCAGACAAAAGTCACTCTGTGCAAATGCACACCCTGATGAAAGTCATTTTGTGCACATGCATTCCCTTATACAAGTCATTCTGTGCATAGGCAAGCTCGGACATAAGTTATTCTGTGCAAACACATACCCTGACATACTTCATTCTGTGCATGTGCACACCCTGACACAAATCATTTTGTGTGCATACACACCCTGATACAAGTTATTCTATGCAGCACACATCCTGGCACACACACACAGCATGGGGGAGGGGACCAATTTATAAAAATTTTTTAAATCCTGAAGTTTTATTTTTTTTTAATACTGTCATACAGAAGATCTTTTAAAAACTTTTTGTACTAAATTCTGTGCTCTGCCAACATAAAAAGCACATTTATCAGTTAAGAAGAAAAAAAAAAAGAAGAAGAGCTAGACTTAACTAAGAAAGTAAATCTACAAGAGAAATATCAAACAATCCAGACATAACCTGCTTTCTGTGAGGATCACTGACCAAAAAAAAAAAAAAAATATGACACAACTACATGTTTATAACTTGCTGAAAGAGATGCACTACTTGAACGTAAGACATTAGTCACAAGGACACATGTTATTAGTCTCTCACCTCTGGTATGCTACAGAAAATAGCTGTGCCAGTAAAAGCTGGTGAATTGTCATTGACATCATTTATAAAGACTTTTGCATGAATCGACTGTTGAAGACAATGAATGTCAAAATGTTACACTGGTGTTATTTGATCTGAAATTATGAGACTAAGATCTAAATCTTTGTGGGCAGGGGTTATGTTATTTTCCCTGACCTGAAGGCACACCAGAAGGTGATGTTGCTGCTATCAGGCATGGCTGCCTTCACTTCCCCAGCTCCAAGAGTAGCCAGGCACCAACTTCTACAGCTGAGTGAAAGGAGCACCTCTGCCTGGACTTGAACCATGAACCTCGCCATGAGAGATCAGTGCACCAGCTACTTCACCACTCACATGCCCAGGAGTAATGTATCTAGATGTTTCCAGTTCTAAAGACATAGTAAAAATCTGGCAAATTCCAAAACAAATGTTCCTAGCTGGGGCTGGTACCAATATTCCCTCTAAGAAATGATTCAGTGTGTAAAAACTATAATAATAATTTATGTGGTCTGACAATATAAAAGCAGCTTGTTGCTTATAGATGGCCTTCAACTGCTCCACCCAGCGTCTATACTGAGTGACATGAAAAATTTATGAGTGATGCCAAAAAAAAAAATATGAGCCCTCACATGCTCAGCTTAGAGGGAACATTGGTTGGTACTTCTCTGATGATCTGTCTGTGTGTGTGTATGTGTGTGTCTGTACATGTGTATGGGCTGGTGAAGATGCAGCATGAAACACAAAAGGATCAGAAATACAAAGCTGTTTGCTGGCATCATGGTTAGCAAACTACAGCCGAATAATACCTTGCTCCACCTTTCCAATGGTGCCTCCATTAGCAGGCTTAGCTAATTAGCCTGACCAATGGGGCAGAGATTGTTACTGTCCCCACGGTACCGCAGTCCGCTAAAGAAGCACTGCATCTTTTCATATTCTTTACCTCCACTCTAGACCTAGAAAAACACATGCAGTAACCAACTCCTCATCCAACACAATGCTTGTGCTTCAACACACTCATTACAATGGCTGCAAAGAACATCTTGTTTGCAGTTTCAAGGAGACAAAACAAAGACAATAATAATGAGATTACACATGACATATGGTCACTAGTTCAATGATTAACATGTACATTCTGAAAGTAGCCTGCAAAATGAAATATGTGCCAAAACAAATCATAATCTCATGATGCACTAAAAGTAATGGAAATGAATACTCAGATCACATCCTATAGTACCCTGTGTATGCGGGGACATGCTGTGCACTTTCAGCACTTTGGAAATGCAGGTTTGAACTACAGAAATGAATGGGGTTTTCTTTCTGCTCAGCCTGCATACTCCAAGGCTATTGCTTTTGCCCAAACAATCTTAATCCTGGAGTCTCAAATGCAACTCCCCAAGTGGACACTGGGAAATCTGGGCGGGCAGTGTAAATGGCAATTGTTTTCTCACACCTTTTACCTCAATGGTACAAGATAACACTGAATCTCTGAAAACAACCAACCTTTTGTTTTAACACCTCTTAGTGTTTAATGATCTACTGACTAAATCATATAAATGAATAATGATCTACTGACTAAATCATATAAATGAATAATGATCTACTGACTAAATCATATAAATGAATAATGATCTACTGACTAAATCATATAAATGAATAATGATCTACTGACTAAATCATATAAATGAATAATGATCTACTGACTAAATAATATAAATCTCTAGTATAAAAAAAAAGTACTCACAGTTGTTTGTCCATTTCCATCTGTTGCTCTTATAACAGACTTTATCTCCTACAAAAAAAGATTTTTTAAAAAATTAATTTTAACAACATAACATAAACATCTAGATATAACAATGAAACCATAACACTGAATTCCACAATTATGCTTAGCAGGTATGCAGGATAAACAAAGTTATTGTTATTAATTTATACAAAGGTCTGTTTCCATATTAGAAAATGGTTGTGAAGTAGTTTGTAGCATTTGATAAGCATTATTTTAATGAACATCCTCCCTCATGGCTTATTCTTCTTCTGCATTCAAGGTTGTTGGTCACATCAGATCCTGATCCTTGTTGACATGGTAAAGCTCGCAGCCCTCTCCAGGTCCTGATCCTTGTCGACACGGCAAAGCTTGCAGCCCTCTCCAGGTCCTGATCCTTGTCGACACGGCAAAAGCTCGCAGCCCTCTCCAGATACCCTGATAACAGCCCCAAAGCTTTTGCACCAAGCTTGTGTCCTCTGTCTATGTCTCACACCTCAGGTCTGCATGGTTTGGGCACTCTTGAAGGATAAGCTCTAGAGTCCTGACTCCACTGCCACATGGACACTCGTCTGTGTGAGACATTCTAAACTGATGTAGGTGGCTCGGCAGTCTGCAGTGGCCTGTCCTTAGGTGAAAGAAGATGGTTTGCTGATGTCTTTGTAGTTGGTGCATTGAATCTGGTTCATTGCTGCATTTTAGCTGTTTCTTCCATTCAGTTCTGCACTGGTTACGGATTATAGTTTTCACTTCTTGGTAGTTTACTGGATGATTTGTTTAATTTTGATTGCTGCCAGCTTTGGATAGGCTGTCAGCTGTTTCACTGCCAGCTATTCCACAGTGGGATGGTACCCATTGTAGGTCACAGTTGTTGACAGTGTAAGGTGCAGTTCTGTTGTGATTTTCTGAATGGATGTCTGTGGGTTGTTTGTTGTTTTTAGTGATTCTAGAAGTGCCCTGCAGTCTGTGAAGAAGGGTACTTTGTGTGGTGGCTGCTGGTTTTCAATTTTAAGTATTTTGAGGGCTTTGAGGAGGGCTGTTGTTTCTGCCCGTAGTTGGAGGAAATCTTTCCTGTCATGAAGGCCTTTTTGGTTTGTCTCCCATCTATGTATCTTATATAAACATCCCCACCTCTATTTTTTACTGCTTTTTCTGCAGACCCATCTGTGTATACATGTGTTCATTCAGCTGGGTTGTATTTGCTGTCAATCAGCTCCTGGGTCAGCATCTTCATTTGAAGTGTTGTTAGGTAGCCCATTTTGCATATGCCTGGTACCTCTGTGAAGACTGTTATCTTCTCACAGTGACTGATTTTGCCAGTACTGTACTTTGTTTGTATAAAAGTCCCATGGTAACAACAAACCATGTTTGTCTTACACTGACCTGCCTCTTTGCACACTGCAACTTAAATTTGGCCCTTGTTTCCTCCTTAAATAATGTGGTATCCTCACAAAGTCACTCTAAATGCAGTTGTTTGCAAAGTTCTTCCCAGAATTCACAACTGATGGAAACATCTCTCAAGGATGTCTCCCACTAACACTTGTGGTCTATCTCTTGGACTGCTTCCATCAAGACTTAAAATATTGGGGGGGGGGGGGAGTAACAGCAAATCATGAGGCATGGCCAATAAAAAATATTTTTCTTTTCAAGACTTGTGGGAAATTAAAAAATCATTTTCATTTATTACTCAATGGTTACATCCTTTGATTTGCCCTCATATTTGTTTAGGAACTGGAGCTGCCAATCATTCTTGCAAGCATACTCCAAACATATTAATTATCTGTTGATGAGTATTTTCATTATGCATGAAAGATTACTACCACGCTAAAGTGCAAAGGCAGCAAAAATGAAAACTGTTAAGTTCATGTATCTTTCCATAATGTATCTACTATATTAATTTTACTGCAAATTGCTATTTCTTTACTGTAACAAAAGAAAATGCTGGGACATAATGATAATTAAATAACAATACAAATGCAGAGAAATGAAGAACAGCCATCCATGTATATGAGAATATTATAAAAGACTGGTGTTTTTTTTAATTTACATCATGGTCTCAGTGTATTGTAAAGAAGAAAGCTTATCTTTTCTGTTGCTTTTTATACTAACATATTCATGTTAAATACAATGACACATGCCAATATTTTATAGCACCATTTCATTATGTATTAAACTTAAGCCATTTGATTAGTCCTTTTTTTTTTCAAAATAAAAATAAAATAACTACTGCCATGTTGTTTTGTTCTACATTCATTCTGTAGCTCATAATTTTGAACTTCCACAAATAACAAATATAGGCATTGCTTTATTTCTTAGCAAAAGAATGAAGTGGCAATGTTTGAAAACAAACAAACAAACAAAAATGTTCATGTCACAGACGCAGATAAGGTTAAGAGTTAATAAACATACTAACACAATCTAATTTGTGAATCTGCTGTCAAGACCATTCTACAAAGATTTAAACAAAAGCATAACTATAAGCTGCCTTACAATTTCACTTTCAAAATCCATCAATTTCTTCAAAAAAGTAACACCAGTGCTGGAGTAGCATCCAAAATACTCCCACCATTGTCCAAATGTTAATTGAGACGTTTGTGCCATCTGGGTCAGAAGCTGCGATAGTTCCCAGATTATAACCCACAAAACCACATGATTATACATGAACATTTTTCATGATTGTGTTGTCTACTGATGTATGTGGATGAAGTGTGAATACATCTCTACAGAACACAAAAGTGCATCAACTCTTTTAGTCTATTACTAGCCATTTACACTGCCTTTTTTTTTTAAATGAAAGTATCAGAAACCATATAGTTTCACTCCAGCACTGGGAGTTCATTATTATAACAGACTTCATGATGGAAAGAAAGATTTCTGAGAAGCATTTTTCACTGGTTATGATCACCATGCCCTATTCTACCAAGAACTAATAAGTATTCATTGTTATCTATTATTAGAAGGGACCTTCACATTAACTATTATTCAGTATATTTTACAGTCTGCATCTGATCTGGTTTAAAATGCGAATAATATTTTTACACATTTTGTTTGGGCCGGTATATTTTAACTAAGACATTTTACTTCACAACCAAGTTATAGTGGCGGCCTAGTCTGATTGGTTGAACTGGGTGGACCTGCCAAACCGGTATGTATCATCATCATAAGGCAGGTAGCGAGGGTGTTGAAAGTGATTTGTTAGTTTACATGTGTGTCTTAATAATTGTGACTTCAGGCCCAATGTGGGGGTACAGTCAGCGCATTGCTCCGGAGGATCTCCTCTGTACGAGAACTCCAGTGGACTTCGGGTGTATGTGTAGTGGTGAATGAATGCAGAACAGGATAATTGTGCGCATGGGGTGTGAGAACAAACGATGGAACATATTTTATTTTCAAAGGGTTTAAGAATTGGGCACGCAGGCCTGTTTAACACTCTGCCCTTCATCATACAGCTTTCACTCAATCACGGTCATTCAACACTCGTTAAGGAGCATAATTAGCATGAAGAAACAATTATATGATTACATAAATAAATACTAAGCTATCCCTTGTCCATACACTCCATGCTCTGATTTATGTAACTATATGAAATAAAATAAACTTAATTCTCACATTCTTTCAAAACTAACAAATTTATAGCAAAGTAGTAGTAAAAAAAATACAACAATCAAGCCAAACTTTAAACTATTTTAGACTTTGACAGTATGTATGTATATATATATATATATATATATGCCACAAATATATAAACACATGTACACATATACATAATACACACATATGTATGTATACATATAAACTTATGCTGTCATATATGTATACATACACATATATACATATACATTTACATATACAGTATATGTATAGACACACATACACATCCATACATATATTTGTATTTGTAATACACATATGTACATAATACACACATATGTATGCATAAACATACACACATGTTCCACACAAAGTCCATCTCAAACAGATTTTGACAAAGTTTGAACTTATACGAGTTATAAGTTAGTTTTACATGAGTTGGTATCTTATCTTATATCTTATATCCTTCCCGTGCCGTTAGACGTCACATAGGGCTCGCAAAGTAGTTCGCCAATATTTCCTGTCTTCGGCGAGTCTTTCAACCTCAACAAAGGATTTTATGCCTGTTAACTTGGCCTCTCTTAATAATGTTCTCTTCAGAGTTTCACGCGGTCTGCCCCTTTTTCTTCGGCCTGTTATGTTCCACTTGATAGCTTGTTTTGGGATTCTCTGCTCATTTCTTCTCATCAAGTGGCCAACATATGTCCATCTCCTTTTCCTGATCACCCGTGAGACTGGTTGTTGTTATGGCTAAAGAGAAAGAGAGAGGAGAGAGAGCTTAGTTTTGTATTGACAAAATTCCTGTGTGGTGCCCTTAAGTTAGGACCGGCTCTATCGATAGCAAGGCAGCAAGTGGGGAGGGGGTAGAAGGGGTGAGAAAAAGTGGGATGAACTGGGAAAACAGATTATTTGTAAACACATTATCATGCTTACTCGTGGAATGGCCTAACATTATTGAGAGGGGAGAGAGGTTCAAAATGAATTGATTAGTTACGGGCTCTACTCTAGATATTAGTCATATTGAACAGTTAACACTGTCAATACAGATCAAAGTGATATCAATAATCTTGAGCATTTTCTTGATTTCATTCCTGTAGAAGCCACTACAGGCTCAGTGTCAATTGAATGTATTATCAGATTTTCAGACATGAATATTCCAGTCGCAAGAATGCGTGGCTATGGTACGATATTAGATCAAGTATGACAGCAATACATAGTTCAACAATGCCTGAACCTGCGTCCTTTTTTTAAAAAAATTTTTCTGTTTTTTTTTCTCATTCTCTCAGTTTATTTGTCAAAGATGCCGCGATCTCATCTAGTAAGTTTTATTTCTTGAAACAGTTCAGAAATTGTGTGTTTTTCTCAGCATAAGTATTGCACTGGGGAACTATTATAAGAGCGTACTATAGCTCTAACATTCAGTCGACTTAGTGCCACCCGCTGGGAATCTAGAAGCGAAATCATTCTCCTTTAAAATATTCTACTGATGAATTATATGATGTTTTGACAGAAACTGCTGATGAGTCAGTGGATAAAATGGCAAAATATGAAACAATTAAAGCCCTTAAAGTAGGAAGTTTTAACATTTGTATGATGCCTTGCCAATACGGTACTATGTTTTAAATGTTTTGAATGAAATTACCAACAGTTGTAAGGACTTACCATGATATCAGTTGAACATGAAATCGTTCGAAAATTAGACTATACTGACCTCTTTCTGATTTTGTGAATATGAAAACAAGTAAACTTTCTTTAAACACTAGATATTTACTACATGCTGGAAATGGGATTTCCAACACATTTGATACAATTAACATCACTGCTGTATCTAGACAAACAAGCAGCAGTAAGAATAAATGGTGAAACAACAACTTGGTTTGACATAAAAAAACAAAAGGACATATATTGGTCACGTGATGAGAAGAACAGTCAGAGAATCCCAAAACAAGCTATCAAGTGGAACACAACAGGGCAATGAAAAAGAGGCAGACCACATGAAACTCTGAAGAGGACATTGTTAAGAGAGGCCAAATTAATAGGCATAAAATTCCTTGATGAGGTTGAAAAGCTCGCCGAAAACATGAAAAATTGGTGAACTACCCTGCAAGCCCTTTGTGATGTTTAATGGCATGGGAAGGATATAAGATATATAAGAAGCAGTCTAAAATAACTTTTAAGTTTTATGAATCATGGAAGCATGCGGTCAACATCAAATAGATATTGGAAAAGTTTGGTAGGAAGGAGTATAGTTTATATTTTTTTATACAGGATGGGAGGGTATTCCAAAGATGAGCAGCAGAATAAGTAAAGCTTTTCTTGTAAAGATCAAGTCTAGGTTTTGGAAGACATAGGTTGTTTAAGCGCTGGCTACATTTTGGGCTAAATTTGAACATGTTCCATAGATAAGGTGGAGCATGCTGGAGAGAGAGAGAGAGAGAAAGAGAGAGAGAGAGAAAGAGAGAGATACAATTGTATAAAAACTTTGGTGAGCCTAATTTGTTTAAACCTGACTTAATATTAATGAATGAATTAATCCAATATTTTTCCATGAATTATGAAGATCCCTTACCCCAAGCACACTCACATTTTACACTGAAAACATGGCACTTGTATGTAACACAATTTAAAATCTCTCTCAAACGTTTCATTCATCATGCCTTACTATAAAAATATTTATTGTAAAAGAACTTGAATATAGTCAAATTTAGTGCAAACTATAAAATACTATAACTTTACATTAATTACGCAAGAGTCAAAACACAACTGGCACAACAGAAATTTGCACTGACAATTGTGGCACGGTATTAAAAAGTTTGAGGGCCACCAGTTTAACTGTTTGGAACAATAATAAGACAGTAGCTAACTATGAGTTTATAACTTGCCTCTAGATATCTGTTTCTGCTGCGCATTCAACCTAAATTTTACTTTAACTATTTTTACTTTATGGACTTGTCCCAGTGGAAACAATCTGAAGATCACAAAAGCTAACCTGACTCCTCAATTAATTTCCATGCTCTGCCAGAATAAATTTTGATGAAAAATGTTGGTACAGAGAAACTGGAAGGAAGTTACTCTGTAACTGAAAAATATGGCTTGTGTTAGAAATGTGCCACTTTTCATTTCATTTAGACTTTACCTAAATATTACTCTGGGAAATTGATTTGTGTTGGTGTGCAAAATCTACCAAGACTGCAAGTGTTGTTTTGGCATGAAAGAGTTAAAACACAAATTGAATGAAAAACTGGCACAAGGAAATGGTAAGAGCCAGGCAAATTTTTTATTATTTTAATGGATATTTTGAATTTGTGGGGTGTTTCAAAGTTTGGTTTTTTTTTCCACCATAGTTCCAACGACGGAACCATAGGCCTTAGTGTAATCATGATTAAATAAACAACAATAATTTAATAAGGATGAAATCTTACATCTTATATATGTGAGATCTCAGAGTTGGACTTATACTTGGAGCTGTTTCTGAGTCACAGTCTAAGTCAACATGAAGTGTTTGCCTGGATAATGTTATATGTTGAGCTGTCACTACTTGCAACATGAGCCATCACACATACACTCACCTGCCACTAGATCATGTCATACATGTATGATGAACAAACATTTACATGTGGTACAAGTCCAGCCAGATGCCCCGGTCGCAAGATATGGGCACCCAGGTCCTCCTGAACTGGGGAAGGAAAACTAGCCATGTACGACGCTCATCACATCACCCTCTAGTGTGTTGACAGGTCAAGGAAAATCTGGACATTGATATCTTATCCCTAGGTGGTTTTATGGCATGAGAGATCTACATTTTTTTTCTTTAAACGTGTCATGCCAAAGTGACCTGTTCAGTTAGGACCAAGAGACTTACAGCCATTAAATGTTAAATTATGTTTCCAGTAAAATCTTGAGACTGTTTTACATCAAGGAACAAGCACACATGACCTTTTATCGATATTTGATACAGCGTGTATTTTATTTTGACCCAAAAAAATGCTTGTGATCCACATGTGATAACACTGTTTTAAAATGTCTTTTATTTCAGTAAAAAACCAGTGGTTCATATTTTTCAATATAATTTTATAATGTGTATTTTACTTAAATAAAAGAAATGTTAACTAAAAACCATGTACTAAAACTGAAGGTTGTCCAAATTCTGTGATCCACATTTAACAAGTTTTATGACCTTAAATAGAAGACTTGTGATTGAGTACTGACATTCTAGTTTTATAATAGATCTGAACTTGTGATCTAGTATTGACATTCTAGTTTTATAACCAATCTAAACATGTAATCTAGTATTGACATTCTAGTTTTATAACCAATCTAAACATGTAATCTAGTACTGACATTCTAGTTTTATAACCAATCTAAACATGTAATCTAGTATTGACATTCTAGTTTTATAACCAATCTAAACATGTAATCTAGTATTGACATTCTAGTTTTATAACAGATCTGATCTTGTGATCTACTTTTGACATTCTAGTTTTATAACCAGTCTTAATTAACTCTTCTGGGACCACAGAAAAAAGTGGACGTTCACGTGTTTGCCATGGCACTAAGCACGAGTCTTGATATGTACAGGGGGTATAGTTGTAAAAGTGAATATACAAAGTATTTCCACTTTAAAAGTATACATATTATGCATGAAAATAGTTGTAAATGTAAGTAGCTTTCATAAATGATGAATGTTTTTTTTAGGAAAAAATAGAAGTAATGTGATGATTTTAGCTGATAATTGTGTAGTGCTTACCATTGGCGATGCCTAGATGTACAATGTTTACCATCAGCGATTTCCAGATCTACTTAAATTTTCGTCCGATCTTGTTGTGTGGTGGCATTCTCACTAAAATAATGTCTGAAATAACCATCTAACTACTTCTCCAGTCCATTTAATAGGTCTAGATGTACTTGGGGTACATTCAGGAACAGTGGTCGGGTCATAGGACATGTCCTTATGCCTCTGAAATCACAATAAATACTGAAATTTCTCCGTTAAATCATCATTTTTGCTCGGTTGTTAGCCACGCTTTTTAATTGAACTATGAAATGTCACCAGCCATGCGCAGATAAATCGTGTACAATAAAAAGTTTTACAATAGCTTCACGTTGCAATGAAACAATATCGTTATAACGACAATGGCAGACACTGGACCAACAGGAAGTTCTCACTATCGCAACAATGGAAGGGAAAGAGTTAATCAGCTGACAGTCAACAACAGCAAAATCTCTCCTTTGAGTTCTATCCTACCTTTGATGCAGAAAACCAAATCAAGTGTCTGATATAACTTGATTCTTAAGCAAAGAACTGGAAGAATAATTACAAAAGTTTTCTTTTATGTTAAATTCATCTAGAAATTTCAAACTCCTTTGTGACACATTGTTACATAAAAAAAACAAACAAACAAACAAAAAACAGCTCAGGCCTAGGGCACATTAAAGTGCCACAAAAGTTAACTCTACAAGGGTTTAGTTTCTTGAAGTGAGGATGCCCACTTCTCATCCTTGCTTAGTTTTCTAACATTAAATGTCATGTACCTATCATCAGTTTCACTACAACACACAGGGAATACTGATCATAACCAGGTCCCTATGTCTTCATAAGCAAGCTCACTAACTGATGAAGCACTCTGGTACTTCCAGTAAATAAAAAAACAATGCTCTACAAGGAATCAATGTACAAAACATAAACACATGCAACAATGTTGTTACAGTTGCTTCACAACTGATAACAATCAATTTCAGCAGCAAAATTTTACAAAATACAATGTCTATTAACAAAACAGAGCAGAAAACAGAGCGATTCTTTGTTCATTTAAAGCGAGTTTTTCGAAGTTTATCGTCGCTAGGCCTTTGTTTATCAACAAATATGGCTTCCAGTGCTAGTTTCTTTCGTCCAGAGCAGCATATTTCTGCATTACAAGCTCATAATTTAATTTAAAATTGTCTAGACTGTGGTGTAGAGAATATAGTAGTAGAAATTGTAAATTTTCGGCACACGTGGCAGTGATTGAAAGAATTTTTCGTGTTTTTTTTTTGGTCCAGCAGCAAAATGTGGGTAGCTGGTGATACTACTTCTCAGCTTTTTGCTAGTACTAGCTGTAATATCACAGTAAGTAATGCTGGAGATTGTGTAATTAAAAAAATTAAATGTTGTAGAATGCTTCAAATTAAAAAAAAAACAAAAACCAAAACACAATGGCCTGTTTTCTGGTAAATATTAGTCAATGACCGCCCACTTGTTTTCATGTAAATATTACCTACCCACTTGGTGTTTTTAGTTTGCTGTGAATGCATAACTAGTGCATATTTTCATGTAAATTTTGTAAGATATGTTAAAGAACAGATGTTTGTGTACATTTTTATTCATTATGGAATTATATAAACAACTACAGTGGATTAACTTGATGGGTAAGTGACAAAAAATTTATTTTATTACTTCATTTTCCATTCTTTCTTCTCAGTTCTTAGCTCTTTTTTGTTGTTGTATACTAACAAAAAGGCAGCGAGGAAAGGAACTGGTCACCCTACCTCATACGCTGATGACCCAGCATAATGAGGTCTCTAACGCTTCACCCCCTACGGCATTTGAAATGCTATGGGACTATCTTTACTTTACTTTTATACTAACAAAATGTTAAAAATTTTATTTGAAAAACAAAATACATTTTTTCTTCTTCAAAATAAGGTAGAATACTTCATACTACAGATCAGATTATGCCTTTGTCATTCTTTTAAATGTGACAACCATCCCATTTCACATTGTGAAATTTACCCCCCTTGGTCTTTTGAGGGAAACACCCCCAGTATACAAAGAGTTAAAAGTGATTTTTAAAAAAGTGTTCAGAAAGCCCACATCTTGTGTCAGTTCACTCAAGTTTCATTCTGCAAATCTCTGTATTTATTTGCCTCTTTAAACACAAGAAAAAACTCCCAGGATCCCCATTCATTCATTTGCATGACCCTTGTGGAACTTTGCCTCCCAAACAGCACCTCTGTAGGCCTTTCGGTTGTGAGCAAGATGGCCTGCTGCTGATGCATCCATTTGCAGATCATCAACGATGTCTTGCAGCCATCTTCATTTTGGTCTTCCTCTCTTTCTTTTTCCCATTATGTATCCTTTAAATACAGACTTCTCTAAATTATCATGATGTTTAATGTGTCATGATAATTTAGAGAAGACTGTATTGGAAGGAGACCATACTGACCATAATGACTTCTTCTTCTATTTTCTTTTGAAGTCTACCCATTATGATTTTTAACAGAATTTTACTGGCATGACTAATCACAGCAACAGTTCTGTAGTTTGTGCATAATTTCAAGTTACCCTTTTTTGGCAGTGGTATGAATACAGTTCTTTTCCATTCTTTTGGCCAAATACCTGAATGCCATATCTTTTTACATAGTGCATGATAGAATGTTGCACACTCCTTTCCTCCTGCTTTAATAAATTCAGCTGTTATCTCATCACATCCTGGTGATTTACCATTTTTCAGATTCTTTATTGCCCATAAAACTTCTATTGTTGGTTCGGGTTATTTCTCCTCCAATAATAATTCACACTATTGATTTCTGCTTCCACAGTTGGTTGTTTCATACATTCCTTCGCAATATTCCATCTTTCTAGAATTTCCTCTATCTCTGTCAAGGTATTCCCCATCTCATCACAAATTACATTTAGCTTAGGTGTGACATTTCTCGTCAAAGTCTTCATTTCTTTAAACATTTCACTATCTCTTCCACACTTCTGATGTTCTTCTATTCTTTCACAACAATCTTGTATGTATTGTTTTTACCTTTTCTTATGTTTCTTTGTACTTCTTTTGTTAAAGTTTTATAATTCTCTTTGTTGTTGTTTGTTACTTTCCATTGCGTCTTCATTTCTCTACATTGTTTTATCAGTTCTAGTGTAATCTATCCATTCTTGTGTGTTTTCTTTACTGGAACCATGTAAATATACAGCTAAATATAACACTTCTTACAATCTGAATAAAAAACTGCAGACTACAACCCCATTACTTAAACTGAAACCCATCTAAACCCTATTCTGTACATGCCAAACAGGCTCCGGATACACCACACAAATCTGTAGCCTGTAAAGAGACTGACATCACTACACCAGTGCTGCTGGCATCCCTACCTCAAGTGCTATTGTGGCCTAGGAATGTGAAGGCACTAACACTTCACACACCTACCACATGCAAATGCTACAGGACATAGAGACTGAGGCATCCAAATCTGGAAACAGGAAAAGAGTGTGGGTGGAATACTTTGGGGCACACTTGGAGAACTCACGCTGACAATGAGATTATAAAGGCCACTCATCTCCTTGTCTAGATGACTGAACATATGAAAATGAGCACTGAAGAAGAAGATATGGCTCTTTCACTATCTAGATAAGTGAGCTGAAGATACACAAGAGTGGCTTTAACTCTTTCCGTGCCTTTGGTCAATGCATCGACATTTCCGGATTCCTGATGCTTACCAATTGTCACTGTAGCGACAATTTTAATTCTCGAAATCACTCCAATCCACCTTTTGCTTTGATTGTTAACTGCGCATGTCAGAAATAACCTTCCTCCTTTTTACTCAGCGTGGGCACGTGGATCAGACATTTTGTGAAGCTATTTGTTGAATTCTGTGCAGTTTTTTATAAGTAATTCGAACATTGGACACGGCCTCTGACATGGCAGATTTTACTCTATGTACCTCACGTAGCGCTAGAACTGTTAGAAAGAGTACAATAGCTTGTAGAGAGATGTTTGTGACAATATTTGGTAGGAAAAGTGTCAGTACTGACGAGAAATCAAAATCTGACCGGTGTGATTCTGACAATGATGCTGATTCTAAGAATGGTTCTCAGTCTGACAAAGCTAGTAGTGACGTCTGCTTCTTTTATCTTTTCTTGCTACTTTCATTGTTCTGCTTCTGTTTTTTTTTCAATTTGTGTAAAAAGTGATATTTCTTGGAAGGAATTCATTTTATCTTCAAATTGTGTGTAACAAGTGGATATTTACAGCTCTTGGTAAGTAGACAACCATTAGTTTAGTGTTTTAGAATTTTTTTGGGGTAGAGGAGGGCTAAATATTTTGTCTAATTTTCTCACCAATTTTTTTTTCCCACAAAAACTATACATTTCTGGAAACTTCATTCATTTACCTTTTTTTAAATGTATATTTAGTATTTTTTAAACATGGAAATAATATTTTAAATTCACTTTTTCAATGATACCCCTCGATTTTCTAAACACCCGCGCATTTTGCTTGGCACCCAACGATACGTCAGCGTTTTTCCCGCCGGCACGGAAAGAGTTAAAGATACACAACAGTGGCTTTAAAGATACACAACAACAGTGGCTTTAAAGATACACAACAACAGTGACTTGACAGCACTCACCCTAAAGACCATTTCCCAGGTGGTGCCAGAAGGTTTTGTGCTGGTGATTCCTACTCTTTGGTAGATGACATCTGCTCCATGCTTTGTTTTGCAGAAAGATGCATCAGCAATAATTCATACCTAGAAGTTAAATTAAGCTATTGTGAGACACACATCATCATGTGCTCTCTCTCATACATCTGCAAATGTGATCAGATTCAGTATAGCTAATGCTACTGGGCACTGAAGTATTCCAAGGACTCGGCTTTCAGAGATGCATAGTCTCAACACTGTTGGCACTGTTTCCTAATGTAATTTATTAATCCTAACAAATATCATAATTATGTCAGTCCGTAGGAACAGTGAAGAGATAAACCTCTATCTTAATGTGAAGAAAACTAAATTGATGACAACTGACAAAACAAACAAGGCAGCTGAAATATGTGTCAATGAGGAAAAACTGGAAGAAGTGGAGAGTTTTGAATATCTTGCATCGCTACTAACTAATAATGGAGATACAATGAGGGAAATTAAAAGGAGGACATCCATCGCTCTTCAGAAAGTAAAACAACTAAAGAATCTGTGGAGAGGAGCAGACAGAACTACAAAAATAAGATTTTTAAGGGCATGCATCTTTTCCATCGCAACATATGCCTGTGAGACCTGGACACTTAACAAAAGAGCTGAGAAACACATAAATGCCTTTGAATGTAAATGCTACATAAGAGTTCTTCAAATATCATGGACACAAAAAAAGAATAAATATATCCATACTACAAGAACATAATATTGAAGAAGGCTGGCTAGTAAAGAGGATTAAACAAAGAAAATTTAAATATTTTGGACACATTAAATGTCATGATAATCTAGTCTTGGAAGGGTACATAACTGGAAAAAGAAAGAGAGGAAGACCAAGGTGAAGATAGCTGCAAGACATCGTTGATGATCTGCAAATGGATGCATAAGCAGCGGGCCATCTCGCTTACAACCGAAAGGCCTACAGGAGTGCTGTTAGGGAGGCAAAGTTCCACAAAGGACATGTAAATGAATGAATGAACAAGTATCTTTTTTTAGTCCTGCTTCTTTTGTTTACTGCTTCTATGTGGAAGACAAAGTCTATAAATAAAATGACAAAATACTTTTAAAAACCATGACATATCACATGATCCAACATAATAACATTCTGTTGCATGGATTTTTATCAGTTTTACAGCTTATATAATCGTCTATTTTATAATATCTAGTAGAACCACTGACACTGATCTGCCAGACGTGGTCGGGAAAGAAAGATCAATAAATATGAAGGGAACCATTTTTTTTTCCCACTTGGCATACCTGATCTCTGGGTCCCACGCTGACCCGCTTGACCCGACTGGCAACCATCTCCCACCCTATCACTTCAGGTAATGTGGGTGTAATGTTTTCTCTGCGTCACAGGTTGTCTGGGAAGACAAATGAAACAAAATTAGTATATGAATCACACAATACTGCAAGTCTTCTTTCACACAAACAAAATACAGAGGCATAAAAAACAAATATGACTTTCATGATGGTGAAGAACAGTATTCAAGCTTCTTCTTCTTCTTCGTTCGCTTCTACCACAAGACCGCCCTGTGATCCTACTGAATTTACGCCTGTGGTCCCAAAAAGGACCACATGAGATCCCCGAGAGGACCACAAGAGGTTTAGAGTATCACAGGGCTTGAGCCTGTATTCTTGGTGAGTCACAGAAGCGGGATTGCATGACACCATGGTTTTCGTTGCACCAGTTTAATCTAGAGTTGGACTTTCTGACTGGAAAACTTTGACGTTTTTTGGATATCAGTATATTCCCGCTGGGTGAGAGGTGGTTGCCCATCCAGCCTAGAGTTGGACTTTCTCACCAGAAAACCTCGACGTGCTTTGGGATACCCATGTATCCCCGTTGGGTGAGAGGTGGTTGCCCATCCAGTCCAGTGTTGGACTTTCTCACTGGAAAACCTCAGTGTGATTATGATATGCACACATCTCCACCAGGTGAGAGGTGGTTGCCTATCTAGACTGCACTGGTCCAGTGTCTCTGACATCAGCATTTTGTGATTGTGGCCACTCCCCTTCCTAGTTGCAACCAGGACAGAGCTTTTGTCCAGGAGGATGAATCCTCACCACTACTAAGTTTCACCCCTGGGTTGAGCCAGTTTAGGCATATTATCCCAGTATGGGCGTGTTTAGGACGTGAATGACCTCTAGAGCGGAGGTACTGTGACACGAGTAGCCATCAAGTTTCACCACTGGTTTAAGCCGGTTTAGGCATATTTCACCAGTATGTGTGTATATCGGACGTGGCTGGCCTCTAGAGCAGAGGTGCCGTGGTATGAGTAGCTCTCACCGCGAGACCACTGGACATACTGACTAAGCTTCACTTTATCCTTTCCATCACTTTTTCACATCGGCGCCACACAGCAACCCCAAATATCTTTTTTGCATATTCTTCATTGGCTGGGAGGAGTTTCACTCCAGGCGTGGCATCCGAAGAATCTCACCAGTAGTGTGGTATTCAAGCTAATTTAGATAGCAGTCAGCAACCCATACCTGACCAGGACTCTAATCTACCTCCTGGAGATGTCTCTAGAAATAAGCAGTTGTCTGGCCAAATGAACAGAGACAGCAAAAGGAAGACAAACCTGGTCCTAAAAATAACTGAGACAAATTTGGATATGTCGAGGTAAACGGCAGATAACTATGGCACAATGCAACCAATGCCCTTTTGAGAAGACATTTCTAGAAACAAAATACTATTTTAAAAGAAGAGCTTCCCATACTTCTCATTACAACATCTTCTTGGTTTCTCCTCTCTCTCTGTTTTTGTAATTACCACACTTCTTGTAATAAACCAGTTCTTCTTCTTCATTTGCTTCTACCACCAAGATTGCCCTGTGATCCTGGTGAATTTACTTCTGTGATCCTTGATGTGTTCCGTGGTCCCTGAGAGGCCTACAAGTGATCCCCAAGAGGTTCTGAGTATCGCAGCACCCAAAGAATTTCGCCAGCAGTGTCTTAACCCCTGGGTTAAGCCAGTTCAGGCAATTCGCCTGGTATGAGTGCACATAGGATGTGGCCAACCTTCAGAGCAGAGGTGCCGTGATTTGAGCAGTCCTGACCTCGAGACTACTGATTACTTCACTGAATCCTTTCTTTCACCTCTTCCACAGTAGCACCGCGCAGCAATCCCATTCACACCTTTCTTCACCGGCTGAGAGGAGCCCCACTCCACGCACGGCAGCTGAAGAATCTCACCAGCAGCAGAACATACCAGTTAAAAATTTAACTAGAAAGTTTTTGAAGCAAAAAATTATGAATTAATTTTCATTGTTTGCGATCATAAAATAACTGAAAGTCATTCAGAGAAATAGAACTGCTGCAGAGTTTATCCTGATGTTACATAGAGTTGACAAGAAGAGCAAATTAAAAAATAAATGACAAACAATGTCAAGAAAATAAAGTAACAGAAGCTGAAGGCAGAATGATCCAAAATGCCTCTTTTGTGTGATCAAATAGAGAACTGAAACATCTCTATTTCCATTTCAAAATACAAACCACACACATATAAACCTCTCTCTCTCTCTCTGGTCCATGCCAATCAGACATTGGTTTTTACTAATTTCCACAACCAAATATCCTTTGCTCTTTCTATAAGATGTGTGTTGGACCATGCTCTATGCCATTTTTTTAGTCTGTCAAATAACTTGTTTGTCTTCCTATGTCCCTTTCTCCCTCCAGTTTTCCTGCTGTGACTAGGTGTTCCAGTTATATAAACTTCAACAAACTCATTTTATTTCTCCACCAAAAAATGCGTGTCTTGCCATTTCATTACTTTAGCAGAAAATGATGCTGTAGACGCAGATTTGTCCAAGTAGAAAGAAATCAGTTTCTGACCTCCAGTGTCCACAGCCCAGACGGATGTTGCCCCGGCTGAAACCTGGTGCAGAAGAACATTTCCTGGAGGTGGGAGGACAACCTGAAGCCAACATGTCCCTGGGAAAAATGAGAGAAACATTTTAAACATATGTGAAATCATATGCATGTAAAATGAAACTATACCAGTGATTTATAACTTTTTTTTATATGCTTGTACTTGTACGAATTCCTCGTAACTGTGAACTGTTGTTCTTTGCAGCTGGTGCTGTAGAGGTGTTGAGGCACAGCGTCTTACCGGCGTGGGAGCAGGTTATGCCGGCTATTTTTTGGCCCTGGAGGACAGATAAAAAGCAGGGGTGTGCAATGCTTCTTTAGCAGACTCCACCACTATGGGGACCATAGGGTAGGCCTGCTACTGGGGGTACCACGGAGAGGTGGGAGAGGGTCTTGGTCAGCTATGGTTTGCTAACCCTGATGCTGGATCGCTGACTGCCTCATCAGACAAGCATCTTCACCTCCTCCCTCTTTTCTATGAGAAATGACTATAAATTCACACACTTTATGTAATAACATAATACTCCATACATTCAACATTTTTTTAAACACACAACTTCTACCTTCTCAAAATACCCATGTTTATGACACAAATCAGCCATTTATGATGTGATTATGTACATGAGTGTTATGTCTGACAAGTCAAATATCAGAAATAAAAACCAAAATGAACAAGAACACCATGCAAAAAAAAGTAACTGTATCAGAGGGTCACAAGGACTTGTAAAAAGAAGCAGTCAAGACCATTTCTCAATTCTCTGAGGTCCTCCTAGTAACTGATTGTTTTTACAAGTCCAGGAAGCCATCATCTTCTTCATCTTTGGCATGGCGTATTTTTTTTAACAGGGTTTGCCTTCCCATTTTGATCTCTACTCACTCACCTGGACTGTTGTGAATTTCAAAGTGGCACAGCCAGGAGGCAGAATAGGGTATGGTCAGTTACTGTTTGCTAATCCTCCCACAAACAGTCAGATATGGTCCGCTTACGCTATCTCATCTAGCTTTAATACTGCACCTTCCATCCCTAGAAGTTTCAGTGGGGGTCATTTAGACTGACAAGGTCCTTACTCTGTTTGCTGAATCTCTGAAACAAGGATGTCTACTGTGGCTTTTACTTCCTCACCTCCAGCATGTTATGGAGCATTTGTTAAGATCAAAAGATGATCACAAACACTGCTAACATGATCTACTTGTTTTTATTTTTGTTTGTTTTATTTTTTTTGTTTTTGATTTGTTATTGTTGACTCTTACTTAAACGTTCATTAATTTGAATCCTTGTACATACAGGGTATGTTTACTGAAACCTTCCTGTACACAAAGAACTTCATCTCAATAACTTTTTTTTTAATACTCCCAGACTCACACACTGAAGCCTGGCTGGTAAATGACACCACTAGAATTCTCAGTAAAAACTACAGGAGCAAAGACATACTACTCAAGCTGACTGAGACAGTGATCAGTGACCCATCATGCATCAGGACTAACAAACCATGGCAAGCCAAGACCCTATTCTGCCTCCCAGTGACGCTCCTGGAAGCTGACAGCAGTCTTGCCAAGTGAACAGGGATCGCAGTGGGAAATGAACCCAGTCCTAAAAAATGCGTCCAGCTGAAATCAGATGCGCTGGGCCAAATGACGCATAGCTGTGACACAACACAACCAATGCCCTTTTGAGGGCAAACAATGAAGTAAACACTGTCAGGAAAGGAATAATAAACACAGTGGGGTTGTGAGAGTTCACTTCAGGTCTAAACAAGGCTGATCCATCCCCAGCAATCCCCCAAACTCTGTAGCCACCACCCACTGAGACTGACTTAAAGGGTTTATCCAGGTATGTGGAAATGTGAGTCCAGCTCTGACCCTGTGGATTTGGAACAGGAAAAAAAAAAGTAGGATAC
>CM019709.1:19957657-20005463 GCA_009760885.1 Achatina immaculata | reverse complement strand
CCCACAGAGTTCCACTCCTTCTCACTTGTTACACGTAGCTTAGACCCTCTTCACAGCATCACATTACAACCCTTCTACCTCTACTATAATCACATATTTCTCCTTCTCCCGGCTAGATTACCATTGTATCACTCTCTCTACCCTCCACGGTTTTCCCACCCAGCACCCTCATTTATGACCCACCTGTCACACATCCCAGGTCTGCATACTGTCTACCCTCCACCATGCGCATTTCTGACACAGCGTCGGACAAGTCACAGCTTTTTACAAGTTAGCTAAGTGCTCTATTTATGTTATTTTATTTGATTTTTAGACATATCACTCATGTGAATTTATATTTTCTCCCCTCTCTCTATTTCTTCGTCCTGTACGTTTTTGTATGAGTAAAGCTCACGCCGAACGTCACAAATGCGTACTCGTTAAAGTAGTAAAGGTGTTCCTACTTTTTTTCCCTAGTTTAAGCATTTTGTTATCAGAGCTTTACTGCAGTGGCTCAGTGTATAGTTATACAGTCATACTCTAGTTATTATGTTGTGTTAGTGTGGTGTGTATGAAAGGTTAACTGGAAGTTGTATTATTTTAGTACTAGTATAACACATTCATGTTGTGAATTATTATATTGATGATTTGAAGTGCTGTTATTTGACTAATCCCGACATTGTCTTCACGCACAATCCAGATTTCTGTGCTCTAGACCAGGTTCCACAAATATTACAACATTCGCTTGATTAAGTTCACTGAAAAGTTCACTGAATATATTTTAATTCTGACAACATCACTTGGAATAAGATGCAACTGAACGTAAAATTCGTTAGTTTCCTCGTTGAAGCACGTAATCATTGTTCACCAAATCAAACTCTAGCATATTCTAGATGCAGCTCTTCAGCAATATTCTCGACTTCAAAATACTCTACACGTGATACCAGACCAATTCCAAACTCTCTGCTATATTATATCTGATCACGTGGTCAGCTCCGTGTCTCAATGACTTTAAATTTTCAAAAACATCAGATCTTCTGCATTCTTCACACAGTCCTGATACTCACTTTTCTAACTTGAAACATATCTTCTGTCTGACCTAAAAGAAATCTTCATTCCGTTCTAAAACACATCTTCAGTCTGACCTAAAACACATCTTTAGTCTGATCTAAAACACATCTTCAGTCTGACGTAAAAGACATCTTCAGTCTGACGTAAAAGACATCTTCAGTCTGACCTAAAACACATCTTCAGTCTGTTCTAAAATACATTTTCAGTCTGACCTAAAACACATTTTCATTCTGGCATAAAACTCATCTTTAATCTGGCGTAAAAGAGATCTTCAGTCTGACCTAAAACACATCTTCAGTCTGACGTAAAAGAGATCTTCAGTCTGACCTAAAACTCATCTTCAGTCTGACGTAAAAGAGATCTTCAGTCTGTTCTAAAACACATCTTCAGTCTGACCTAAAACACACTTTCAGTCTGTTCTAAAACACATCTTCAATCTGACCTAAGACACATTTTCAGTCTGAGCTGAAACTACTTTTCTATTTTGTCTGTTTCTCTTTCTTGTTCTCCTACTTGTCTTCTAATTGTCTGGTTCTCTTTCTTGTTCTCCTACTTGTCTTCTAATTGTCTGGTTCTCTTTCATGTTCTCCTACTTGTCTTCTAAGTGTCTGGTTCTTTTTCTTGTTCTCCTACTTGTCTTCTAATTGTCTGGTTCTTTCTTGTTCTCCTACTGTCTTCTAATTGTCTGGTTCTCTTTCTTGTTCTCCTACTTGTCTTCTAATTGTCTGGTTCTCTTTCTTGTTCTCCTACTTGTCTTCTAATTGTCTGGTTCTCTTTCTTGTTCTCCTACTTGTCTTCTAATTGTCTGGTTCTCTTTCTTGTTCTCCTACTTGTCTTCTAATTGTCTGGTTCTCTTCTTGTTATCCTACTGTCTTCTAATTGTCTGTTGTTTCTCTTTCTTGTTCTCCTGCTTGTCTTCTAATTGTCTGGTTTTCTTTATTGTTCTCCTACTTGTCTTCTAATTGTCTGGTTCTCTTTCTTGTTCTCCTACTTGTCTTCTAAATATCTGGTTCTCTTTCTTGCTCTCCTACTTGTCTTCTAATTGTCTGGTTCTCTTTCTTGTTCTCCTACTTGTCTTCTAATTGTCTGGTTCTTTCTTGTTCTCCTACTTGTCTTCTAATTGTCTGGTTCTCTTTCTTGTTCTCCTACTTGTCTTCTAATTGTCTGGTTCTCTTTCTTGTTCTCCTACCTGTCTTCCTAGTGTCTGTTTCTCTTTCTTGTTCTCCTACTTGTCTTCTAATTGTCTGGTTCTCTTCTTGTTCTCCTACTTGTCTTCTAAGACTTTGTTTTCTCGTCTGTTTTATTCTCCCTTTTCTTTCGTCAGATTCTCCTTCCAAAACTGCCTCCTTGGCTTAAAAGTCTTAAATTCAGTTGTCCAATAGAATACAGCTCTAGATCTTTCTAACTGGTCAGCTGGTGATTACTTACTCTTTGGGCCCTGATTGGATTTCAGAATGAATCACTCCACTCCCGTTTTTCAAAAAATGTGCTCAATTTGCGTCCTAAGATTACCAAATATGTCTCACGTGTCAGTCTGTTGCGTCAAATCCGTCTATACCATTTTCTAATCAAGTATCAGGTGTTTGCCATATATATTGGGGATTAGTCCAGGTCTGTTTACACAGTGTCCGTCTGTCTGTCTGTCTGTGTCCATATTATTGATTTAACCACTCAGTTTAGTCGTGTGAATATATTTTAATTCTGACAAATAAGGTTAATAATAAAATAATTATAACATTAATATAATTTATAATATATTTATAACAATACTGTATAACATTAATAATAACAATAATACTTTCCTAACATACAAGGGTCTATGTCACATTATTACCTCGTGTTTGGTATGTATGATAGATTACCTGGAGATTATATTATTTTTACTACTGAGTAGGGAAATTGTTAGTATCGAACTAGTCTGTAACTGTAGTCTTCCATTTTTAAGTATATGATTTTATGTTGCTAAAGATTGTGAGATTGGCAAGACATATTGTTATGCGTAAGTTAACCTGTTTATTGAAGTTTTCCAGTATCGATTTTACTGTTTTATTTCTGATAACGGAGGAGTGGTTATGAGATGTAGAGTGATGAATGTAAGTAGAAGCCACTACATTTATCAGTGTGAGTCATGTAAGTAGAACCCACTACATTTACCAGTGTGTGAGTCATGTAAGTAGAACCCACTACATTTACCAGTGTGTGAGTCATGTAAGTAGAACCCACTACATTTATCAGTGTGTGAGTCATGTAAGTAGAATTCACTACATTTACCAGTGTGTGAGTCATGTAAGTAGAACCCACTACATTTACCAGTGTGTGAGTCATGTAAGTAGAACCCACTACATTTACCAGTGTGTGAGTCCGGTATCAAAGGATGATTCTTGGGTAAGATTATTACTTCACTTCTGCTTCTGTTAGGGCACTTCACCTACTTGGGCTGCATTTGTTTAAGAAGTTATTTTTCATTGCGCATTGTTATCAAATGTGTGTAGGTATATAATCAGCCTGTCTTTGATGTCAAAGAGACACACTTGATATTATATCTTTGTACTTAAACTGCAATATCTAGCTAGAGTCAACACCTACTTAGTAGGTCAGGTATATTATCAGATGTGTGTAGGTATATAATAATTCTGGCTTTGATATCAAAGAGACATACTAGATATTATATCTTTGTACTTAAACTACAATATCTAGCTAGAGTCAACACCTACTTAGTAGGTCAGGTATATTATCAGATGTGTGTAGGTATATAATCAGTCTGGTTTTGATGTCAAAGAGACATACTAGATATTATATGTTTGTACTTAAACTATAGTATCTAGCTGGAGTAGGTACCTACTAGGTAGGTCAGGTATAAAGTAGCTAGTCTGTGTTAACGGACCCAAAGACCAGAGTATAATGTGAACTTTATTCGATACTAGTGCTTAACCCAGTGTTGGGTTAATAACCCAGTGATGGGTTAAGCTGGGTGTGTACTTAAGCGGAGATGCCCATGATTTTGGGACTATTGTCTTTTGAGAGTAGACAAAATAAGACAGAAAAAGAGAGAAATAAAGAGAGAAAGAGAGAGAGAGAGAGAGATCAAGAGATGAGGCTGAAAGGATGAATGTTGGAGTGAGTGAGAAAGGTTGTAACAGCATAAACTTTTTTATGTTCCATAGTTTAGATTATAATAGTATATGGGATTTTTGAACATGGAAAGTTAGGTAAGTCATTTTGGAATCTAAAAGTTGGGTAAAAACAAAGTTATGTCCCCGCAGATTGTTAACTAACTGTGTACGTTTCAGTCCCTCTTAATGTAGTGTTTGCATATCACGGTCTTGGCCATAGCGCTCCTGGAAGTAGAGACTGATCAGATTATCAAAAGAGGAAAGTTTGGCTTTGGGTCAGAGTCTTAGATTGTGTTTGTTAGAGTAGGACGTAGTTTTGTAGTGTAGAAACTTAGTCTGTGTCCTAGTTCTCGGCAGTGGTTTTTATAGTATAGAATAATGAATCTAGTATGTGGTAGGATTCTGTTGGCGTCGAAGTCTTCTGGATGTTAGTAGACGCCTGGAATCATATATGATGTCTTGCTGGAGTAACGCCATGTCGTGTTATATAGAATTGTCACGGCCACTGTTTTCCACTCATCGTCATCGCCATTACGTCGCCACTTGCACCAAATAAGCCATTATAATCTACACAGCTGCTACTTGCGTTGTTACTGAGTGATTGTTTGTTACATGGGAACTGTGCTCTGTAAGCGTAGAGTAACCAAGTAGACACAAACAGACATCAACCAGACTCCAAGCAGGCAGTAAGTAGACACAAACACCCACTTGACTCCAAGGAGGCAGTAAGTAGACACAAACAGACACCCACCAGACTCCAAGCAGGCAGTAAGTAGACACAAACAGACACCCACCAGACTAAAAGCAGGCAGTAAGTAGACACAAAGAGACACTCACCAGATTCCAAGCAGGCAGTAAGTAGACATAAACAGACACCCACTAGACTCCAAGCAGGCAGTAAGTAGACACAAACAGACACCCAAAGGACTCCAAGCAGACAGTAAGTAGACACAAACAGACACCCACCAGACTCCAAGCAGGCAGTAAGTAGACACAAACAGACACAAAATAGACTCCAAGCAGGCAGAAAGTAGACACAGACACCCACCAGACTCCAAGAAGGCAGTAAGTAGACACAAACAGATACCCACCAGACTCCAAGTAGATAGTAAGTAGACACAAGCAGACACCTACCAGACTCCAAGCAGGCAGTAAGTAGACACAAACAGACACCCACCAGACTCCAAGCAGACAGTAAAGCCGACAAGGAAACAACGAGGAAAGAGATTGATCTCGACTGTTTGAAAGGGAAATCTTGACTGTCTGTCGTTGATACACTGGTTAATACTCTGGAGTGAAATTACAGTAGAAGTTTAAGTTCAGAGTCACTAGGGTATAATACAAGTAAAATGTGGGGCTGAGAAGTCAGACTTACTAAGGTATAATCTTATCTTATATCTTATATCCTTCCCGTGCCGTTAGACGTCACATAGGGCTCGCAAAGTAGTTCGCCAATATTTAGTTAGACTTACTAAGGTATAATACAAGTAAAATATTGGGCTGAGAAGTCAGACTTACTAAGGTATAATACAAGTAAAATGTGGGGCTGAGAAGTTAGACTTACTAAGGTATAATACAAGTAAAATGTTGGGCTGAGAAGTTAGACTTACTAAGGTATAATACAAGTAAAATGTGGGGCTGAGAAGTCAGACTTACTAAGGTATAATACAAGTATAGTGAGGCTGAGAAGTCAGACTTACTAAGGTATAATACAAGTATAGTGGGGCTGAGAAGTCAGACTTACTAAGGTATAATACAAGTATAGTAGGGCTGAGAAGTCAGACTTACGAAATAAGCAGGCATGATAAGCAGAACAGAGTTAAAATTTTGTATAACGAATTCTAGACATTTATAAAAAGGTTGATAACTAGCAGCACAAATTCTTATTTAAGACAATGATTTATTTTCATTACTTTCCTGTTGCACACCAGACACCACTTACTACATACTACATACTACACACTTCATGCAACATACTACATACTACATACTACATACTTCATACTACATACTTCATACTAAATGAGTCTTGCTTTGGGTGTTTTATTTGTACTACTATCCAAATTCCTTTGTGCAGGTTCTGTGGTTGATAAAAACGCCAGAGACCCTGCTGATAACAGGTTGTAATAAACTTGCTATCCCCGGACAACGGAGCAAACTTTGTTGTTCTTTACTTACTAGTTTTTGTGGTGGAGAGCGGAAGAGCGTGTCTTACACTTGAGCCACACACCAAACTAATGTCAAACATAAGCAGACATATCATATCACTATCATAGTTCCCCTCGGAACAACTGTGTTAAGAGCACAGTTATCTTAACATAGTCTTTGTGAGACAGGGAACATAGATCTGAATTCTTAAAAGCTCAATATAGCATTTTAGGACTCGTTTTCTAACATTCATTGATAAGGATGTGTTGCATAGTATGTTTCTCATTCTCTGAAATGCAGTCTTTACTTGGCCTATTCTGTTTTTAATTTCTGTTTTGCGTTTCCCATCTGAAGTTATAACTGCTCCAAGATATTTGAATTTGATATGTAGATAGCAGTCTACACTAAATGTAATTATTATTTGTGTAAAATGTAATGTCAGGATGGTGGACGGATGCAGACACGGAGATGAGGAAAATCTGGCGTGAAACCAATGAATCCAGACCGTGAGAAACATTTGGGTCTCTGCAACAAAGCCTGTCAGAATTAGGTCTCAAAGCCGTTGGACCTGACGTGGAGAAGAAGCTTAAGTGAAGGCAACAGAGGCTGGAAAACAAAGTTTTGGCCAGGCCAGGCCACACCACTGTCTTCATGGCAGCCCAAGCAAGACCACAGTCTGCCCTAGCAAGGAAAGCTGCTGAAGTCAGCCTACACCACTGTCTTCATGGCAGTCCAAGCAAGACCACAGTCTGCCCTAGCAAGGAAAGCTGCTGAAGTCGGAGGTATCCAGCCAGAAGGCGCATCGCAAAAATAAAAATACCACGCATTATCGCTAAAAATTCGTACGAAAAAGAAGACGAACAACAACAACAACAACAAGATCATCGTAGCAACATAACCCCTCTACTCCGGATTATCAGTGACCTTGAGAATCTCAGATTCACATATTTTCACAGTTTTTTCCACCTTTCGGCAATTCTACTTGCCAGCGTAAAAACTTGATGGAGCCACAGTCTGATAAAAGAAAAGTAGAAAATAAGAGAGAGGTTTAGAAAATAAAGACAATGGAAAGGTTCAAATATGACGAACAAGCCTTCAACATGTAAAAGATTTGTACATCCAGATCCATCCAATGTTTAATATCTGCTCCTGATATTTATCTGTGCTTCTTCTGTTTATTTCTATTTTAACATTCGCCTGTTTTGGGAGTAGTTAAACATCATCATGTGCCATGAAATCTGTCTAAAGTCGTTATCTCTCAGTATTATGTCTTAAATTTACTGTTTCTGCTCACATTGTTCATTTGTCAGACTCGTACATTTCAATGAATGAATGAAGTTTTTATGTGCACATCTTATTATGTACATATTTTAAAACTGTCATACACGTCCAGAATATGTACACTAAGTCAGACATGTACACATATCTGTATGTCTGAAACATAAAAATTTCAGGTAGAATACATGAAATATTTTGTTTTTGACAAGTTAGTGGTTTCTGAACATTTGACTGAGGTAGTCAAGTTCTTGTTGATAAGCGCTGATATCAAGTTTTATCTTATCTCTACAGTATCAGTGATGAGCCAGTTGATGAGGATAACGACGAGCCATGATAAGCTGGAGAAAGAACTGACAGAGCTCGGGTATAACAGTACAATCATAGGAGGAGAGTTATCAGAGCAGAGAGATAACATTACCATCATCGAGAGAGAACTTTCAGTCAAAAACGCAGCGCTGGAAGAGAAACTGACAAAGATATTACAGCAGAATTCTGTGTTGGAGATACAAATGAACAAATTCAGTCAAAAGTTTGAAAGCATTGAACGTGTTCTGAAGTCACATGTAAGTTAGGCGACATACACATATACAATGTGGTAGATTATCACGAGTTTCTCACTCTTTACTAATAAATATTTACAGTAAAATAATGTGTAAAAACTTTGTAACAATATTTCAATGAGGCCATTTTCTGTTTTAGATTTACTTAATTCTTCACAATTATTAATCCAGCCTTTACATTTGTTACCCCAGCCTTCACATTTGTTAACCCAAACTTCAGATGTATTAACCCATTTGTAACCCAGTTTTCACATATGTTCACCAAGTTTACACATCTTACATCTTAAATCCTTCCTGTACCGTTAAACGTCACATAGGGCTCGCATAGTTGTTTGCCAAGTTTTCCTGTTCTTGGCGAGTCTTTCAACTTGATCAAGGGATGTTATGCCCACTAAATTGGCCTCTCTTAATAATGTCCTCATTAGAGTTTCACGTGGTCGAACTCTTCTTCTTCGTCCTGTTGTGCTCCACTTGATATTTGTTTTGATATTCTCTGATTGTTTCTTCTCATCACATGGCCTACATATGTCCATCTTCTTTTTCTGATCATCCATGAGACAGTTTGTTGTTTGCTCATCGGTCTTATCTCTGCGTTGTTCTTAAATTCGTTCCACTTTATACAAAGTATTTTCCTGGGGCATTTGTTTTCAAAAAAGTCTAATTTCTTGTCTATTTCTTTAGTTGATTTCCAGCTTTCGCATGCATATGTGTGTTTATATCACATTTTAATTTAATAATCTTAACTTGGTATTTGTATTTATAACAATTGAATGCCTTATCTTCTCAAGATTTATGAAGGACAAAGCTGCTTTTGCAATTCGAATTCTAATTTCCTTCCTGGTGTGACAATCCTGGTCTATGTAGCTGCCAAGATATTCTTACACATACAATAACTTATTTAATCTTATAACCTATAAATCCAATTTTCACATTTTTGTTATCCTTTTCGTCACTTTTATTAACCCAAGTTTCACGTTTCTTATCTTACTCCTCATATTTATTTATCTAGTCAGTATAACATTAACTAATTCATCATAACTTCTGTTTTTTTCATTGTCAGTAGAATTTCTCACACCATTACACATTATATTCTAATTATTTTATCATATTGTAATATTATGTACTTTCATGTTAGTTTACAAATTTATCCTATTATTTCGTTTTCCTAACATATGTTATAATCATTATTCTTGAAACTCTACAATTGTAGTTGATTGTACAGAATATTAATCTGACCTCTGTCAAAACAGGCTACATGTAGAAAAGGAGAGACATCCATTGTTGGAGATAGCAAATTAATCCTCTTAGGGATGAAGATGGCGATGTGTGACACAGTGACTGATGGTGGAGGGTGGATAATAATTCAGGTATAGTTACATATTTTATTTCCATCAATCCATCCATCCATCCATCCATGTCTCTGTCTCTCTGTCTGTCTATCTGCCTTTATGTCTGTCTGTCCTGTAAACATTAACCAGAAAGGACTGTTGATAGCATGAAAGAGTTTGCTAGACAGAAAGTAACTCAGAATTCTACCTCTCAAAACTAGACCCACTTTTAACAAACGTAAATCAGTTTATAAAATTATGTCATGTCGTAGAATTCCGACTAGTTTGTGATCGCTGTTTAAATCTGATCCACATTATAGCCACCATCTTCTGCACACAAAATTCACCAATTTCACAACTGCCTGTCTACCCGCTTGACGTGTAAAAGACAAGCTTTCCTTACCCCGCCCACCGCTTTGTGAATATCCTTCTGTCTCACCTAAAACCTGAAAATATTATTCATTCTTTCTGTCTGAAATTTTCAGTCTCTGTTTAAATTCGATTATAAGCCCGTTAAGACTTACAATTTCTCCAAAGTTTTAGACTTGTTTAATAATCAAATGTGTTTATAGATTTTCTGCAATAATTATATTAATATATATTAATCTGTGCATCGATATCGCTATGTTGTATGTGCGATCATGTCCTATTAATGTAAAAAAAAGTAAAGGTAACCCTGTCATGCTATAGAGGCACATAATGATATGGTGTTAGTGCCCATATTTTCCTTGACCTGTCAGCACACTAGAGGGTGATATGGTCAGTATCACGCCTGGCTGCCTTTCCTTCCCCAACTCCAGAAGAAGTCGGGTATCTATTTCTACAGCTGGGTGACTGGGGTGCCGCCGGCTGGATTCGAACCCCCGACCTTCGCCATGAGAGACCAGTGCACTAACCACTTCGCCACTCAGACACATGTCCTATGAATGAGATATATTTTTCTGCAATAATTATATTAATATATATTAATCTGTGCATCGATATCGTTATGCTGCATGTGCGATCATGTCCTATTAATGAGACATTATTTATTCAACATTTTAAAAACATATTATAGAAGCATGGTTTGAATGTCAAAATTTTGTTACATTAATTTCTTCCCATACAGTTGTATTAGTTGTTACTTCTTGTAATAAACTGTTTGGACTTGAATGATGAAGGGCTGAATGTCAGACAAGGCTGAGAACTTAATTATTTATCCTTTAATAATAAAGTTACATTTGTTTTCTGTCTGCAGGCCAGATTACCTGTCTGCCTATCTATTTACCTACATACCCGCCCACCTGTAATTTTATGTATGTTGATATATGTCTTTAATTTGCGTGTATTCGTATGCATTTATGCATGCATGATTATGGAACTAGTTTGTGAGCTGTAAAGCAACTTTAATAAATTTTTGTATTTTAATTAGAGACGTACAAAAGGTGACGTGAACTTTTATAGAGGCTGGAGTGATTACAAGAACGGGTTTGGAACTCCAGATACCGACTTCTGGATTGGAAATGATGTTATTCATAACCTGACATCACGTGTAAGTATTAGATAACATTAGCTTCCATGTCTCAGAAAAAGAGATGGGTGTGTCAACATATCTCACGTTGTCTTGAGTAATATTTCTGTGTACTTGATGAGAGCGGTAGAGAGAAAATTATTAACAAACAATTATTATTAGAATTTAGACCGTGCTTTGTTAGTATCATCTCACTAACAAATATAACACTGTTAAGACGTGAGAAATTAAACCCTGCTCTAGTGAATCATCTTACTAACAAATATAACATTGTAAAGAAATGAGAACTTAGACCCTTCTCTGTTAGAATCATCTTACTAACAAATATAACATTGTCAAGAAATGACAACTTATCTTGCTCTTGTAGAATTCTGACCGACGAAAGTTATCGTCTTTTCAAGTCATACCAAGCTTTGTTGTCTCACAAGTCTCTGTTGCTACATATCGCTGTGTGACAGAACATGTTAAATACAGCCAGCTGAGATACACATATATAATATGGTTATAAGACATTTCACCATGTAAATATTTCTACATAGAGACACTGACAATGTTCTGTTAGGAACGTATCATGAACAAAAAACAAAGAAAATGTTCCTTTGTACTATCAGCTCTTTCACGCCAGAATTAATTCCCATGCTCTGCTAGAATAAATTTTGATGGGAAATTATTTTGGCAGAAAGAAACTGGAAGGAAGTTACTAAAAGTTTTAAGAAATATCGATTGGTTTATAAATATGGTGCCTTTCATTTTATTTAGACTTTGTCTAATTCTCGCTCTGAGCACAAGCGTGTAAGATCTACCAACCAACCCACGTTGTTTTAGAGCGAAAGAGTAAGCAAGAAAAATAGCTGCAACGAATATGAAAGAGAAAACGTGCAGAAGTGGAAGAAACACTAAAAAAGCCAATCTTAGACATACAACCTTTCATTGTGAAGTTGTAGGTTAAGACAGTGAGATGGTTTCACAGCGTCACTAAATATATGGGGTTATGGATGAAATATATGAACTACATTATGACAGACGGAGAAATCAGATATTATATCTCACTGGCTGAAATAAAACATCTTTTGTCTAGCGTTCTTCTGGTAAAGTGACTACGTACCGTGGTTCTGGTAAAGTGACTATGTAGCGTGCTTCTGGTAAAGTGACTATTTAGCATTCTTCTGGTAAAGTGACTACGTACCGTGGTTCTGGTAAAGTGACTATGTAGCGTGCTTCTGGTAAAGTGACTATTTAGCATTCTTCTGGTAAAGTGACTATGTAGCGTGCTTCTGGTAAAGTGACTATGTAGCGTGGTTCTGGTAAAGTGACTATGTAGCGTGCTTCTGGTAAAGTGACTATGTAGCGTGTTTCTGGTAAAGTGACTATGTAGCGTGGTTCTGGTAAAGTGACTATGTAGCGTGCTTCTGGTAAAGTGACTATGTAGCGTGCTTCTGGTAAAGTGACTATGTAGCGTGGTTCTGGTAAAGTGACTATTTAGCATTCTTCTGGTAAAGTGACTATGTAGCGTGGTTCTGGTAAAGTGACTATTTAGCATTCTTCTGGTAAAGTGACTATGTAGCGTGGTTCTGGTAAAGTGACTATTTAGCATTCTTCTGGTAAAGTGACTATGTAGCGTGGTTCTGGTAAAGTGACTATGTAGCGTGCTTCTGGTAAAGTGACTATGTAGCGTGGTTCTGGTAAAGTGACTATTTAGCATTCTTCTGGTAAAGTGACTATGTAGCGTGCTTCTGGTAAAGTGACTATTTAGCATTCTTCTGGTAAAGTGACTATGTAGCGTGGTTCTGGTAAAGTGACTATTTAGCATTCTTCTGGTAAAGTGACTATGTAGCGTGGTTCTGGTAAAGTGACTATGTAGCGTGGTTCTGGTAAAGTGACTATGTAGCGTGGTTCTGGTAAAGTGACTATGTAGCGTGGTTCTGGTAAAGTGACTATTTAGCATTCTTCTGGTAAAGTGACTATGTAGCGTGGTTCTGGTAAAGTGACTATGTAGCGTGGTTCTGGTAAAGTGACTATTTAGCATTCTTCTGGTAAAGTGACTATGTAGCGTTAAAAATACATTAATCACAAACTGATAAACAAGTGGAAACGGTCACTACAAGATGTGGTAGCAAGGAAGGAGGCAACATCAGATAAACTCAGAGGATTACAATGGACCATCGACACAGTGCTGGAGGTCCTTGACTTTGCTGACCACATTTGTCTACTATCAAGCAACCACAAAGATATGCAAGATAAAACAAACTAACCCAGAATGTTAACAATATAGGATTAAAGATCAACGTAGGAATATGAATAAGAGAAATGTTCTGAGAGTAGACAACAAGTTAGTGGAGGAGATCACAGAGTCTTGGGAGTAGAGTAGTAGAAGGTGGAGACAGCACAGAAGACATCAACAACAGGCTACCTAGAGCAAACCAGTCTTTTGAGATGCTACAGACTAAATGGAAATCTAAGCATGAAGACGAAAACCAGGATAATTAAGAGTAATGTTCTAAGTGTACTACTAGACTAGAATGAACGTGAATGCTGGAAAATCACCAAAACCATAGAAAACAAGCTGAATTCTTTCCAGACTAAATGTTTACGAAGAATTAGAAGTATATTTTGCCCAAACACCGTAAGAAATAACATCTTGATGGCAGAAATGCAGATGAAGCCACTGACAACTGTTATTGAGGAAAGACACTGGCGATGGTTGGGACATGCGCTGGGTATGACTGACGTCTAATTACCAAACATAGCACTAAGATGGACATCACAGGGGAACAGAAGTAAGGGTAGGTCAAAGGAGACATGGAGAAAAACAACAGAGAGGATTGTGAGCCACAGAAGGCTCACCCGGGGTAGAGCGGGAAACAAGACGAAGGACAGCCGTTTGGAAACCCCTTGAGGAAGCCGCATGTGCCTTGCTTGTCCACTTGAGGTTCACAGAGAGAGAGAGAGAGAGAGAGAGAGAGAGAGAGAGAGAGAGAAAGAGAGAAAGAGAGAAAGAGAGAGAGAGAGAGAGAACGAACGAACGAACATACTTTATTTTTAAAGAGTTAAGAATTGGGCAAGCAGGCTCGTCTAACATTCTGCCTTCATCATACAGCTTTCACTCAGTCGCAGTCATTCAGCATTTGTTAATAAGCATAATTATAAAGCCACAATTAAATGATGACATAAATAAATAATAAAATTATCCTTATCCATACACTCTACACTGCGATATATGCAACAACATGAAATAAACTTGCTTTCTTACATTTATTCAAAAGTAACAATTTGATGGAAAAGCAAAATTACACCAATCAAGCCATATATATATATATATATATAAAAGAGCATTTTGCTTACAATATATATATATATTTAATGTAAGCAAAATGCTCTTCTGCTGATGCATCCATTTTCATATTATCAACGATGTCTTGCAGCCATCTTCGCCTTGGTCTTCCCCTCTTTCCTTTTCCCCATTATGAACCCTTCCAAGGCTGTCTTCTCTAGATTATCATGACGTTTAATATGTCAAAAATATTTGTATTTGTCTCTCTTTAATTTTCCTTCAGAGCCAACCTTCTTCAATATTAAATTCTTGTAGTATGGATATATGTGTTCTTTTTTATGTCCACGATATTTGAAGAAATCTTCTGTAGCATTTACATTCAAAGGCATTTATGTGTTTCTCAGCTGTTTTGTTAAGTGTCCAAGTCTCACAGGCACATGTTGTGACGGAAAAGATGCATGCCCTTAAAAATCTTATTTTTGTAGTTCTGTCTGTTCCTCTGCACAGCTTCTTAGTTGTTTTACTTTTTGAAGAGCTAAAGATATCTTCTTTTTATTTACCTCATTGTACCTCCATTAATAGTTGACAATGATAAGTTATATTTCTTGTTTGACCTCGACAAGCTGATATCAGTATAGGGACAATAGGTCAAATACTTCAGCGCTTCCCTAATGAGGTCTCATTCTTTCCTAATTTCAGTTCAACCAGTTGTGGAGGGTTGCATTTTGGTTGTAAATAAGTTCGGCACTTCACTGGAACATAATCGTCCATTGATTTGAGGTTTTTGTCAACATATCTTCTAGACATATGTAGCTTCTTGTTTGACTGGAGTTGGATGTCTGTTAACACTCTCTAGCTGTGTAGTTGAGTTTACCGCAAGGAAAACATCCAAATACATTTCTTGTTTGTGCATCTATGAGGTGTGTGATATGACACAACTAATAAGCACAACTATAACTTAATAACAACACAACTAATACACACAGTTATAACTTAATAACAACACAACTAATACACACAGTTATAACTTAATAACAACACAACTAATACACACAGTTATAACTTAATAACAACACAACTAATACACACAGTTATAACTTAATAACAACACAACTAATACACACAGTTATAACTTAATAACAACACAACTAATACACACAGTTATAACTTAATAACAACATAACTAATACACACAGCTATAACTTAACAACAACACAACTAATACAAACAGCTAATATACACGTTATACCTTTTGCAGAATCTTCTTATAAGACGTAAAGATTCAATATTTTAAATTATGAAAACTAAAATTGTTAAATTTACAGTCTAAAATAACACTCCGTATATAAAATCTAGTACTTTTTGTTAAAGCAAATTATGGAGAACTGTTTGAAATAGCGGACACCATTTTGTGCCCGTCTTTCTTGCAAGGATATAAAAAATAGCCAAGTATTTAGTTGTTTTTTTTTTCTATTCTTTTGTCTGTTGTTTTCTGGATTTGGTCTAGAAAAAAAGACAATTGCCGAAATATTGGATTGATGTATGTTCTTCAGTTATATGTGATCATCGCACATTCTGTTACTCTCGAATATATGTGTTCATCTTACTTTCTCTTTGTCTCGTTCATATTTGCTCACCTTATTCTCTGTTCTTCTCGTTTATATGTGCTCACCTTACTCTCTGTTCTTCTCGTTTATATGTGCTCACCTTACTCTCTGTTCTTCTCGTTTATATGTGCTCACCTTATTCTCTGTTTTTCTTGTTTATATGCTCACCTTATTCTCTGTTCTTCTCGTTTATATGTGCTCACCTTATTCTCTGTTCTTCTCGTTTATATGTGCTCACCTTATTCTCTGTTCTTCTCGTTTATATATGCTCACCTTATTCTCTGTTCTTCTCGTTTATATGTGCTCACCTTACTCTCTGTTCTTCTGGTTTATATGTGGTCACCTTACGTTTTGTTACTCTTGTATATGTGTGTTCACTTTACTCTCTGTTCTTCTAATTTACATGTGGTCACCGTAAGTTCTGTTACTCCTGTTTATGTGTGCTGATTTTACTGTATATTCCTCTATTGTATATGTGCTCGTTTTTCTTTTGTTACTCTCGTTTATATGTGCTCATCTTACTTTATGTTCCTCTCGTTGTTGGTAATTTTCCTGACTTTTTCTATCTTTCTGTAAAACTGTTCGACACACCCCGGTCTACCTTTATTACTAGAAGCAGTTTTACCGCAGTCGTTATTCTCATATCTCTTAGTGCTTGTATAAAGAGAGCAACTCCAGCAGTAAATAAAGATAGAACCTTGTCTTATATTAAAAGTAATTTAATTAAAAGTAGATTTATTGACTAGTATAAAGTAGACACTTACCATCTACAAGATCTTTGTGCTAGCATAAGCTAGGTCACATTACCGGCAATGACTGGTAAAATGTTAATAAGTTTAAAACAATAATCTTTCTTCTTCTTATATCTTATATCTTATATCCTTCTCGTGCCGTTAAACATCACATAGGGCTCGCAATTTAGTTCGTCAATTTGTCCTGTCTTCGGCGAGTCTTTCAACCTCATCAAGGTATTTTATGGCTGTTAATTTGGCCTCTCTTAACAATGTCCTCTTCAAAGTTTAACGCAGTCTGCTTCTTTTCTGTGGCCTGTTGTGTTAAACTTTATAGCTTGTTTTGGGATTCTTTGGTCATTTCTTTTCATCAAGTGACCAACATATGTCCATCTCCTTTTTCTAATCACCCGTGAGACTGGTTGTTGTTCAGTCATCTGTCTTATCTCTGCATTGTTCTTGAATTCGTTCCACTTGATGCCGAGTATTTTCCTTAGGCATTTGTTTTCAAAAGAGTCTAATTTCTTATCTATTCTTTAGTTGTTTTCCAGCTTTCGCATGCAAACATGAGGGTGGATATCACATTTGAATTGAATAGTCTTAACTTGGTTTTTGTGCTTATAACTTTTTAATGCCATATGTTCTCAAGATTCTTGAACATCGATGCTTCATTTGCAATTCTAACTTCCTTTCTGGTATCGCCATCCTGGTCTATGTAGCTGCCAAGGTATGCAGATTGATTGACTTCTTCAATATCTGTCCTTTCTACGTGTATTTTTTCCATTTCTATTAATGGGAAGTTTCATTATTGTTGTTTTGTCCTTGTTAATTTCAAGTCCTATTTTGCTAGCCAGTGAAGACAGGCTATCTGTTTTTTCTTGCATGGAATTCACATTGTTACTGATAAGAGTTATGTCATTAGCAAAATCAAAACGAACAGTAAGTTTATAATTAGACTAAAACTATTCTACAAAAGATTGGTTTTATCTTATACATGCAAACGTTTCTCTGTTATCTACTGTATCATTAGTTACATTAACTGAGGCAGTTCTAATGATAATATTGTGTGACAAATGCTTCATATTCTGTTATTATAATTGATACTTTTGTCTCCAGGGCTACACTGAGCTGAGGGTTGACCTGGAATATAATGGGAGCAAATATTTCGCTCACTACTCACACTTTAGTGTTGGTGATGAGGTCTCCAAGTACAAGCTCTCAGTGAGTGGCTACAGCGGTACAGCAAATGATAGTCTGACCTATCATGATGGTATGAAGTTTAGCACATCCGACCAGGACAATGATGTAGACAGTGGAAATTGTGCTGAAATATGGACGGGAGCCTGGTGGTATAATGAATGCTACGACTCAAACCTAAACGGAGAGTGGGGTAAAGACGACGATGCCGGTGTAGAATGGTTTGGTATAGCTGCCGCTAAATCAGTAACCTACACGGAGATGAAGATCAGACACGTCTAAGAGAAGGTAAAGTTGAAAACATCTCCCACTGATATATCAAAATGTCTGTCAATGTCTAAAGCTAGCACATATTTCCACCAGTTATAGTACAATAAAACGGCAAATATTTTACAATATGTTTGATATTTAAAACACGTTCTAACATATTCAGATCCTGTTTACTGATGTCAGTCTCACCAAGACAACGAGTTAACCTTGATCATCTCCCCTGTTTTGCTTACATATAAACACTGAACTAGTTCTCTCTGTTATAATGTGCCAGCAATGAGAATCATAAGATAGTAAACTTTGCTGGCACTTAAAAAATTCACACTTTCATATTTCTTGTATTATTAAGTATTTTTTTCTTCTCGTTGCTGTTTATAAGTTGTTGGTTTGTTTACGTGTCGAAGGTAAATTCAAAATGTCTAGAAAGAAGAATAAATATTGTGCTATATTCTAGTACTTGTGGCTGGTTTCATCTTATTGTTTGTCTGTCAGCTTTAAAGATATATTTAATATTCATGTTCTCGCCACAGTCGATTCTTACTAACAGCTGTACAAACGTTTTATCTTACAAACAGCTAAACATATGTTTTATCCTATTATCAGCTATACAAACGCTTATCTTACTAACAGCTACACAAATGTTTTATCTTACTAACAGCTATACACATGTTTCATCTTACTAACAGCTGCACAAATGTTTTATCTTACTAACAACTGTACAAATGTTTCATCATACTAAATGCTATACAAATGTTTTATCTTACTAACAGCTACACAAAAGTTTTATCTTACTAACAGCTATACAAATGTTTCATCTTACTAACAGGTGCACAAATGTTTTATCTTACTAACAGCTGTACACATTTTTTTATCTTACTAACATCTTTACAAATGTTTTATCTTTCTAACAGCTGTACAAATGTTTTATTTTAGTAACAGCTGTACAAATGTTTTATCTTACTAATAACTGTACAAATGTTTTATCTTACTAATAACTGTACAAATGTTTTATCTTACTAATAACTGTACAAATGTTTTATCTTACTAATAACTATACAAATGTTTTATCTTACTAATAACTGTACAAATGTTTTATCTTACTAACAGCTGTACAAATGTTTCATCACTGTTTTGTTGAGGTAAACACTTTCAGGTACATGTACAGATCTTTTCTGTAGTCTATGGCTAAAATCTGTTACAGTGTCATCATACTGAAGAGAACAAGTTAATAAAAATGATAAAAGGGACGAGGGATAATTCTTTCAAACTGTTCATGAACAAAAAGTTTTCATAATTATAAATAAATACTCCGCATCATGTTTACAACAGAACTCTTATAAAATGTTGGATATGAGAGAATTATTTTAAATAGCTTAGTTTGCGTGTGTATATATATATATATATATATATATATATATATACACACACAACCCGTCTTTTTATGATTTACTAAAGTTATATTTACACATATTACAAGTATTTTCCATGACCTTCAGCACATGAAAGTCTGATGTGGCCGCTTTACCTTCCCAGATTTCTCTGGTACCCAATTTTAGTGGCTGAGTCAACCCCGGGAAGTTTCTGTGTGTACCAGACAAGGTCCCACTGCTGGGACTGAATCCGGTACCACCGGAGACAATACATTACCAGACAATACATTACCAGACAATACATTACCAGACAATACATTACCAGACAATACATTACCAGACAATACATTACCAGACACTACAATACCAGACAATACATTACCAGACAATACATTACCAGACACTGCAATACCAGACAATACATTTCCAGACAATACATTACCAGACAATACATTACCAGACAGTACATTACCAGACACTACATTAAAAGACTCTACATTAAAAGACAATACATTACCAGATATAAACTCCGAGTTACATCAAAACGTGAAAGGTAAAAAAGAGAAGAAGAGATGTAAGAAACCGCGCAAGTTTCCTCTCATCTGGACTACAGCAACAAACAAAACTAAAATAATAATCTGTACAAAAAATAAACCTCCAACCCCACAACCCCCGAACAAACCCCACAGGTAATGAAGGCCCGTTGTAACAAACACCGGATGACATACCTGTAGAAACGCTTGGGTCACTATCAGAGTTTACATTAGAACACAGTCTGAGCGACACAAGACCAACATTTCTATCTTTGCTTGTCACATGAATTTATTTACTCATACATGTCAATCATTTGTCAAACAGTCTTAGTGAGGCTGGTCCTGGAACTAACCGTGCCCTAGGAACTCTAGTGACGCTGGAGCTGGAACTAACCTTGAATTGAGAACTCTAGTGACGCTGGAGCTGGAATTAACATCGACATAGAAACTCTAGTGAAGCTGGACCTGGAACTAACCTTGACCTAGGAACTCTAGTGACGCTGGTGCTGGAACTAACATTGACCTGAGAACTCTAGTGACGCTGGAGCTAGAACTAACCTTGACCTGAGAAATCTAGTGACGCTGGTGCTAGAACTAACCTTGACCTAGGAACTCTAGTGACGCTGGTGCTGGAACTAACCTTGAATTGAGAACTCTAGTGACGCTGGAGCTGGAACTAACCTTGACCTAGGAACTCTAGTGACGCTGGTGCTAGAACTAACCTTGACCTGAGAACTCTAGTGACGCTGGTGCTGGAACTAACCTTGATATAGAAACTCTAATAACGCTGCTGGTGGAACTAACCTTGACCTACTAACTCTCATAACGATGGAGCTGGAACTAACATTGTCCTAGAAACTCTAGTGACGCTGGTGCTGGAACTAACCTTGACCTGAGAACTCTAGTGACGCTGGTGCTGGAACTAACCTTGACTTAGAAACTCTAGTAACTCTGCTGGTGGAACTAAACTTGACATACTAACTCTAGTAACGATGGAGCTGGAACTAACATTGTCCTAGGAACTCTAGTAACGCTGGTGCTGGAACTAACCTTGACCTACTAATTCTAATGACACTAGGGCTGGAACTAACATTGTCCTAGAAACTCTAGTGACGCTGGTGCTGGAACTAACCTTGACCTAGGAACTCTAGTGACGCTGGAGCTGGAACTAACCTTGAATTGAGAACTCTAGTGACGCTGGAGCTGGAACTAACCTTGACTTAGAAACTCTAGTGACGCTGGAGCTGGAACTAACCTTGACCTAGGAACTCTAGTGACGCTGGTGCTGGAACTAACCTTGACCTGAGAACTCTAGTGACGCTGGTGCTAGAACTAACCTTGACCTGAGAACTCTAGTGACGCTGGTGCTAGAACTAACCTTGACCTAGGAACTCTAGTGACGCTGGTGCTGGAACTAACCTTGAATTGAGAACTCTAGTGACGCTGGAGCTGGAACTAACCTTGACCTAGGAACTCTAGTGACGCTGGTGCTAGAACTAACCTTGACCTGAGAACTCTAGTGACGCTGGTGCTGGAACTAACCTTGATATAGAAACTCTAATAACGCTGCTGGTGGAACTAACCTTGACCTACTAACTCTCATAACGATGGAGCTGGAACTAACATTGTCCTAGAAACTCTAGTGACGCTGGTGCTGGAACTAACCTTGACCTGAGAACTCTAGTGACGCTGGTGCTGGAACTAACCTTGACTTAGAAACTCTAGTAACTCTGCTGGTGGAACTAAACTTGACATACTAACTCTAGTAACGATGGAGCTGGAACTAACATTGTCCTAGGAACTCTAGTAACGCTGGTGCTGGAACTAACCTTGACCTACTAATTCTAATGACACTAGGGCTGGATCTAACCTTGAACTAGGAACTCTAGTGACTCTGATGGTGGAGCTAACGTTGACGTAGGAACTCTAGTTACGCTGGTGCTGGAATTTACTGGCATCCGGGAACTAACCGTTTAAAGTTCTATTATTACATTTGCCAGAAACAAGGCGGCACAAAATTTAACAGGACTTTAGCGGAACTATTTCTTGTTATGTGACTGCTGCCGGGACACAGCTGGCAAGAACTTGGCAGAAATCCTTAGAAGAAAACTCTGCACTATCACAGTACACAAACTAATCACAGTTGAAAATCCATGATAAATTGCCCCAGTAAGGACAAATAACTACAAATGTCTACACCGTGAACAATATCTAGTTGCCATTCATAGGACAATTTTAAGAATATCAAGCTACACCATGAAAAGAATCCTCTACAAATACACATTCTAAAAAAGAGCACTCCGGTCTGTCTGAAAAACTATATAGTGTGAGGCTACATTCCTAACTCTCTACTTTATGAGACTACATTCCTAAGTTCTTACATTGCGACACTACATTCCTAACTCTCTACACTGTGACACTACATTCCTAACTGCCTACACCGTGACACTACATTCCTCACTCTCTACATTGTGACACTACATTTCTAACTCTCTACACTGTGACACTTAAATCCTAACTAACTACACTGTGACACTACATTCCTAACTCTTTACACTGTGACGCTACATTCCTAACTCTCTACACTGTGACACTACATTCCTAACTCAATACACCGAAACACTACATTCCTAACTCTCTACACTGTGACACTACATTCCTACCTCTCTACACTGTGACACTACATTCCTAACTCTCTACAGTCTGACACTACATTCATAACTTTCTACAGTCTGACACTACATTCCTAAATCTCTACACTGTGACACTACATTCCTAACTGCCTACACCGTGACACTACATTCCTCACTCTCTACATTGTGACACTACATTTCTAACTCTCTACACTGTGACACTTAAATCCTAACTAACTACACTGTGACACTACATTCCTAACTCTTTACACTGTGACGCTACATTCCTAACTCTCTACACTGTGACACTACATTCCTAACTCAATACACCGAAACACTACATTCCTAACTCTCTACACTGTGACACTACATTCCTACCTCTCTACACTGTGACACTACATTCCTAACTCTCTACAGTCTGACACTACATTCATAACTTTCTACAGTCTGACACTACATTCCTAAATCTCTACACTGTGGCATTACATTCCTAACTCTCTACAGTCTGACACTACATTCCTAACTCTCTACACTGTGACACCACATTCTTATCTCCCAACACCATGACTCTACATTCCAAACTCTCTACATTGTGACACTACAGTCCTAAATATCTACATTGTGACAATACATTCCTAACTCACTGCACCAAGACACTACATTCCTAACTCTCTACATCGTGACACTACATTCCTAACTCTCTACACTGTGACACTACATTCCTAACTCTCTACACTGTGACACTACATTCATAACTCTCTACACTGTGACAGTACATTCCTAATTTTGAACTGAACTGATTTAAACAAATAAAACCTCCCCCGCCCCTTCTTCACTTTTCCTAAAATTAGTTTTAAATTCTTCCCACAATCCACAATTTCCGGGGAAACCTTTACTTGTCCGTCACCCACGCCGCAGCAGAAAGGTGTTTTTACTTTCTCTGTAGTTTACCTTCGCCGGTGAACTTCTCCCTGATTTACTCTCAGGTAACGGAACTTTTGACACTGAGTTTCTAACTTTTATCATTGACCTACTGACCTCAGGTCAAAACGTGAAACGTTAACTTTTAGTTCCTTAAGTTACATCAATTACTTCCCTTTAACCAAAGTTATCTTTCCTAGAACTTATTCTTTCACATATTAACACAAAACAGTGTTACACCGTGACCTGGGAACTCTAGTGAACTGGTGCTAGAACTAACAGTGGCAGGCCCTCTTTCTTTCCTCTTTTCATCTTGATAAATTGTCTAAGTCACTGTCCAGTTTATGAAGATTACGTCTTAGTCTTCACAGGCCTACCTGTAAGAAGATTTAGTAGGTAACACAGGTGCTCAGAGGTTACCTGTAAGATGATTTAGTAGGTAACACAGGTGCTCAGAGGTTACCTGTAAGATGATTTAGTAGGTAACACAGGTGCTCAGAGGTTACCTGTAAGAAGATTTAGTAGGTAACACAGGTGCTCAGAGGTTACCTGTAAGATGATTTAGTAGGTAACACAGGTGCTCAGAGGTTACCTGTAAGATGATTTAGTATTTAACACAGGTGCTAAGATGCTTACCTTTCAGGTGATTTAGTATGTAACAAAGGTACTCACAGATATATCTGAGAGATGATTTAGTAACACAGGTGATCACAGGCCTACATGTGACATGATTTTGTAAGTAACACATGTGTTCACATTCCTACCGGTGAGACATTTTAATAGCAGACACAGGTGTAACACATAACTATAAAGCACACAGTCCTGGTACAACACTGGCCACGTAACAATTGTTACACATAACTATAAATACACAGTTCTGATACAACACAGGTCAGGTAACACAGGTGTTACACATAACTACAAAGCCCACAGTCGTAATACAGCACTGGTCAGGTAACACAGGTGTTACACATAACTATAAAGCGGACAGAACTGGTCAGGTAACACAGGTGTTACACATAACTATAAAGCGGACAACACTGGTCAGGTAACCTAGGCCAGACATCTCATTATCACAGACGAACATAACAACAGCAAGTAAGCAAGTCTCATCATCAACCATCACTGTAACGTTTAATACATGAATCCTGATGATGATGTGAAGCGAAGAAGGATGATATATGTTGAGTCACATATCAGTGATCTATGTTGAGCAACATATCAATGATGAATGTTGAGTCGCATATCAATGATGTACGTTGCGTCACATATCAATGATGTATGTTGAGTCACATATAAATAAGGTATGTTGGGTGACATATCAGTTAAATCGAGACCAGAAATCCTAGTTCCAGGCTGCTCAATCTCTTACACTCAATCATCGTCGTCATAACAACGAATAACAAGTAATCGGCCGTATGTCACCTTCTACATGACAGATATAAAGTTCCAAGTACTACACTACAGTTTCACTAAACAAGACATATATAAAGTGACAATCATTACACCACTCTCTTCACTCAACAAGACAGATATAAAGTGACCCTCACAACACTTTGCTCCTCATTACACAAGAAGATATAAAGTGACAATCACTACACTAAACTCTTCACTCAATAAGACAGACATAAAGTGACAAACACTACACTACACTCTTCATTCAACAAGACAGATATAAAGTAACAAACACTACACTACATTCTTCACTCAACAAGAAGATATAAAGTGACAGTCACTACACTAAACTCTTCACTCAATAAGACAGATATAAAGTGACAAACACTACACTACACTCTTCATTCAACAAGACAGATATAAAGTAACCCTCAGTACACTATACTCTTCATTTAGCAAGACAGATATAAAGTGACAAACACTACACTACACTCTTCACTGAACAAGTCAGATATAAAGTGACACTCACTACACTAAACTCTTCACTCCGTAAGACATATATAAAATTACAGGTACTACACTATACTCTTCACTCCACACGACAGATATAAAATTACAAGTACAACAGTATACTCTTCACTCCACACGACAGATATAAAATTACAAGTACAACAGTATACTCTTCGATCAACAAGACAGATATAAAGTTACAAGTACAACACTATACTCTTCACTCAACAAGACAGATATGAAGTTACAAGTACAACACTATACTCTTCACTCAACAAGATAAATATAAAGTTACAAGTACAACACTATACTCTTCACTCAACAAGACAGATATAAAGTTACAAGTACTACAGTATACTCTTCACTCAACAAGACAGATATAAAGTTACAAGTACTACACTATACACTTCACTCAACAAGACAGATATAAAATTACAAGTACAACACTATACTCTTCACTCAACAAGACAGATTTAAAGGTACGAGTACTACACTATACTCTTCACTCAACAGGACAGATATAAAGTTACAAGTACTACACTATACTCTTCATTCAACAGGACAGATTGAAGTTACAAGTACAACACTATACTCTTCACTCAACAAGATAAATATAAAGTTACAAGTACAACACTATACTCTTCACTCAACAAGACAGATATAAAGTTACAAGTACTACAGTATACTCTTCACTCAACAAGACAGATATAAAGTTACAAGTACTACACTATACACTTCACTCAACAAGACAGATATAAAATTACAAGTACAACACTATACTCTTCACTCAACAAGACAGATTTAAAGGTACGAGTACTACACTATACTCTTCACTCAACAGGACAGATATAAAGTTACAAGTACTACACTATACTCTTCATTCAACAGGACAGATTTAAAGGTACAAGTACTACACTATACTCTCCACTCAACAAGACAGATTTAAAGATACAAGTACTACACTATACTCTTCATTCAACAGGACAGATATAAAGTTACAAGTACTACACTATATTCTTCACTCAACAAGACAGATATAAAGTTACAAGTACTACACTATATTCTTCACTCAACAAGACAGATATAAAGTGATAATCACTATGCTACATCTTCACTGAACAAGATGAGAACTCAGAATCCCTGGCAAGTCAGGGTTAGCGAACTATAGCTGATATGCCAGAGTCAGAGAACTATAGCTGATATGCCAGAGTCAGCGAACTATAGCTGATATGCCAGAGTCAGCGAACTATAGCTGATATGCCAGAGTCAGCGAACTATAGCTGATATGCCAGAGACAGGGTTAGTGACCCATAGCTGATATACCAGAGTCATTGTTGGCGACAACAACCTGATATGCCAGAGTCAGGGTTAGCGACCCATAACTGACCAAGATCCTGTCCCACTTCTCTGTAGTACCCCCAGTAACAGGCCTAGCCTAGCTAACGGGTCAGGGATCGCCATAAGTCCCCATGGTGGTGGAGTCTGCTAAAGAAGCAATGCACACCCCATGCTTTTTAGATGTACTCCAGGACTGAAAAAGTAGCCATCATAACCCGCTCCCATGCAAATACGATGTTGGGCTTCAACATCTCCACAGCATCGGCTGCAAAGAACAACAGCTCGCAGTTACAAGGAGTTCGTACAAGTATAATTACAAATATAATTTCTGGATTCTGCTGGCCCCCGATCTTAAAAGAGCAAAAATAACTGTTTCCTGTTCATCTCTTACATTCCTCATGATGTGTTCATCGTAGATGTTAAACAAGTCTGGAAAAAAGATGCATCTCTGTCTTACTCCCTTTTGTACATTAAAACCAACGAGATGTTTCAACACCTATTCTCTCTTCTTCTTTCTGTCGTGGTACAGTTTGGCGATGAGCTATACTACGCGATTAGGAAAACCTGTGTTGTACATAATAGACCATAACTGCTGATGTTGTACGTGCCCCTGTCTAGTGTATCATCAGCGACGAATTCTCCCTCATTTATGTATCTACAGATTCCAACATACAGTCCTCCTGTCGGTCATCTAAGCCCCTCCCCTTGTCATCTATTGGACAGCTGGCCTCTTCACGTGTTCACTTTAGGTCCTCAGTTAGGTAAACATGACAAACCTATCATACATTATGTTATGTCAAGTAGGTTCTTTCGTCTGTGTACTTGCTATGAGCTATACCCAACCTACTGACGACTGAGTGTTGTAATTGTTAAGAATTAGTCCGTTTTTATTTAACTTGTGTCCATTGATTCGTGTGCCAGCCGACATTTATTTTCCTGCTACTCCTGTCATCAAGTCACTGTGTCAGACTTATTACTCTTCTCAGCTTCCTGTCATCAAGTCACTGTGTCAGACTGATTACTCTTCTCAGCTTCCTGTCATCAAGTCACTGTGTCAGACTGACTACTCTTCTCAGCTTCCTGTCATCAAGTCACTGTGTCAGACTGATTACTCTTCTCAGCTTCCTGTCATCAAGTCACTGTGTCAGACTGATTACTCTTCTCAGCTTCCTGTCATCAAGTCACTGTGTCAGACTGATTACTCTTCTCAGCTTCCTGTCATCAAGTCACTGTGCCAGACTGATTACTCTTCTCGGGCTCCTGTCATCAAGTCACTGTGTCAGACTGATTACTCTTCTCGGGCTCCTGTCATCAAGTCACTGTGTCAGACTGATTACTCTTCTCGGGCTCCTGTCATCAAGTCACTGTGTCAGACTGATTACTCTTCTCGGGCTCCTTTCATCAAGTCACTGTGTCAGACTGATTACTCTTCTCAGCTTCCTGTCATGGAGTCACTGTGTCAGACTGATTACTCTTTTCGGCCTCTTGTCATGGAGTCACTGTGTCAGGCTGATTACTCTTCTCAGCCTAGTGTCATCAAGTCACTGTGTCAGACTGATTACTCTTCTCGGCCTCCTGTCATCAAGTCATTGTGACAGACTGATTACTCTTCTCGGCCTCCTGTCATCAAGTCATTGTGACAGACTGATTACTCTTCTCGGCCTCCTGTCATCAAGTCATTGTGACAGACTGATTACTCTTCTCGGCCTCCTGTCATCAAGTCATTGTGTCAGACTGATTACTCTTCTCGTCCTCCTGTCATAATATTATCAACTAATACCCTGGGAGTTTCTATTTTGCTTCTTCAAATCCACCCTCTTCATTTTACCTAAAATTAGTTTTAAATTCTTCCCACAATCCACAATTTCCGGGGAAACCTTTACTTGTCCGTCACCCACGCCGCAGCAGAAAGGTGTTTTTACTTTCTCTGTAGTTTACCTTCGCCGGTGAACTTCTCCCTGATTTACTCTCAGGTAACGGAACTTTTGACACTGAGTTTCTAACTTTTATCATTGACCTACTGACCTCAGGTCAAAACGTGAAACGTTAACTTTTAGTTCCTTAAGTTACATCAATTACTTCCCTTTAACCAAAGTTATCTTTCCTAGAACTTATTCTTTCACATATTAACACAAAACAGTGTTACACCGTGACCTGGGAACTCTAGTGAACTGGTGCTAGAACTAACAGTGGCAGGCCCTCTTTCTTTCCTCTTTTCATCTTGATAAATTGTCTAAGTCACTGTCCAGTTTATGAAGATTACGTCTTAGTCTTCACAGGCCTACCTGTAAGAAGATTTAGTAGGTAACACAGGTGCTCAGAGGTTACCTGTAAGATGATTTAGTAGGTAACACAGGTGCTCAGAGGTTACCTGTAAGATGATTTAGTAGGTAACACAGGTGCTCAGAGGTTACCTGTAAGAAGATTTAGTAGGTAACACAGGTGCTCAGAGGTTACCTGTAAGATGATTTAGTAGGTAACACAGGTGCTCAGAGGTTACCTGTAAGATGATTTAGTATTTAACACAGGTGCTAAGATGCTTACCTTTCAGGTGATTTAGTATGTAACAAAGGTACTCACAGATATATCTGAGAGATGATTTAGTAACACAGGTGATCACAGGCCTACATGTGACATGATTTTGTAAGTAACACATGTGTTCACATTCCTACCGGTGAGACATTTTAATAGCAGACACAGGTGTAACACATAACTATAAAGCACACAGTCCTGGTACAACACTGGCCACGTAACAATTGTTACACATAACTATAAATACACAGTTCTGATACAACACAGGTCAGGTAACACAGGTGTTACACATAACTACAAAGCCCACAGTCGTAATACAGCACTGGTCAGGTAACACAGGTGTTACACATAACTATAAAGCGGACAGAACTGGTCAGGTAACACAGGTGTTACACATAACTATAAAGCGGACAACACTGGTCAGGTAACCTAGGCCAGACATCTCATTATCACAGACGAACATAACAACAGCAAGTAAGCAAGTCTCATCATCAACCATCACTGTAACGTTTAATACATGAATCCTGATGATGATGTGAAGCGAAGAAGGATGATATATGTTGAGTCACATATCAGTGATCTATGTTGAGCAACATATCAATGATGAATGTTGAGTCGCATATCAATGATGTACGTTGCGTCACATATCAATGATGTATGTTGAGTCACATATAAATAAGGTATGTTGGGTGACATATCAGTTAAATCGAGACCAGAAATCCTAGTTCCAGGCTGCTCAATCTCTTACACTCAATCATCGTCGTCATAACAACGAATAACAAGTAATCGGCCGTATGTCACCTTCTACATGACAGATATAAAGTTCCAAGTACTACACTACAGTTTCACTAAACAAGACATATATAAAGTGACAATCATTACACCACTCTCTTCACTCAACAAGACAGATATAAAGTGACCCTCACAACACTTTGCTCCTCATTACACAAGAAGATATAAAGTGACAATCACTACACTAAACTCTTCACTCAATAAGACAGACATAAAGTGACAAACACTACACTACACTCTTCATTCAACAAGACAGATATAAAGTAACAAACACTACACTACATTCTTCACTCAACAAGAAGATATAAAGTGACAGTCACTACACTAAACTCTTCACTCAATAAGACAGATATAAAGTGACAAACACTACACTACACTCTTCATTCAACAAGACAGATATAAAGTAACCCTCAGTACACTATACTCTTCATTTAGCAAGACAGATATAAAGTGACAAACACTACACTACACTCTTCACTGAACAAGTCAGATATAAAGTGACACTCACTACACTAAACTCTTCACTCCGTAAGACATATATAAAATTACAGGTACTACACTATACTCTTCACTCCACACGACAGATATAAAATTACAAGTACAACAGTATACTCTTCACTCCACACGACAGATATAAAATTACAAGTACAACAGTATACTCTTCGATCAACAAGACAGATATAAAGTTACAAGTACAACACTATACTCTTCACTCAACAAGACAGATATGAAGTTACAAGTACAACACTATACTCTTCACTCAACAAGATAAATATAAAGTTACAAGTACAACACTATACTCTTCACTCAACAAGACAGATATAAAGTTACAAGTACTACAGTATACTCTTCACTCAACAAGACAGATATAAAGTTACAAGTACTACACTATACACTTCACTCAACAAGACAGATATAAAATTACAAGTACAACACTATACTCTTCACTCAACAAGACAGATTTAAAGGTACGAGTACTACACTATACTCTTCACTCAACAGGACAGATATAAAGTTACAAGTACTACACTATACTCTTCATTCAACAGGACAGATTTAAAGGTACAAGTACTACACTATACTCTCCACTCAACAAGACAGATTTAAAGATACAAGTACTACACTATACTCTTCATTCAACAGGACAGATATAAAGTTACAAGTACTACACTATATTCTTCACTCAACAAGACAGATATAAAGTTACAAGTACTACACTATATTCTTCACTCAACAAGACAGATATAAAGTGATAATCACTATGCTACATCTTCACTGAACAAGATGAGAACTCAGAATCCCTGGCAAGTCAGGGTTAGCGAACTATAGCTGATATGCCAGAGTCAGAGAACTATAGCTGATATGCCAGAGTCAGCGAACTATAGCTGATATGCCAGAGTCAGCGAACTATAGCTGATATGCCAGAGTCAGCGAACTATAGCTGATATGCCAGAGACAGGGTTAGTGACCCATAGCTGATATACCAGAGTCATTGTTGGCGACAACAACCTGATATGCCAGAGTCAGGGTTAGCGACCCATAACTGACCAAGATCCTGTCCCACTTCTCTGTAGTACCCCCAGTAACAGGCCTAGCCTAGCTAACGGGTCAGGGATCGCCATAAGTCCCCATGGTGGTGGAGTCTGCTAAAGAAGCAATGCACACCCCATGCTTTTTAGATGTACTCCAGGACTGAAAAAGTAGCCATCATAACCCGCTCCCATGCAAATACGATGTTGGGCTTCAACATCTCCACAGCATCGGCTGCAAAGAACAACAGCTCGCAGTTACAAGGAGTTCGTACAAGTATAATTACAAATATAATTTCTGGATTCTGCTGGCCCCCGATCTTAAAAGAGCAAAAATAACTGTTTCCTGTTCATCTCTTACATTCCTCATGATGTGTTCATCGTAGATGTTAAACAAGTCTGGAAAAAAGATGCATCTCTGTCTTACTCCCTTTTGTACATTAAAACCAACGAGATGTTTCAACACCTATTCTCTCTTCTTCTTTCTGTCGTGGTACAGTTTGGCGATGAGCTATACTACGCGATTAGGAAAACCTGTGTTGTACATAATAGACCATAACTGCTGATGTTGTACGTGCCCCTGTCTAGTGTATCATCAGCGACGAATTCTCCCTCATTTATGTATCTACAGATTCTTATATAAACCACCTAGTCTTGCTATGTGACTGAAAGTTCTTATATAAACCACCTAGTCTTTGCTATGTGACTGAAAGTTCTTATATAAACCACCTAGTCTTTGCTATGTGACTGAAAGTTCTTATATAAACCACCTAGTCTTTGCTATGTGACTGAAAGTTCTTATATAAACCACCTAGTCTTGCTATAATGGGTGATTTTAATGCAAAAATTGGTACAGAAAGAGCAGAAGATGAAGGACAGGTTGTAGGGAAATTTAGCATAGGACACAGAAATGAGGCAGGTGACAATCTAATGGCGTTTTGTATGGAAAATGAGCTAATGATCGCTAACACACTTTTTAAACAACATCCAAGAAGACTTTACACATGGACATCACCTGATGGGAAAACCAGGAATCAAATAGATTACATTTTAGTGCAGAGAAGGTGGAGGTCAAGCATAACATCAGCAAAAACTTTACCAGGTGCTTATTGTGACACGGACCATGAGTTATTAATAGCAGACATGAAGATAAAGATAAAAAAGATAGTTATGGGATCAAGACCACTCCGCTTTGACCTTACAAATATACCAGAACAATACGGTATAGAAGTGAAGAACCGTTTCGAAATCCTGATGGCTGTACAGGAAGAGATGACACCAGATGAATTGGCTACGCAGGCCAAAGATATCTTAGTAACAACAGCTAAAGACATGGTTCCAGTAAAGAAAACACAAAAGAATAGATGGATCACAGCAGGTACACTAGAACTGATAAAACAATGTAGAGAAATGAAGACGCAGTGGAGAGTGACAAACAACAACAAAGATAAATATAAAACTTTAACAAAAGAAGTACGAAGAAACATAAGAAAAGACAAAAAACAATACATACAAGATTGTTGTGAAAGAATAGAAGAACATCAGAGGTGTGGAAGAGATAGTGAAATGTTTAAAGAAATGAAGACATTGACGAGAAATGTCACACCTAAGCTAAATGTAATTTGTGATGAGATGGGGAATACCCTGACAGAGACAGAGGCAATTCTGGAAAGATGGAAGGAATATTGCAAAAGAATGTATGAAATAACCGACTGTGGAAGCAGAAATCAACAGTGTGAATTATTATTGCAGGAGAAAGAACCCGAGCCGACAATGGAAGAAGTTTTATGGGCAATAAAGAGTCTGAAAACTGGTAAATCACCAGGATGTGATGAGATAACCGCTGAATTTATTAAAGCAGGAGGAAAGGAGTGTGCAACAATCTATCATGCACTATGTAAAAAGATATGGCATTCAGGTATTTGGCCAAAAGAATGGAAAAGAACTGTATTCATTCCACTGCCAAAAAAGGGTAACCTGAAATTATGCACCAACTACAGAACTGTTGCCCTGATTAGTCATGCCAGTAAAATTCTGTTAAAAATTATAATGGGTAGACTTCGAAAGAAAATAGAAGAAGAAGTCAATATGGTCCAAGCTGGCTTCAGGCAAGGAAGAGGATCAAGAGATCATATATCCAATCTAAGATTAATAATAGAGAAATGCAGGGAGTTTAATGTGAATCTATATTTATCCTTTTTAAACAACATCCAAGAAGACTTTACACATGGACATCACCTGATGGGAAAACCAGGAATCAAATAGATTACATTTTAGTGCAGAGAAGGTGGAGGTCAAGCATAACATCAGCAAAAACTTTACCAGGTGCTTATTGTGACACGGACCATGAGTTATTAATAGCAGACATGAAGATAAAGATAAAAAGATAGTTATGGGATCAAGACCACTCCGCTTTGACCTTACAAATACCAGAACAATACGGTATAGAAGTGAAGAACCGTTTCGAAATCCTGATGGCTGTACAGGAAGAGATGACACCAGATGAATTGGCTACGCAGGCCAAAGATATCTTAGTAACAACAGCTAAAGACATGGTTCCAGTAAAGAAAACACAAAAGAATAGATGGATCACAGCAGGTACACTAGAACTGATAAAACAATGTAGAGAAATGAAGACGCAGTGGAGAGTGACAAACAACAACAAAGATAAATATAAAACTTTAACAAAAGAAGTACGAAGAAACATAAGAAAAGACAAAAACAATACATACAAGATTGTTGTGAAAGAATAGAAGAACATCAGAGGTGTGGAAGAGATAGTGAAATGTTTAAAGAAATGAAGACATTGACGAGAAATGTCACACCTAAGCTAAATGTAATTTGTGATGAGATGGGGAATACCCTGACAGAGACAGAGGCAATTCTGGAAAGATGGAAGGAATATTGCAAAAGAATGTATGAAATAACCGACTGTGGAAGCAGAAATCAACAGTGTGAATTATTATTGCAGGAGAAAGAACCCGAGCCGACAATGGAAGAAGTTTTATGGGCAATAAAGAGTCTGAAAACTGGTAAATCACCAGGATGTGATGAGATAACCGCTGAATTTATTAAAGCAGGAGGAAAGGAGTGTGCAACAATCTATCATGCACTATGTAAAAAGATATGGCATTCAGGTATTTGGCCAAAAGAATGGAAAAGAACTGTATTCATTCCACTGCCAAAAAAGGGTAACCTGAAATTATGCACCAACTACAGAACTGTTGCCCTGATTAGTCATGCCAGTAAAATTCTGTTAAAAATTATAATGGGTAGACTTCGAAAGAAAATAGAAGAAGAAGTCAATATGGTCCAAGCTGGCTTCAGGCAAGGAAGAGGATCAAGAGATCATATATCCAATCTAAGATTAATAATAGAGAAATGCAGGGAGTTTAATGTGAATCTATATTTATCCTTTATAGACTACTCAAAGGCATTTGATTGTGTACAACACCAGAAACTTTGGGAAATAATGGAAAAAATGGGATTTCCAACACATTTGATACAATTAACATCACTGCTGTATTTAGACCAACAAGCAGCAGTAAGAATAAATGGTGAAACAACAAGTTGGTTTGACATAAAACAAGGGGTCCGTCAGGGGTGCATATTGTCACCCTACTTATTTAACTTGTATACTGAAAATATAATGAGGAATGTTAGAGAAGATGTAGACAAAGAATATTACGATGCCATAACAGTTGGAGGTTATGAAATACCAGAGATTAGATATGCTGATGACACAGTATTGCTGTCCACAACACAAGAAGGAATGGAAAAACTAATTATGTCAGTCCGCAAGAACAGCGAAGAGCAGAACCTCTATCTTAATGCAAAGAAAACTAAAGTGATGACAACTGACAAAACAAACAAGGCAACTGAAATATGTATCAATGAGGAAAAACTGCAAGAAGTGGAGAGTTTTGAATATCTTGGATCACTACTAACTAATAATGGAGATACAATGAGGGAAATTAAAAGGAGGACATCTATTGCTCTTCAGAAAGTAAAACAAATAAAGAATCTGTGGAGAGGAGCAGACAGAACCACAAAAATAAGATTTTTAAGGGCATGCATCTTTCCCATCGCAACATATGCCTGTGAGACCTGGACATTTATTAAAGCAGGAGGAAAGGAGTGTGCAACAATCTATCATGCACTATGTAAAAAGATATGGCATTCAGGTTTTGGCCAAAAGAATGGAAAAGAACTGTATTCATTCCACTGCCAAAAAAGGGTAACCTGAAATTATGCACCAACTACAGAACTGTTGCCCTGATTAGTCATGCCAGTAAAATTCTGTTAAAAATTATAATGGGTAGACTTCGAAGAAAATAGAAGAAGAAGTCAATATGGTCCAAGCTGGCTTCAGGCAAGGAAGAGGATCAAGAGATCATATATCCAATCTAAGATTAATAATAGAGAAATGCAGGGAGTTTAATGTGAATCTATATTTATCCTTTATAGACTACTCAAAGGCATTTGATTGTGTACAACACCAGAAACTTTGGGAAATAATGGAAAAAATGGGATTTCCAACACATTTGATACAATTAACATCACTGCTGTATTTAGACCAACAAGCAGCAGTAAGAATAAATGGTGAAACAACAAGTTGGTTTGACATAAAACAAGGGGTCCGTCAGGGGTGCATATTGTCACCCTACTTATTTAACTTGTATACTGAAAATATAATGAGGAATGTTAGAGAAGATGTAGACAAAGAATATTACGATGCCATAACAGTTGGAGGTTATGAAATACCAGAGATTAGATATGCTGATGACACAGTATTGCTGTCCACAACACAAGAAGGAATGGAAAAACTAATTATGTCAGTCCGCAAGAACAGCGAAGAGCAGAACCTCTATCTTAATGCAAAGAAAACTAAAGTGATGACAACTGACAAAACAAACAAGGCAACTGAAATATGTATCAATGAGGAAAAACTGCAAGAAGTGGAGAGTTTTGAATATCTTGGATCACTACTAACTAATAATGGAGATACAATGAGGGAAATTAAAAGGAGGACATCTATTGCTCTTCAGAAAGTAAAACAAATAAAGAATCTGTGGAGAGGAGCAGACAGAACCACAAAAATAAGATTTTTAAGGGCATGCATCTTTCCCATCGCAACATATGCCTGTGAGACCTGGACACTTAACAAAACAGCTGAGAAGCACATAAATGCCTTTGAATGTAAATGCTATAGAAGAGTTCTCCAAATATCGTGGACACAAAAAAGAACAAATATATCTATACTGCAAGAGCTTAATATTGAAGAAGGCTGGCTAGTAAAGAGGATTAAAGAGAGAAAACTTAAATATTTTGGCCACATTAAACGTCATGATAATTTAGAGAAGACCATATTGGAAGGATACATAATGGGAAAAAGAAAGAGAGGAAGACCGAAACGAAGATGGCTGCAAGACATCGTTGATGATCTGGAAATGGATGCAGCAGCAGCAGGCCATCTTGCTCACAACCGAGAGGCCTACAGGAGTGCTGTTTGGGAGGCAAAGTTCCGCAAGGGACATGCAAAGGAATGAATGAATGAGTCTTGCTATGTGACTGAAAGTTCTTATATAAACCACCTAGTCTTTGCTATGTGACTGAAAGTTCTTATATAAACCACCTAGTCTTGCTATGTGACTGAAAGTTCTTATATAAACCACCTAGTCTTTGCTATGTGACTGAAAGTTCTTATATAAACCACCTAGTCTTTGCTATGTGACTGAAAGTTCTTATATAAACCACCTAGTCTTTGCTATGTGACTGAAAGTTCTTATATAAACCACCTAGTCTTGCTATAATGGGTGATTTTAATGCAAAAATTGGTACAGAAAGAGCAGAAGATGAAGGACAGGTTGTAGGGAAATTTAGCATAGGACACAGAAATGAGGCAGGTGACAATCTAATGGCGTTTTGTATGGAAAATGAGCTAATGATCGCTAACACACTTTTTAAACAACATCCAAGAAGACTTTACACATGGACATCACCTGATGGGAAAACCAGGAATCAAATAGATTACATTTTAGTGCAGAGAAGGTGGAGGTCAAGCATAACATCAGCAAAAACTTTACCAGGTGCTTATTGTGACACGGACCATGAGTTATTAATAGCAGACATGAAGATAAAGATAAAAAAGATAGTTATGGGATCAAGACCACTCCGCTTTGACCTTACAAATATACCAGAACAATACGGTATAGAAGTGAAGAACCGTTTCGAAATCCTGATGGCTGTACAGGAAGAGATGACACCAGATGAATTGGCTACGCAGGCCAAAGATATCTTAGTAACAACAGCTAAAGACATGGTTCCAGTAAAGAAAACACAAAAGAATAGATGGATCACAGCAGGTACACTAGAACTGATAAAACAATGTAGAGAAATGAAGACGCAGTGGAGAGTGACAAACAACAACAAAGATAAATATAAAACTTTAACAAAAGAAGTACGAAGAAACATAAGAAAAGACAAAAAACAATACATACAAGATTGTTGTGAAAGAATAGAAGAACATCAGAGGTGTGGAAGAGATAGTGAAATGTTTAAAGAAATGAAGACATTGACGAGAAATGTCACACCTAAGCTAAATGTAATTTGTGATGAGATGGGGAATACCCTGACAGAGACAGAGGCAATTCTGGAAAGATGGAAGGAATATTGCAAAAGAATGTATGAAATAACCGACTGTGGAAGCAGAAATCAACAGTGTGAATTATTATTGCAGGAGAAAGAACCCGAGCCGACAATGGAAGAAGTTTTATGGGCAATAAAGAGTCTGAAAACTGGTAAATCACCAGGATGTGATGAGATAACCGCTGAATTTATTAAAGCAGGAGGAAAGGAGTGTGCAACAATCTATCATGCACTATGTAAAAAGATATGGCATTCAGGTATTTGGCCAAAAGAATGGAAAAGAACTGTATTCATTCCACTGCCAAAAAAGGGTAACCTGAAATTATGCACCAACTACAGAACTGTTGCCCTGATTAGTCATGCCAGTAAAATTCTGTTAAAAATTATAATGGGTAGACTTCGAAAGAAAATAGAAGAAGAAGTCAATATGGTCCAAGCTGGCTTCAGGCAAGGAAGAGGATCAAGAGATCATATATCCAATCTAAGATTAATAATAGAGAAATGCAGGGAGTTTAATGTGAATCTATATTTATCCTTTATAGACTACTCAAAGGCATTTGATTGTGTACAATAGCAGACATGAAGATAAAGATAAAAAAGATAGTTATGGGATCAAGACCACTCCGCTTTGACCTTACAAATATACCAGAACAATACGGTATAGAAGTGAAGAACCGTTTCGAAATCCTGATGGCTGTACAGGAAGAGATGACACCAGATGAATTGGCTACGCAGGCCAAAGATATCTTAGTAACAACAGCTAAAGACATGGTTCCAGTAAAGAAAACACAAAAGAATAGATGGATCACAGCAGGTACACTAGAACTGATAAAACAATGTAGAGAAATGAAGACGCAGTGGAGAGTGACAAACAACAACAAAGATAAATATAAAACTTTAACAAAAGAAGTACGAAGAAACATAAGAAAAGACAAAAAACAATACATACAAGATTGTTGTGAAAGAATAGAAGAACATCAGAGGTGTGGAAGAGATAGTGAAATGTTTAAAGAAATGAAGACATTGACGAGAAATGTCACACCTAAGCTAAATGTAATTTGTGATGAGATGGGGAATACCCTGACAGAGACAGAGGCAATTCTGGAAAGATGGAAGGAATATTGCAAAAGAATGTATGAAATAACCGACTGTGGAAGCAGAAATCAACAGTGTGAATTATTATTGCAGGAGAAAGAACCCGAGCCGACAATGGAAGAAGTTTTATGGGCAATAAAGAGTCTGAAAACTGGTAAATCACCAGGATGTGATGAGATAACCGCTGAATTTATTAAAGCAGGAGGAAAGGAGTGTGCAACAATCTATCATGCACTATGTAAAAAGATATGGCATTCAGGTATTTGGCCAAAAGAATGGAAAAGAACTGTATTCATTCCACTGCCAAAAAAGGGTAACCTGAAATTATGCACCAACTACAGAACTGTTGCCCTGATTAGTCATGCCAGTAAAATTCTGTTAAAAATTATAATGGGTAGACTTCGAAAGAAAATAGAAGAAGAAGTCAATATGGTCCAAGCTGGCTTCAGGCAAGGAAGAGGATCAAGAGATCATATATCCAATCTAAGATTAATAATAGAGAAATGCAGGGAGTTTAATGTGAATCTATATTTATCCTTTATAGACTACTCAAAGGCATTTGATTGTGTACAACACCAGAAACTTTGGGAAATAATGGAAAAAATGGGATTTCCAACACATTTGATACAATTAACATCACTGCTGTATTTAGACCAACAAGCAGCAGTAAGAATAAATGGTGAAACAACAAGTTGGTTTGACATAAAACAAGGGGTCCGTCAGGGGTGCATATTGTCACCCTACTTATTTAACTTGTATACTGAAAATATAATGAGGAATGTTAGAGAAGATGTAGACAAAGAATATTACGATGCCATAACAGTTGGAGGTTATGAAATACCAGAGATTAGATATGCTGATGACACAGTATTGCTGTCCACAACACAAGAAGGAATGGAAAAACTAATTATGTCAGTCCGCAAGAACAGCGAAGAGCAGAACCTCTATCTTAATGCAAAGAAAACTAAAGTGATGACAACTGACAAAACAAACAAGGCAACTGAAATATGTATCAATGAGGAAAAACTGCAAGAAGTGGAGAGTTTTGAATATCTTGGATCACTACTAACTAATAATGGAGATACAATGAGGGAAATTAAAAGGAGGACATCTATTGCTCTTCAGAAAGTAAAACAAATAAAGAATCTGTGGAGAGGAGCAGACAGAACCACAAAAATAAGATTTTTAAGGGCATGCATCTTTCCCATCGCAACATATGCCTGTGAGACCTGGACACTTAACAAAACAGCTGAGAAGCACATAAATGCCTTTGAATGTAAATGCTATAGAAGAGTTCTCCAAATATCGTGGACACAAAAAAGAACAAATATATCTATACTGCAAGAGCTTAATATTGAAGAAGGCTGGCTAGTAAAGAGGATTAAAGAGAGAAAACTTAAATATTTTGGCCACATTAAACGTCATGATAATTTAGAGAAGACCATATTGGAAGGATACATAATGGGAAAAAGAAAGAGAGGAAGACCGAAACGAAGATGGCTGCAAGACATCGTTGATGATCTGGAAATGGATGCAGCAGCAGCAGGCCATCTTGCTCACAACCGAGAGGCCTACAGGAGTGCTGTTTGGGAGGCAAAGTTCCGCAAGGGACATGCAAAGGAATGAATGAATGAGTCTTGCTATGTGACTGAAAGTTCTTATATAAACCACCTAGTCTTTGCTATGTGACTGAAAGTTCTTATATAAACCACCTAGTCTTGCTATGCCACTGAAATTTATTATATCAACCACCTAGTCTTTGCTATGTGACTGAAAGTTCTTATATAAACCACCTAGTCTTTGCTATGTGACTGAAAGTTCTTATATAAACCACCTAGTCTTTGCTATGTGACTGAAAGTTCTTATATCAACCACCTAGTCTTTGCTATGTGACTGAAAGTTCTTATATAAACCACCTAGTCTTTGCTATGTGACTGAAAGTTCTTATATAAACCACCTAGTCTTTGCTATGTGACTGAAAGTTCTTATATCAACCACCTAGTCTTTGCTATGTGACTGAAAGTTCTTATATAAACCACCTAGTCTTTGCTATGTGACTGAAAGTTCTTATATAAACCACCTAGTCTTTGCTATGTGACTGAAAGTTCTTATATAAACCACCTAGTCTTGCTATGTGACTGAAAGTTCTTATAAACCACCTAGTCTTTGCTATGTGACTGAAAGTTCTTATATAAACCACCTAGTCTTTGCTATGTGACTGAAAGTTCTTATATAAACCACCTAGTCTTTGCTATGTGACTGAAAGTTCTTATATAAACCACCTAGTCTTGCTATGTGACTGAAAGTTCTTATATAAACCACCTAGTCTTGCTATGTGACTGAAAGTTCTTATATAAACCACCTAGTCTTGCTATGCCACTGAAATTTATTATATCAACCACCTAGTCTTTGCTATGTGACTGAAAGTTCTTATATCAACCACCTAGTCTTTGCTATGTGACTGAAAGTTCTTATATCAACCACCTAGTCTTTGCTATGTGACTGAAAGTTCTTATATCAACCACCTAGTCTTTGCTATGTGACTGAAAGTTCTTATATCAACCACCTAGTCTTTGCTATGTGACTGAAAGTTCTTATATCAACCACCTAGTCTTACTATGTGACTGAAAGTTCTTATATCCGACATCTACAACTTCGAGGTATCCTTTAACCATTGTGTTCGCACAGTAACTGAAAACTGTAAACAAAAAACGGGGGGTGGGGGGTAACTCTGTTACTGGTCCTCGGGAGTGGCCCCATTAGTGTCGGGGCCCGCCCACAGTTGCTGGGCCTTTGATATCAGGATTTCCTTCAATGTTTTTAGGGAGATGAGTCCAATGTTGTGTTGGTTGTGTGTTGCTGGTGATCTAGCCCGGTATAAATGTGGACATGTTGAGAAGTCTTGACAATGATACTATCAACATCTAAAGTGTCTACCGCATAGTGAACATAGTTGCTCCATATCTGTGCTGAACAACCTACTCCAATTAAAGTTGTGTTGTCCTGCAACTTCTTCAACTTTACAAACACATTCTACAACCAGTCGCAGCCTCCCAACATGATACTGCAGTTATCACTTCTAAATATAACAGCCAGTCCTTTACTTTGAAGTTTATTTATTCTTCATGTATGTCGAAACTGTGTCTGCAGTCTCAATAAGTTGTTTTTGTATTTCAAACAATTTTGACAGAAAATCAGCACTTTACCGAATAAAGAGTTGAAGAGCTACTGGAACAAAAAATACCGAACCTTGATTACTTCCACTAGTAGAAACGACATAGTAATTAATTTCATTATCTTACTTACATTTCTTGATATTTTCCATAGAATTGGGTGCCAAGACCCTAGTCTGCTCTTGCTTCTGTTGTTGTTCTAAACACGTGATCGTGCTCACCTATCACGTGCGCCCACCTACGCTAATGTAGTATTACTACACTACCTGTGTACTCCTAAACATGTGTAATGCGTATTATTATTACGATGTATTGCATTTACCATACGATGGGTGTGTGTGTGATGGTGTGTTATACTCCCACTGAACAATTTACTCGCGAACACTTTAAGTCATAATTACAGTAGTCACTAATTACAGAGCAGATTTACTTGGCTGCTACACAAGTGGCACAACAGACGTTACATTGACATACACCATGCAGCTACGAAAACCCAGGACAAACAATCATTGCAAGTCTGTACATGAACATGACCAGTTAACCTAAGTCCAGCTCATCACAACGCCACAGTTGGGACACTCAACATAGCTTCATATAGCACAGGATTTCCAGCAGTTACAAAAGAGAAAAGCAAAGTTTAATGATGAAACTCCATTTGTAAGCGAGTGTTGTAAATGAATGTGGACTGAAAAACTAATGAGCAATTACAATGAATAAGGAGAAACTGTCCAGGCGATTAACTTCTACATGGGACACACTCAGACAACAAGGACAACATTCTAACTTCAAGTACAAACTGCCACCTAAGCTTCCAATCTAGAACCACAAACATTGTCCAAAAGGGGACAATCAAATCACACGTTCTAGGTGACAGACTTTGTCCTAAAAAGGACAAAACAACCGCAACAACAATTTTGCCTTAAAAAGACAATCAAACACAAAAGCTTACATTATGAAATAGAGAATCCCTAGCCAAGCTTGCAGTAACTAATACGTTCTCTCACTTCAACATCAATAACAGCGCTGAACCTTTCATACTTCCCGCCACTCAGACCACGTGACTGAGCTCAGCAATCAGAACACGGAGATAACTCCCCCCTCCTCCCATGGTCGCTCTCACAGCTGTTTGACCACAACAATCATCTGTAACAGAATAAATTAGCGGGGTAGGGGTATCCTCTATCAAAGGAGAAGTAAGACGCCTCCTTACCTCCATCAGTCTACGGGACACCCTTGGGCAAGATGGAGTACCCGTATAGCCCCCCCGATCAGGGTGACGGGAAGTTATGGGAGCAGGTGGTGGATGGAATGGGAGAGCAGCTGACAGATAATGTTGGTTATGATCACCATTCTATGATGGTAGGCAGATGATCTCAATGTAGGGACAATGGCTACGATCAATGACTAGTACAGTCACTGCCTGGAAGGAAAGCAATGGTAAACTATCTTCTGGAAATATACCAAGAAACCCAAGCAGCAATCATGGAAAGTCAAATAGGAAAAAGATCTGATGGTGAGTCCCCCAGGCCAGATAGATCTAATTTTAACACTGGGGAAGAGTTTGAGACAGAGGTCAGGACTAGTAATTGTGATGACGGACAAAATCCTGACAGTGTTACCAAGGAAAACTCCTGCATCAAACTAAAAAGAAAAATAAGAGTAGGAACATGGAATGTAAGAAGTATATATGAGGGAAAATATCAAGTAATAAGTGACGAGATGAAAAGAACGGGGATACACATTTTGGGAATCTGTGAACATCAATGGAAAGGATCAGGACACTTTAAGAGCTAGAATGATAATATATTTATATATTCTGGCGGAGAAGTAGGAGGAAAGAATGGAGTGGCTTTTTACTTGGACAAATTAACATCAAAAGCATTACTAGGCTACAATCCAGTAAGTGATAGAATCCTAACAATCAGACTTAAGGGCACTCCTAGAAATGTAACAATCATCCAGATATATGCACCTACATCAGCAGCAGAAGAAGAGGAAGTAGAAGACTTTTATAACACAATGCAAACGACGATAGACCAGATACGGAAAAATGATATTATATTAATAATGGGGAATTTTAATACAAAGATTGATACAGAAAGAGCAGAAGATGAAGGACATGTTGTAGGGAAATTTGGCATAGGACACAGAAATGAGGCAGGTGACAATCTAATGGCGTTTTGCATGGAAAATGAGCTAATGATCACTAACACACTTTTTAAACACCATCCATGAAGACTTTACACATGGACATCACCTGACGGGAAAACCAAGAATCAAACAGATTACATTTTAGTGCAAAGAAGATGGAGATCAAGTATAACATCAGCAAAAACTTTACCAGGTGCTGATTGTGACACGGACCATGAGTTATTAATAGCAGACATGAAGATAAAGATAAAAAATACATTTAGGGGATCAAGACCACTCTGCTTTGATCTTACAAAAATACCAGAACAATAAGGTATGGAAATGAAGAACTGTTATCGAAATCCTGATGGATATACAGGAGGAGATGACACCAGATGAATTGGCTAAGTAGGCCAGAGATATCTTAATAACAACAGCTAAAGACATGATTTCAGTAACGAAAACAGAAAAGAATGGATGGATTACAGCAGGCATATTAGAACTGATAAAACATCGCAGAGAAATGAAGACGCAATATAAAGTGACAAACAACAACAAAGTGGAATATACATATTTAACAAAAGAAGTACGAAGAATCATAATTCATTCATTCATGTGCATGTCCCTTACTTAACTTTGCCTCCCAAACAGCACTTCTGAAGGCCTCTTTGTTGTGAGCAGGATGGCCTGCTGCTGATGCATCTATTTGCATTTCATCAACCATGTCTTGCAGCCATCTTCGCCTTGGTCTTCCTATATTCCTTTTTCCCATTATGTACCCTTCCAAGATGGTCTTCTCTAGATTATCATGACGTTTAATGTGTCCAGAATATTTACGTTTTATCTCTTTAATATTCTTTACTACCCAGCCTTCTTCAATATTAAGTTCTTGTAGTATAGATATATTTGTTCTATTTGTGTCCACGATATTTGAAGACCTCTTCTGTAGCATTTACATTCAAAGGCATTTATGTGTTTCTCAGCTGTTGTGTTAAGTGTCCAGGTCTCACAGGCGATATACACTTCTGATTTCCTTCTATGCTTTCACAACAATCTTGTATTTTTTGGGTCTTTTCTTATGTTTTTTCGGCAACTAAAGAATATGTGGAGAGGAACATAAAAACTACAAAAATAGGTTTTTTAAGGGCATGCATCTTTCCCATCGCAACATATGCCTGTGAGACCTGGGCACTTAACAAAACAGCTGAGAAACACATAAATGCCTTTGAATGTAAATGCTACAGAAGAGTTCTTCAAATATCATGGTCACAAATAAGAACAAATATATCCATAGTACAAGAACTTAATATTGAAGAAGGCTGGATAGTAAAGATAATTATGGAGAGAAAGTTTAAATATTCTGGGCACATTAAAGTCATGATAATTTAGAGAAGACCGTCTTGGAAGGGTACATAATGGGAAAAAGAAAGAGAGGAAAACCAAAGCGAAGATGGCTGCAAGACATCGTTGATGGTCTGCAAATGGATGCATCAGCACCAGGCCATCTTGTTCACAACCGAGAGGCCTACAGGAGAGCTGTTATGGAGGCAAAGCTCCGCAAGGGACATGCAAATGAATGAATGAAAAGTTCTTGCACATGAAAATCTTTTGCAATAGCAGCATTAGAGGATGTAGCTTTCAATACAACTGACGTGCTTTGTGGCTGTTTTGAAGCTTAACTGTATGAAATGTAATAGTGCCTTCGTCTGCTTATATTTCTTCTTTTACCTTGCTGTTGATGACGCGAAGAAATCTGTCAGTTACGACAAGAATGAGGTCGCCTGTTAATTGGCCCTATGTAGTTTTCTTCCACGCGCACTTACGATTGGATGTGGAGTCTTCCTTTACTTCCATCGATATAGAAGGACCTGATCTTCATGCCATATAATATCATCTGTGGGACTCTGAAACAGTGGCGTAAGTCATCCGCAAGTTTCCACTTTCTTATGAAGCATAATATGAAAACCAGAACAAACAGGATCTGGTTACACAATATGTCGGAGGCTCGACCACAAGCAGAGATCTGAGAATCTGAAGTTAACACCGGAAGTTGGAACTAAAAGTAAAGTAAAGATAGTCCCATAGCAAATGCCGTAGGGGGTGAAGCGTTAGAGACCTCATTATGCTGGGTCATCAGCGTATGAGGTAGGGTGACCAGTAAGTTGGAACTGCAAACAAGAATTTCGTTGAGCTGCACACGCACAAAGCTCAGACTTCTCCGGCCTGACTTAATGTAATTCTTACATACAAACAAAAGCTGGAAGACTTTCCTCTTACAGTTTAATAGTTTGTGAGTTCACGTCCAAGTCTCGTGTAAGTTGTGAATAACTAGAAACACACAAGCTTCTAGAGTCAGGGGAGATCAGTTCACGGAACACAAGGGAAACAACTTAAGAAAAATATTATTTTGTTACATTCTCTACAATAATGTTTTGTTGGTTGCTGTCAAATTTTGATTAACTTGATTGACTGATTGAAGTTGTCGCTCTCATGCTTTTGGCCGAACATGATTTGATAAGGTTTGATGTATTGTTTTGTGTTCATTATAAAACAATGTAGAGGTGTGAATTATATATTTCTGACAAAATAAGATGTTCTTCAATAATACAGACTTTATCTTCTCACAGTTTTCTGTTGCTTAAATTAGGTTTCATAAACATTGCCACGTCTGTAATCAGGGGAAGTCCGATGAACATTTCATTGCATTATTTAATTCTGACAAATATGATATTCAACTTAGAATTCAAAACATCAGTTGTACTAAGATGCAATATGGCATCATCTTCGTTAGTTTCGTCGTTGAACAACAACAATATCAAACTATCATACTTTACATGCAGCACTTCTCAATGTTCTCCTGTCGCTATTCGATCTTACTATTTCCTTTACTGTATTATTTTCATAATCATATTCATCAATAATAATAATAATAACTACAATGATCATTACTTACAAGGCTGTGGTACAATTAGAGGTTTTGTCCAAGAAATCTGCTTCTGCGGGTTTGTCTACTTAAAGGTAGAAAAGTGGAAATTAGTGGGAAAATGAGAATAGTCTGGTTTGTATAGTTGTGAGATCTCAGTGATGATGTAGCAAGTAATACTCTGACAGAGAATATAGTATTAAATTCAGCATCATTCTCTG
>CM019709.1:19929108-19957557 GCA_009760885.1 Achatina immaculata | reverse complement strand
GAGCAGAGGTGCCGTGGTATAGCTCTCATAGCGATACTACTGGACATACCGGTTAAACTTCACTTTCCACCACCTTTTCCCATCGGCGCCGCACAGCAACCTTTATTTCTTTTCCGCATTTACTTCCATAACCGGGAGGAGCTTCACTCCACACGCGGCATTTGAGGAGTCTCGCCAGCAGTGTCTTAACCTCTGGGACAAGCCGGTTCATGCATTTCACCCGATATGACTGCACTCATGACATGGCCAGACCAGAGGTGCCGTGATTTGACTGTTTGCTTCGCTTTATCCTTTCTACCACCTTTTCCGCAGTGATGCTGCGCGGCAACCTCATTTGCAAATTTCTTCATTGGCCAGGAGGAGCACCGCTCCACACACGGCAGCTGAAGATCTCGCCAACAGCGGTTCCAGTGTATGTCTCCCCATGGGCAGAGTTTGTCTTCCAGTGTATGTCTCCCCATGGGCAGAGTTTGTCTTCCAGTGTATGTCTCCCCATGGGCAGAGTTTGTCTTCCAGTGTATGTCTCCCCATGGCCAGAGGTTGTCTTCCAGTGTATGTCTCCCCATGGCCAGAGTTTGTCTTCCAGTGTATGTCTCCCCATGGCCAGAGTTTGTCTTCCAGTGTATGTCTCCCCATGGCCAGAGTTTGTCTTCCGGTGTATGTCTCCCCATGGCCAGAGTTTGTCTTCCAGTGTATGTCTCCCCATGGCCAGAGTTTGTCTTCCAGTGTATGTCTCCCCATGGCCAGAGTTTGTCTTCCAGTGTATGTCTCCCCATGGCCAGAGTTTGTCTTCCAGTGTATGTCTCCCCATGGCCAGAGTTTGGTTCAGGCTTCTTGGTAGAAGTAAAGGCTGCAGAATGTGCTCTGAAGTTTGGATGCCTGTCTCACATGTACAGTCAAGGGCATGTTACTGGCATGTGACAGGCTCAGTCAAGGGCATGTGACAGGCTCAGTCAAGGGCATGTGACAGGCTCAGTCAAGGGCATGTGACAGACTCAGTCAAAAGGCATGTGACAGGCTCAGTCAAGGGCATGTGACAGGCTCAGTCAAGGGCATGTGACAGGCTCAGTCAAGGGCATGTGACAGGCTCAGTCAAGGGCAGGTGACAGGCTCAGTCAAAAGGCATGTGACAGGCTCAGTCAAGGGCAGGTGACAGGCTCAGTCAAAAGGCATGTGACAGGCTCAGTCAAGGGCATGTGACAGGCTCAGTTAAGGGCATGTGACAGGCTCAGTTAAGGGCATGTGACAGGCTCAGTCAAGGGCAGGTGACAGGCTCAGTCAAAAGGCATGTGACAGGCTCAGTCAAGGGCAGGTGACAGGCTGAAGTAGTGCAAGTGTGTTCACAATTGGTAGTGATATAAAAAAAAAAGCTGAAAGTTTGGCATGCTGACTCCACAGCCCTGAATGTTGTACATTAAGCTGCCTGTAAGTTCTTGCCTTATTACGAGTTACTGTACACTTGTACCTGCATGAGTTCTCCCAAACTGTTTTATTGTTCTGGAGAGTGTATTGTGCTTTTTAGATCATAGAGAAAAAGAAAATGGCCCAGATATCATGAACTGGGTAGTTGAACAGAAGGTTATAGAAATGGTCACTTCAGCAGTCCCTGTTATCAGTGAATTATATACAGCTTGTGTATCTCTTAGCTCACAAATTTTTATGTTGTGTTTTTGTTTAACAAAATACATCATACAGGTTTCGAGATGGATATGATAAAACAGACAGATTTTCCATTGGAATTGGGAAACAGCTACCGCAATTTACAAGCCACAATAATGATAGTTCAAGAATTGGAGAATTTGAATGCCATTCTAAGGGAATAGGTCGAAAAGTAATGGAAAGACAAGGCTGGAAAGAAGGTCAGGGGCTTGGAAGGTCAAGGCTCGGTATTGTTACGGCACCGAAAGGTGAAGGACAGTCTTCTTACAGTAAAAGAGGATTGGGGTAAGTTTTTTTTTATTTTAGTAGAGTAATAATTCTCTTTCTGTGATCCTGGTATATTATAAGATCTTTGTATAACTGCAGATTGAAAGTTCTTTATAGGAGATGCTGTGGTTTAAGAATTGTAGCTTATTATAATAGGATTTATAATAGGAGCACCAGAATAGTGAGGATGTTAGTGTACTCATCTCTCATTAAAGGTTAGAGATTCAGTCCTGACCAAAAGTGCCCTAGTCAAGCCAAGTGTAGAAATGAATACCTGGCTTACTTCTAGAGCCTGTTGTGACACTGGTCGCATCACCCTCTAGTGTACAGTCAGGTCAAGGAAAATGTAGGCAGTAATGAGAGATATAACTCTTTCCAGACTAAATGTTTATGTAGAATTAAATGAATATTTTGGCCAGACACTGTAAAAAAATAACACCTTGTTGGCAGAAATGCAGATGAAGCCACAGAATTCAATTAATGAGAAAACACACTGGCGATGGTTGGGATATGTGCTCCGGATGACTGACTCTTTACCAAAAATAGCTCTGAGATGGACATGACAGGGGAACAGGAGTAAGGGTAGACCAAAGGAGACATGGAGAAGAACAACAGAGAGGATTTTGAGCATTAGAGGGCTTACTTAGGCAAGAGTGGAAAAAGAAAAAAAAATGGCAAAGGACAGGCATTTGTGGGAAACCCTTGTGGAAGTCCCATGTGTCTTGGGCACCTAAGGTTCAGAGAAAGAGAGAGAGAGAGAGAGAAATATCCTTTATATTATACCTCAGTGACATGGAGCGGGATCTCTGGCCTGAAAAATGGTGGACTGAGTGGTCATGCTTATAAGACACTGCATTTTTTGAATGGAAAATGGTCATGTGATTTATATACAGTTCTTTATGGATACACTATGAATCATTCTTTATTATGGATATTTATTACCACCAAATGAACAAAACTACATTAGAACAGGGGTTACAACTAAAACCACAACATCACAGTCTCAGCCGACTGTGCCAGACTATGAGAAAATAGTCCACACCAACTGAACGAAAGCAAAAAAAGAGAATCTTTCATGTGACGGAGTACACGCAGCAGAAAATACATCAGCATCAGGAATGCATCAAGCTACATCTAACTTAACAGACAACAGATCACATTGCCAGATAGAAAGAGATCACAATATGATAAATTACATCACCATTCATTTTCATTCATTCCTTTGCATGTCCCTTGCGGAACTTTGCCTCCCAAACAGCACTCCTGTAGGCCTCTCGGTTGTGAGCAAGATGGCCTGCTGCTGCTGCATCCATTTCCAGATCATCAACGATGTCTTGCAGCCATCTTCGTTTCGGTCTTCCTCTTTTTCTTTTTCCCATTATGTATCCTTCCAATACGGTCTTCTCTAAATTATCATGACGTTTAATGTGGCCAAAATATTTAAGTTTTCTCTCTTTAATCCTCTTTACTAGCCAGCCTTCTTCAATATTAAGCTCTTGTAGTATAGATATATTTGTTCTTTTTTGTGTCCACGATATTTGGAGAACTCTTCTATAGCATTTACATTCAAAGGCATTTATGTGCTTCTCAGCTGTTTTGTTAAGTGTCCAGGTCTCACAGGCATATGTTGCGATGGGAAAGATGCATGCCCTTAAAAATCTTATTTTTGTGGTTCTGTCTGCTCCTCTCCACAGATTCTTTATTTGTTTTACTTTCTGAAGAGCAATAGATGTCCTCCTTTTAATTTCCCGCATTGTATCTCCATTATTAGTTAGTAGTGATCCAAGATATTCAAAACTCTCCACTTCTTCCAGTTTTTCCTCACTGATACATATTTCAGTTGCCTTGTTTGTTTTGTCAGTTGTCATCACTTTAGTTTTCTTTGCATTAAGATAGAGGTTCTGCTCTTCGCTGTTCTTGCGGACTGACATAATTAGTTTTTCCATTCCTTCTTGTGTTGTGGACAGCAATACTGTGTCATCAGCATATCTAATCACCATGTAAGGGCCAAAAAAAAACAAACTATAAAGTGAAAGAAAAGCAGGAAAGTGAGAAAAAATGAAAAAAGGTGGAAAGGGTGAGATAGAAGAATTTCAACATAGGCTAGTGGAATTGTAAAAGTATGAAGCAACATAGACCAGAGCTGGAACTTCCAATGGCTGACTTCAGTTTACTATTACTACAAGAAACACAAGCAAAAAAATAAAATGTGTACCCAAGGCTACACCTGCTCTGTAAACCCCAAGAGCAGAACTCAGGCGGGACTCGATTATCATTGACCCAAAAATACCACATTCCATACAAGACACGCAGGCGATCCCAAACAGTGGGTTTAAAGCACGAACACTGATACTAAATTTAGGAGGTAAATCATGGAGTGTGTATAACATATGAGTAGGAAGTAAATCATGGAGTGTGTACAACATATAAGTAGGAAGTAAATCATGGAGTATGTACAACATATAAGTAGGAAGTACATCATGGAGTGTATACAGCATATAAGTAGGAAGTAAATCATGGAGTATGTACAACATATAAGTAGGAAGTACATCATGGAGTGTATACAGCATATAAGTAGGAAGTAACACATTCACCAATGAATGACAGTGGCAGTTCCTCCAACAGATAGAAGACGGCGGGGGGGGGGGGAATATGGGGATTTTAATGTAAAACACCAGATATGGGTAAATACCAACAATATTGCAGAGGGTCCTGCCCCCTACAGAAACCCTCTCAGACACTAACTTAACAATAATAAACACTGACATCAAAGTGCACCTTGCACAGCAGGAAAAAAAAAAGACTCAAACATAGACCTCGCTCTAGTCTCCCCGAAAACAGTAGCATACAGTGACAGCAACCATCTCCCATGCTTCGCCACAGTAAAAGGAAAAACATCTATAAGGAAACTAAATAACTCTAACAGTTTTAAATATTGGGCATCAGAAAACACTGCAGACTACAAACCAAACCATGAAGGAAGAAGTCTACAGAAAATCACAGCCAACTTTAACCATGGTGGGCAGAAGAAATTGAAGAGACATGGATGGACAAAAGAACCAAAGTTAAAATATGGCAACACAGCAGAAAATCCAGCACTGTAGCTCAGAGCAAAAAACAGTAAAGTGAAGAAATAATGAAACAATCAGTCAAACATTACATGTTACTAGCAAGTGAAGAAATAATGAAACAATCAGTCAACCATTTCATGTTACTAGCAAGTGAAGAAATAATGAAACAATCAGTCAAACATTTCATGTTACTAGCAAGTGAAAAAATAATGAAACAATCAGTCAAGCATTTCATGTTACTAGCAAGTGAAAAAATAATGAAACAGTCAGTCAAGCATTTCATGTTACTAGCAAGTGAATAAATAATGAAACAGTCAGTCAAGCATTTCATGTTACTAGCAGGTGAAAAAATAATGAAACAGTCAGTCAAGCATTTCATGTTACTCTCTCTCTGAACCTTAAGTGCCCAGGGCACATGGGGCTTCCGCAAGGGTTTTCCACAAATGCCTGTCTTTCGCCTTTTTTTCTGCTCTTGCCCAGGTGAGCCCTCTATTGCTCAACATCCTTTCTGTTGTTCTTCTCCATGTCTCTTTTGGTCTACCCTTACTTCTGCTCCCCTGTGGTGTCCATCTTAGTGCTATTTTTGGTAGTGAGTTGTCAGTCATTCGGAGCACATGTCCCAACCATCGCCAGCGTCTTTCCTCAATAATTGTTGTCAGTGGTTTCATCTGCATTTCTGCCAATAAGATGTTATTTCTTATGGTGTTTGGCCAAAATATTTTTTTAATTCTACGTAAACATTTAGTCTGGAAAGATTTCAACTTGTTTTCTATGGTTTTGGTGATTTTCCAGCATTCACTTCCATAGAGTAGTACACTTAGAACATTACTCTTAAATATCCTGATTTTCATATTTATGCTTAGTTTATTTGATTTCCATATATTCTGTAGCATTGCAAAAGCCTGGTTTGCTCTAGTAAGTCTGCTGTTGATGTCCTCTGTGCTGTCTCCATTTTCTACTACTCTGCTGCCAAGGTATACAAATTCGTTGACCTCCTCCACTAACTTGTTATCTACTATGAGTACATTTCTGTTGTTCACATTTTGCTTCATTAACTTTGTCTTTCCTACGTTGATCTTTAGTCCTATGTTGTTTGCATTCTGGGTTAACTTGTTTATTTTATCTTGCATATCTTTGTGACTGCTTGATAATAGACAAATGTCGTCCGCAAAGTCAAGGTCCTCCAGCACTGTGTCAAGGGTCCATTGTAATCCTCTGCGTTTGTCTGATGTTGCCTCCTTCATTAACCAGTCTACTGCCAAGATAAATAATGTTGGTGATAGTACACATCCCTGTTTCACTCCTGTTTGTACCCTAAAGCTGCTGGAGGTATGTTCTCCACAGATAACTTTGCACTGAAAACCCTCGTATAGGGCTTTGATTACATTAACTATTTTATGGGGGAGGCCATGCCATCTTAGGATTTTCCACAGTGCATTCTGTTGACACTGTCAAAGGCTTTCTCAAAATCTATGAATAATGCATATGTTGTGCTATGCCACTCATTTGCCTGTTCTAATATTTGTCTAAGTACAATATATGGTCTATGCATGATCTTCCTTTCCTAAATCCTGCCTGCTCTTTCCGAAGTTTTTCCTCAAGTGTTGGTACAATTCTGTTGATGATTATTCTGCAAAATACTTTACTAGTGAGTGGCAGTAGGGTAATGCCTCTCCAGTTCCCGCAATCTCTGAGGTCACCCTTCTTTGGTAGTTTTACTATAAGACCAGTTTTCCACTCCTCTGGGGCTTTTTCTAAATCCCAAATTTGTTGTAATATCCGGCAAAGTTGTTTTGGTGTTTCTGTTTCTTCTGCTTTCAACATCTCAGCAGTCACTTCATCTTCACATGGTGCCCTGTCTGATTTTAGCATCTTTATCGCCTCTTTTACTTCATTTATTGTTATTGGTCCTGTATTGATGTTTAGTTCCGCTTTTGCTTCAGGTATATCTATTGCTTGTGCTGCTTGTGTTCTGTTTAGTAGGGTGTTAAAGTGTTCCCTCCATCTTTCAATTTTTTCTCTTTCTCCACTGACCAGTTGTCCATTTTGTGTTCTTACTGCACTTTCACATCTTGTATTGAAGTTACCTGTCATCTGCTTTGTGATTTTATATATGGTTTTCATGTCATTTGTATATGCTGCTTTCTCTGCTGTTTCTGCTAAGTTGTCATAATATTGACGTTTATCTTGACGGCATGATTCCTTCACTTCTTTGTCTTTTTGTGCATAATTACTTAAAACTCGTTCTTTAAGCCGTTGTGATTTGGTGTTCAGTAATTTTTTCTTGATTTCTTTTCTTTGCTCTATCTTTTCCCATGTGGTCTCACTTATCCTTTCCTCTTTTCTCCTTTTCCGATATCCCAGCACCTCTTTTGCTGTTTCCTGTAGTGTTTTATTGAACTCTAATATGGACATTTCTGCTTCGTCTTGTAGGACACTGAAGCGGTTCTTAAGTATTATTGAGAATTCATTTCTTGTTTGCTGGTCTATCAGTTTTCTTGTATCAAAATGTATCTTTCTGTGTTCTCCGATTCTGGCTTTCCTTAATTTTAGTTTTATTTTTGCTACCAGAAGGTTGTGATCACTTCCTATATCTGCTCTTTTCCTTGCTCGCACATCTTGTAGTGACCGTTTCCACTTGTTGTTTATTAGTATGTGATCGATTTGGTTTTCTGTGGTTTTATCTGGTGACCTCTAAGTCACCTTATGGATGTTTTTATGTTGGAAAATTGTCCCTAAGATGGTCATCATGTTTTCTTCACAGAAACTGCACAGTCTTTCTCCGTTTTCATTTATTTCTCCGATTCCTTCTCTTCCCATGATTCTTCTTCTATCTTCATTTCCTTCACCTACTTTTGCATTGAAGTCGCCCAAGATGAGTAGCATATCATGCTTGGGTATTGTTTCTACTGTGGCTTGGAGGCTGTTGTAAAAATCTTCTTTTAATTCCTCATCAGCTGCTTCTGTTGGTGCATAACAAACTATAATAGACAGCTTCGTGAATCTTGAGTTGAACCGTGCATATAATAATCTCTCATTTATTGGGGTCCATTTCAGCAATGCTCTTGATGCTTCTTTTGTTATAATCAATGCTACTCCTCCTTCATGAAGATCTTCTTTACCTGACCATATTATTGTATCTTCTGTGTGCTGTGTTGTTAATTTCCTTCTGCCTTGTCCTGTCCATCTTGCTTCTTGTATTCCTAGTATGTCTAGTTTGTATCTGTGCATTTCCTTGATGGTTTGTGCTAGTTTTCCAGTCTGGTTTAGTGTTCTTACATTCCAGCTGCCTATTTGTATCTTTTGTTTAGGTTCCAGGAGGTCTGCAGTCGGGCTGGGGACTTCCAGTGGCTGGCTTTCATCCACAACCTTCATGGGCTCAGTTTCCTGATACGCATTTCTCCTTCCACCTGCATTTGCTTTTTCCCTTGCTTCTGTTTCTGTAGCAGTCTGATAGTTTTTTACCAGATAGGGTTGCTGGCCCTATGCTGAACCCTCCTTAGTCGCCTTTTACGATCATGCATGGTAGGGTACAGTGGTCCTATTCTTTGCAGATCCCGGGTACCACACGGGGGATTTCATGTTACTAGCAAGTGAATAAATAATGAAACAGTCAGTCAAGCATTTCATGTTACTAGCAAGTGAAAAAATAATGAAACAGTCAGTCAGACATTTCATGTTACTAGCAAGTGAAAAAATAATGAAACAATGAGTCAAACATTTCATGTTACTAGCAAGTGAGGAAATAATGAAACAGTCAGTCAAGCATTTCATGTTACTAGCAAATGATAAATAATGAAACAGTCAGTCAAGCATTTAATGTTACTAGCAAGTGAAGAAAAAAAAAAGTTGGATGGATTTTGCACAACAGTCAACATTTTAAAAAATTCTGGAAAATTCTACTGAAGCATGAACCAACAGAGTAGAAGTGAACTTTTGTGCACAGTACAGGATGAATATGGAAGGAAAAATTCAGTACAGATGAAGGAAAGGGTCAAGAGTTATTTAAAAAAAGATATCTGTGAGAAGCGAATGAAGGAAATAACATAGACTGTACAAAAACCAACAAATGTATAAACAGCTTACTAAACAGCTTAACAAATATATAAACAGCTTAACAAATGTATAAACAGCTTCCTAAACAGCTTAACAAATGTATAAACAGCTTCCTAAACAACTTAACAAATGTATGAACAGCTTACTAAACAACTTAACAAATGTATAAACAGCTTCCTAAACAACTTAACAAATGTATGAACAGCTTACTAAACAACTTAAATGTATAAACAGCTTACTAAACAACTTAACAAATGTATAAACAACTTACTAAACAACTTAACAAATGTATAAACAGCTTACTAAACAACTTAACAAATGTATAAACAGCTTACTAAGCAACTTAACAAATGTATAAACAGCTTACTAAACAACTTAACAAATGTATAAACAGCTTACTAAACAACTTAACAAATGTATAAACAGCTTACTAAATAACTTAATACATGAAAAAAAATAATAACAACAGAAGAGGTGAAAGAAATCATAACACATTTAAGAGACAGCACACCAGAGTCAGATGGAATCTGTCATTCACATATAAAACAGTCAACCAGAGATGATATCTGAGAAATAACCAAGGACTACAATGAAAGCGCCAACACTGGCCAGATTCCAGAACATTGGTTACACAATCGCCTCATACCAACACCCAAAACCAGACAAAAAAACAAAATTCTCTTAAGACCTTATTGCACTGTCATCCTTCAGAACATAAATGAAAAAGATCATGAAACAAATAATAGCAAAAAGAATCTCATGGGAACATGAAATCTAAGACTTCCTACCTGAAATAGTCTGAGTATGCCGGCAGGGAAGAGAGACAACAGTAAATGTGACTACAGAAGTGTATGAAATAAATGAGGCATTTCAAAGAAAAAGATGAAGCCTTAATGGTAGCATTAGACTTAGAGGATGCATGTAACTGAGTATAATACACCATGTTGTTAACAGTATTGGTGGAAATGAGAATTGAAATCAAACTTGTGGCTGGAGCTTATGCTGACACTTTCTCAACATGCCAGTGGAAATTGAACCCATAATACAAGCCTTAACATGGCTGATGACAAAAAAATGCACAGTGAACAGCCATCATTATGGATTGCCAAAGTCAACTAAAGAAGATAGAACATAACGCTGAAAGAAACGAATGGCTAGAAATAGTAGCAAAATCAGAAGTCCAAAGCATCACATGGTTATACTAGAATGTATAAAACAGGAAAAAATAGGAGCAGCTTTATTACTTAACAATTACAAAGTTGTGACGTTTCGTCGTGAGCCTTAATCATACAAAAACATACAGGACGAAGAAGTAAAGAGAGGAGATAAAGTATGGATTCACATGAATGCTATTTAAAATAATTTTTAAAAAAATAATAATAAATAAATAAATAAACAAATAAATAAATAAATAAATAAACAAATAAATAAATAAATAAATAAAAAATTAAAAAAAAAATTTTTTTCTAAAGAGTCATTCATTCATTCATTTGCATGTCCCTTGCGGAACTTTGCCTCCCAAACAGCACTCCTGTAGGCCTCTCGGTTGTGAGCAAGATGGCCTGCTGCTGATGCATCCATTTCCAGATCGTCAACGATGTCTTGCAGCCATCTTCGTTTCGGTCTTCCTCTTTTTCTTTTTCCCATTATGTATCCTTCCAATACGGTCTTCTCTAAATTATCATGACATTTAATGTGTCCAAAATATTTAAGTTTTCTCTCTTTAATCCTCTTTACTTCTAAAGAGTACTTAGCTGTAAATTGTAAGGTGTAAAAAAAATTTTTTTTTTTTAATTTATTTATTTATTTGTTTATTATTTATTTATTTATTATTATTATTATTTTAAAAAAAATTATTTTAAATAGCATTCATGTGAATCCATACTTTATCTCCTCTCTCTACTTCTTCGTCCTGTATGTTTTTGTATGATTAAGGCTCACGCCGAAACGTCACAACTTTGTAATCGTTAAGTAATAAAGCTGCTCCTACTTTTTCCTGTTTTATACATTCTAGTATCACAGCTTTACTGCAGTGCTTCGTGTATAGTTATATACTTATACACTAATTATTGTGTCACATGGTTATACTGTCTAGAGTCAAAGGAAGTGAAAAAGCAGACCAACTAGCAGTAAGGGCCAATCAGAATAGCCTCGTCACAGTGGACTGAAGGAACCTATACAACTGTCCAACAAAAAAAAAAAAAGAGAAGAACAAGCCCAAAATCTGCCATCAGTAGCACACACCATGTAGTACTTAGAGAGCTACAAGTAACCAAGGTTAGTGGGTGCAGATCAGTAGCACACACCATGTAGTACTTAGAGAGCTACAAGTAACCAAGGTTAGTGGGTGCAGATCAGTAGCACACACCATGTAGTACTTAGAGAGCTACAAGTAACCAAGGTTAGTGGGTGCAGATCAGTAGCACACACCATGTAGTACTTAGAGAGCTACAAGTAACCAAGGTTAGTGGGTGCAGATCAGTAGCACACACCATGCAGTACTTAGAGAGCTACAAGTAACCAAGGTTAGTGGGTGCAGATCAGTAGCACACACCATGCAGTACTTAGAGCTACAAGTAACCAAGGTTAGTGGGTGCAGATCAGTAGCACACACCATGTAGTACTTACAAAGCTGTAAGTAACCAAGGTTAGTGGGTGCAAATCCCAGTTAAATGCTCTGACATGTTGGATGCACAACATTGAAGTAACATCTCCAAAGAAAACTGAATGATATGCTGCTGTCAAAAGCTGAAGACATGCCACAAGTATGATGAACTGGCTTCCTAGGACCAGCAACAGAGCTAGGGCCTTCTCAGACACTAATAAGATGTCCTCTGTATTATACCTTAGTGACGTGAAGCAGGTTTAGGAAAATACAGACACTAATAAGATGTCCTCTGTATTATACCTCAGTAACATGAAGCAGGTCTATGAAAATACAGACACTAATAAGATGTCCTCTGTATTATACCTCAGTAACATGAAGCAGGTCTATGAAAATACAGACAAACTAATAAGATGTCCTCTGTACTATACCTCAGTAACATGAAGCAGGTCTATGAAAATACAGACAAACTACTAAGATGTCCTCTGTATTTTACCTCAGTGATGTGGAGCAGGTCTAGGAAAATATGGACGCTAATAAGATGTCCTCTGTATTATACCTCAGTTATGTGGAGCAGGTCTAGAAAAATATGGACACTAATAAGATGTCCTCTGTATTATACCTCAGTTATGTGGAGCAGGTCTAGAAAAATATGGACGCTAATAAGATATCCTCTGTATTATACCTCAGTGATGTGGAGCAAGTCTAGGAAAATATGGACACTAATAAGATGTCCTCTGTGTTATACCTCAGTGGTGTGGAGCAGGTTTAGGAAAATATGGACGCTAATAAGATGTCCTCTGTGTTATACCTCAGTGGTGTGGAGCAGGTCTAGGAAAATATGGATGCTAATAAGATGTCCTCTGTATTATACCTCAGTGATGTGGAGCAGGTCTAGGAAAATACAGACGCTAATAAGATGTCCTCTGTATTATACCTCAGTGACGTGGAGCAGGTCTAGGAAAAGCACTGATACCATATTCCCTGTGTACTATATGTATTTGTTGATTCTGGAATAAACACACAGAAAAATGATTGAGATAAAACACTAAACAGGTTGTATTCTTTGTATTTAGATTGAAATGGTACAGTTCTTATTGTATTATTTATATTTAGATTGAAATGGTACAATTCTTATTGTATTATTTATATTTAGATTGAAATGGTACAATTCTTATTGTATTCTTCGTATTTAGATTTAAATGGTACAGTTCTTATTGTATTCTTTGTATTTAGATTTAAATGGTACAGTTCTTATTGTATTCTTCTTATTTAGATTTAAATGGTACAGTTCTTATTGTATTCTTCATATTTAGATTTAAATGGTACAGTTTTTATTGTATTCTTCTTATTTATATTTAAATGGTACAGTTCTTATTGTATTCTTCATATTTAGATTAAAATGGCTACAGTTGTTAAGAATTTTTATTATCTGTTTAGAAGAATTGTTTGCGCATAACATTTCTCCTATTGACAGTTCCTCCTTTGTAGAGTGATAGCCAGTGACATAATTTTGTTATGTGTAGAATGACAGCTACAGAGCAGACCTCCTGTTATGAAGAGTGACATCAGTTGTCAAAATGTTTTTCTTATATAAGAGTGACGGCCATCTTCCAGTTCAAGATTACACATGTGATTGAGTGACAGTAACAGATATGTACATTTTGTACAATGTTATGACCTGTACATCAGAAATGAGATATTTAAGGAAGGGACACAATTTTTTAAACCAAAGAACAGGAAAAGAAAAACAACAGTGCAGTATGTCAGTATGTAATTATAGAAAGCCCAAGCAGTTTAGCATAAGACGTGTTGGCTTGGGTGAATTTCTGGAAGAGCTCCAACAGGGCTGCAGATTCAGTAAACCAAAACATCTGTCCTGTCTGACTCCTCTTTTAACTGACCAGCTTCTATATAAATGGTAGATTTTTACCAACTGACTCCACCAAAAATTGCTCCTGATTCACTCCACCTGCCAACCCTGACCTCCAGAGGGAACAGAGGAGGCTAAAAGCAATGGACTTGAGCGTCTTGGAAGTTTGTGACCAGCGAGGAAAACACTGTCAGTGATTCCCAGAATGAACAAAGGACAGGGTCAAGAAAGAGCCAGCAGACACAACTGTGCCTGGAAAACTCCCAGCTCTACAGCCCTAGACAGGAGAGAAGTTTCTCAAGTTTTCTTGTGCTCATTTGCTTTTCATGAACTTGCCTTCATTCTGTGCTGAATAACATTTTAATATTAACTCTTAAACAACCTGTACCAAAAAAAAAAAATTAATTTCCATTCCATTCACAGTTACACAGACTCAAAACCTGCAGTGTATGGTACAGGACAACGAAAGAAGCCCAGAAATGAGACCCACCTTATTACTACAATCTATGATGACCCAGAAACAACGGACCCTAAGGAGCCGTTGTTACAGAGAAGTGAACCATCAACCCTGAAGCATCGACAGTCACACATGGACAGGTTTTCTTCTTCTGATAAGAACAGTTAATCTAAGCTGTGTCTCTGTTGTTATGACTCTGTCAGCTGCAGTTATAAGAGATTTATATGTTGATTATATGCAGCTTGTCAAAAGTGACACATCAAACAAAGGCACATTTATCATTATCATGTTGCATGTATGATAAATTACAAAAAAAAATAATAGCCAGATATGTCCCTGCAGTGAAACAGGCTGACAGTGGAAGTTATCCAACAAGACTGAAGGCTATACAGAGGGTTGAGGAAAAAGTTGTGGTCTCTGACATCCCTAGTGACATAAAGGCTTATTTATTCACATCAGATCTCTGGAGGCAACAGCAGAGTTTTATCTGAGGTTAAACTCTGAAGGAAGGAAGAAATCATCATCATGTGACATGACATGCCATTTGACCTGTGGTAATTATGTTTCTTCAGTCTTCCCAATCTCTGATGCTTTCTGGCATGTCTGTTAGTGATTGTATATCAAACTTCATTTTGATCAAAGTCAGATATAAAACTTGATGGTGAAAATAGCATCCAGTTTATCATAGGAATAACTCAAGTCACAGACTGGACAGAGAAGAACAGGTCAAGATCTTCAGACTCCACACTGGCCGCAGTGGACTGAGATACCACATGTATAAAGAGTTGAAGATAGGTACAGTAGACTGAGATACCACATGTATAACAGGTTGAAGATAGACACAATAGACTGTGATACCACATGTATAACAAGTTGAAGATAGACACAATAGACTGAGATATCACATGTATGAAGATTTGAAGATAGGTACAGTAGACTGAGATACCACATGTATAACAAGTTGAAGATAGACACAATAGACTGAGATACCACATGTATAAAGAGTTGAAGATAGGTACAGTAGACTGAGATACCACATGTATAACAAGTTGAAGATAGACACAATAGACTGAGATACCACATGTATAAAGAGTTGAAGATAGACACAATAGACTGTGATACCACATGTATAACAAGTTGAAGATAGACACAGTAGACTGAGATACCACATGTATAAAGAGTTGAAGATAGGTACAGTAGACTGAGATACCATATGTATAACAAGTTGAAGATAGACACAATAGACTGTGATACCACATGTATAACAAGTCTTTAGAACAGCGTCATATAAGTAGTAGTTTCTAAGAGTGAGTTTCTGTCTATAAATGTTACACTAGAACCAGAATTATTTGAGTTGTACATCTTCTGGATTTAATGCAAATATTACTAGATCACTACACAACCACTGAAAAATAAAGAAATCCAATTTCCCCTCCTTCTCTCTCTATCAATGTTCATTAAGGGAGATACAGTGAGGGAAATTAAAAGGAGGACATCTATCACTCTTATGAAAGTAAAGCAACTAAAGAAGCTGTGGAGAGGAGCAGACAGAACCACAAAAAGAAGATTTTTAAGAGCGTGCATCTTTCCCATCGCAACATATGCATGTGAGACCTGGACACTTAACAAAACAGCTGAGAAACACATAAATGCCTTTGAATGTAAATGCTACAGAAGAGTTCTTTAAATATCATGGACACAAAAAAAAGAACAAATATATCCATACTACAAGAACTTGATATTGAAGAAGGCTGGCTAGTAAAGAGGGTTAAACAGAGAAAACTTAAATATTTTGGATACATTGAACGTCATGATAATCTAGAGAAGACCGTCTTGGAAGGGTACATAATGAGAAAAAGAAAGAGAGGAAGACCAAGGCGAAGATGACTGCAAGATATCGTTAACGATCTGCAAATGGATGCATCAGGAGTAGGCCATCTTGTTCACAACCGAGAGGCCTACAGGATGCTGTTAGGGAGGCAAAGTTCCGCCAGGGACATGCAAATGAATGAATCTCTCTCTCTCTCTCTCTCTCTCTCTCTCTCTCTCAACCCTCCTCCCCCTGCTTCCGTTTGCCATGCAGTTGTTTTGGCCCTTCTGATGATGTGACGGTTTTGACCTTATGGAGAATGATTGACAAGGCTCCACTGTGAGATGCAATTTTTAACCTCTAACGAGAGCGCTCATGTCCGATCTTACTATCGATCAATCTCGCCGATGTTCTTGACGAGTTGTCAACCTCTCATTTATATTCTGTCACGCTGTTGTAAGTACGCCATGATTTTCTTATCAATCATAGCATGTCCCTCCCACTGCCAACCCGGCTCCTCCCTTATCTTTGTCTGTCACAGTCCCCCGCCCCTTGTCGATACAATCTGACACTCTTTCCATATATGGTACAGTGAATGTCTGCCGCCAAGCGAGATCAGTAAAAATAATTAATCAGTGCGTGGCGTACACGCAAAAGAAAGTTATATTTACGTTCTGTAACAAAGTGTAGGCAACAGCTGGAAAGCAAAATCAATGCAGAACAACTGAAAATAATCTTAGTAATAAATTTTTCTTGCTCTTTGTTGATTAGACATGCTCTTCTTCTCCGTTGTTTCATCTACTAGCAGTCTTTTTCTTTCAGCTAACCAACGCATGATAACATTGTATTTAGATGTCATTTTGATTCCTCTTACCCCGATATTCTGATCAGAATATCTTTCTAGATGTTAAATCCCGTAGCAGACAGAGCACGTATACTGTTACTTTCCAAGACCCTACATTATACACAAAAGATCTTGTTGGAACACGCTGAATACACGAGCCCAAGAAAGGGAAATAACTTTATTGTAATATAATTTTCTTCTACAAGAAATTTCTGAAAAACGTCGTCCACTTTCATTTTTAAGGAAAATATTCCTGTATGAATTGTTATGGCCATTTCTGTGTTACATAGTCTGTTGGCTAGTAAAGAGGATTAAACAGAGAAAACTTAAATACTTTAGACACTTAACTGGCCTCTCTTAACAATGTCCAGGACCTATATACAGGTGCACAAATCTTGAATACCCCTCACGATTTGTTATAAATTGTAAGATACAAATTGCAAGGAAAAAAAATATTTGATCTAATTTTACACTTAATGCACAATGAAACACTAACTGTATAAATCTAAACAAAGGCTGGTTCCTTCCTTCCTTCCTTCTGATTTTCAAACACTGGGGGTATGATGAAGATACGTCCTTCTTTTTTCTTTCCATTAAGGCTCATTGCTGCAAATAGTTCGCCTACATAGAAGATGATATAAAAAAAATTGATGTCACCAACTTGAGAGAGAAAATTAGGAGTAGAGAGGAATGGAGGCGAACTTTATCTGCAGCGATGAGCCTTAATGGGTCGGAAAGCTGAAGAAGATAGATACGTTTATACATAGATAGATGAATAGATACGATTATAAAAGTAGACATAAGAGTAATCACACGTGTACAGAAATCCATAGAAGCAGGGATATGATTATCTTCACATACACAATAATAGACATGATTATCTTTATAATAATGTAGAGATATGATTACATACACATACACATTAAGGTAGTCTTATGATTATTATAAGCGCTTACACATTAAAGTAGATATATGATTATCTTTACATAGATAAATAAGGTAGAGAAACGATTATCTACGGATACACATAAAGTTACAGATATGATTATTTACAGATACACAGTAAGGTAGATTGTATTGAAAATATGGTTATTAATAAAAGTATTAAAATAATTCTCTTTATATTCCTTTAGGATTATTTCAGACTTAAAGATCTACAAACTTGTCTGACATATAAACTCAGTTGTCTTATGCGGACAGTGATGGCGCTATCACAATCTGTTACCTGATTTATGCACAAGTTTATCGCTTCATGTTATTGCTTCGTCTCTGTTCAGCTTTTGTTCAGAAGAAGGTAAAGCATAATTTTATGACAGGAACATTTTGCTTGTCAGTGTCTTCTGCTGTTGTTTCATATACTAAAATAACTCTGATCTAATATTGCATCTTCTTCTTCGTCGTTCGGTCAGAACATCGACACCAGTCCCTCTCACAAATGCGAGAATTCACCTCAGGTTTTCAGAATCACCGTAGAGCTTCTCACGTAGAGGGCTGGGGTCTGGCCAGGTCCTTTGCCTGAGTGGGTTGTGGAGCTCGGAACTCTGGAGGATGTGATGTGGAGGCTGTTATTCTTTGATCCAGGCACATAGGTTTGGAGGGCCAATTTTCAGCTTCTGGTGTCTCATTCTGCATTGTTCTGTTCTCGGTCAGAAGATTATCATTTGGTCAGTTCTTGAGAGTTGTGGTGTTTATCATCTGTTCTTGCGGTGGGTTGTTGTTTTTGGAGCGAGAGTTACGTTGTCTTGTAGTTTTTCTGCATGTCTGCGTCACTTTCCGCCCTGAGTCTAGCACATCCACCTTCATCAGCAAGCATTTCTTCCGAGTTCGTTTCCGTAGCCTTTAGCTATACCCGACCATCCTCCAAGACAGCAGGATTTGAGTTGTGCTTTGTCTGGCCCCTACTGAGATACCACATGTATAACAAGTTGAAGATAGACACAATAGACTGAGATACCACATGTATAACAAGTTGAAGATAGACACAATAGACTGAGATACCACATGTATAACAAGTTGAAGATAGACACAATAGACTGAGATACCACATGTATAACAAGTTGAAGATAGACACAATAGACTGAGATACCACATGTATAAAGAGTTGAAGATAGGTACAGTAGACTGAGATACCACATGTATAACAAGTTGAAGATAGACATAATAGACTGAGATACCACATGTATAACAAGTTGAAGATAGACATAATAGACTGAGATACCACATGTATAACAAGTTGAAGATAGACACAATAGACTGAGATACCACATGTATAAAGAGTTGAAGATAGGTACAGTAGACTGAGATACCACATGTATAACAAGTTGAAGATAGACACAATAGACTGTGATACCACATGTATAACAAGTTGAAGATAGACACAATAGACTGAGATACCACATGTATAACAAGTTGAAGATAGACACAATAGACTGAGATACCACATGTATAAAGAGTTGAAGATAGACACAGTAGACTGAGATACCACATGTATAACAAGTTGAGGATAGACACAATAGACTGAGATACCACATGTATAACAAGTTGAAGATAGACACAATAGACTGAGATACCACATAGTATAACAAGTTGAAGATAGACACAATAGACTGAGATACCACATGTATAACAAGTTGAAGATAGACACAATAGACTGTGATACCACATGTATAAAGAGTTGAAGATAGACACAGTAGACTGAGATACCACATGTATAACAAGTTGAAGATAGACACAATAGACTGAGATACCACATGCATAAAGAGTTGAAGATAGACACAATAGACAGAGATACCACATGTATAAAGAGTTGAAGATAGACACAATAGACTGAGATACCACATGTATAAAGAGTTGAAGATAGACACAATAGACTGAGATACCACATGTATAACAAGTTGAAGTTAGGCACCTGTGATACATTTGCTAGTGGCACTGGAAAAATAACAGCCTACTGTAGGACTGCCCTGCATATGATGAGCAGAGAAAGTGCACACGGCCGTCACCAGTATCAGTCCAGACCAAGCTTTATGGTGATGTTGACAGCCAAAAGTGAACCGACGTATTCTTTAAGGATATCCAACTTGTCATTTGAGATTGTTGACAAAAAAAAAAAAAGACTTGGGACAGGACACTGCAGACTGAAACATCGTCTTGTGAACACATTTATCACACCAGCCAGTACCAGCTCCAGCTCCAGCAGTTACTGTTTAGCATGTTTTACATGCAGATCCTAGCTGTTGCTCACATCAGTTCCACTTCATGAAAACTTATTCAGTATCCTACATCTCTTGAGGTCACCACTAAAGTTCATTTATGATCCTGGATTGTCCATTTCAGAACATGATGATGAAATATGAAATCAAGTTGGGGGTGGGAGGGGAAGGGGGCTGGGAGAGAAGAAATTAGTATGTTCTTTAAAGTAACCAGTGTTTTGTCTAAAGTAACCAGTGTTTTGTCTAAAGTAACCAATGTTTTGTCTAAAGTAACCAATGTTTTGTCTAAAGTAACCAGTGTTTTGTCTAAAGTAACCAGTGTTTTGTCTAAAGTAACCAGTGTTTTGTCTAAAGTAACCAATGTTTTGTCTAAAGTAACCAGTGTTTTGTCTAAAGTAACCAGTGTTTTGTGTAAAGGAACCAATGTTTTGTCTAAAGGAACCAATGTTTTGTCTCAAGCAGCCTGCATTTTCTCCAGAGGAACCTGTGTTTTTTCAAAACCAACCAGTAATTGAAAACATTTTTAACCTTCTAGTATCCATGAAAATCTTGGCGAACTACCATGCAAGCCCTATGTGACGTTTAGCGGCATGGAATGAATGTAAGATATAAGTGTCCATGATTAGAAAGAGAAATACTGCAGTGAAAATCAAATTTATAAACATCTTCATTTGATAGTTTAGTCTCATGTGAGTGTAATTTAATAAAATTCTTTGAAGTTTGATTTGTACATGAAATTTGTGAAAGTTAAATAAAGTGATATATTTTCTTTATGTTCGTATGGGTTTAATATGGTTTACAGTACAACTTGAGTGGATTTCTTGTCATATTCTACAAGATGTTTTCAATAAGTAATGAGATTGATTCCATAAAATTTAGTTTGTTCAAGATATGCATACATATACTTAAAATTCCTTGAACTTTGAATTTGACTTTTCCAGTCCCTGGGTTTGCAAGTTTTCACTCTTTTTTTCCTATGTGTCATATAATGAAATGTACAGGTTCTCTTCAGTTGTTCTACATCTCCATAAAGAATGTTGGTGATTGAGGAGTTTGGTGGTATCAGGTTATTCCGAAGGTCCTTCAATGCATTGCAGTCCAGCAGTTTACAGTTTCTTCTTCTTGTCTGTTGCAGTGCGTGTAGTGTATGGTCAGCGGTCACTCTGTAAGTGCTTAGTGAGGGTGATGTGTCCTGTTCTCAACCTTAAAATTGTATATTGGTCTCTATGACATAAGCTGTTGATGTGGTCTCTGGGGTTAGGCTTTGGCAGGTGTGTATATAGGGATCTTCTAGTTGGATTACTGGCCCATCAACTGCTGCTTGCATTTGTTGTGTATAATGTGTGTAGCTGTTCTCATGTTGGTGGAGATGTGGGGCTGTGACATGGTAGCTCCACTCTCAGCCAGTCTGTCAGCACGTTCATTTCCTCTGATATCTATGTGGCCTGGTATCCACTGTTGGGTGGTCTTGATGTCATAGGAGACGAGTTGGTTTATTGCACTGAGTATGTCAGCTGTAATGTGATCAGCTGATGGTATCCAGTTTTCAAGGGCCTGGAGAGCAGACTGGGAGTCTGAGAAAACAACACGGTTTTTTGGATGGGAGGCACTGTTGTGGTATTTGGTGATGGTGGCTGCCAGGGTGAGAGGCACTGTTTTGGTATTTGGTGATGGTGGCTGTCAGGGTGAGAGGCACTGTTTTGGTATTTGGTGGTGGTGGCTGCCAGGGCTGATAATATTGCCTGCATCTCTGCATCATAACTGGAGCAGCAAGATCCACAAGAAGCAGAAATGTGGCTTGTTATCTTGTCTAGAAACATTATGAGTACCTCATATCCTGCACTGTCTGTTTCCTTGAACGCTGACCCATCTGCGTATGCATGGATCCAGTCCTTGGGGTAGGATTCTATGGTCTCCAGTGCACACAGCTTTAGGGTGTTGGAATCTGATGACTTGTTCACTAATTTGTTCTTGATTCTGGTGTTAGTTTGAGGAAGTGTGTAGTTTGTGTTTGGTGGGATGTCTGGTACTTTTGTAAGTTCTCTGTCTTCAGAGAGTTTGTATCTTGTGTTTAACTTTTCTGCTATGCGCACTGGAGTTTTCAGTTTCAGTCTATTATTATGCTTCATTTTATCAACCACTGCTCTGTTAGGATGGTCTGGAGGCATGCGTTTATATCTTTCTACTGCCTCAATGGTTGAATTCGCGTCTTATATCTAATGATTGTGTGTTTGCATCACTTTCACATGCAGCTGTGGGTATTGGTTTCACTGCTCCACAAATGAAATAAATGGCTTGGTTCTGGATTCTGTCTTCTTGTGTATGAGAGCTATTTGATGATGTCGCCTGTAGGGGGAGGTTGTAATCTATTATTGATCTAACATATCCTGTGTACAGTTGTCTGAGTGTTGCTAAAATTCCTCGAAATAACATCCTTGAGCATCAGTTCACTGTTGCCAGCGGTTCTGCCATGCATCATAGCTCAGCTGGGAGTCTTGAACAGGGATCTCCCTCAAAGCTCTCGTCACAGCAGCTTGCATGTCATTAACGCGGCTTTTCAAGCTTGATTTGAGCCAGGGAAACAAAAAGAAGTCAGCCGGGGCAAAGTCCAGCGGAAGGTTGGCACAGCGTTGCCACTGTTTGTTTCGCCAGAAACTCTCTCACTAGCAGTGACGCGTGACTCGGCACATTGTGGCGAGGAACCCAGGCATTGCCCATCTCCAAGGCAGATGTCATAAAAACTCCAGCCATGAAAATAATAGAACACAAAAGCAAATTGTATTTTTCACAAAGTAACAATGTTTTATAGGAACTAACAAACCAAAAGATTAAAGATCTAGACGACCTGACAGATGTTCTGTCACTAGCGAGCGGTCTTAAAGCAATGGATTCCTACCCACAGTAACATCCAAGGAAATGAAGAGGTAGACAGACTGTCAAAAGAGGGAAGAGAAATGCAACAGATAATAGAAGCTGAACATATGAAGACACAAAGAATAAAAGCTGTGTATATAAATGGATAAAGCATCCCAAAGCAAAAAAACAGGTGATGAATACTATAAGCCAAGGTTTCTCAACCCAGATTCTCCAGAATCCTTGGGATCTGCAGGGGTTCTGCCAGAGATCGTGGGTAAAAAAAAAAAATCCTTGTTAGGTACTTCTTGTTTCTAGGGCTTAGTTACAAGTTTTTGTTTTTGTCTAAGACAGGTTGGTTAAAAAGTCACTTTTCATCATCATCATCATGTGCCGTGCCGACAGGCATTGGCTGTTATGCTTCTCCAGAGTACCCGATCCTTCATGCATGCCATCAGCTCAGTTGGTGATCTCCTCTCACACCATCCCGTCAGACTGTCCAGTATCATTTCTCTTGGTCTTCCTCTTGATCTTCTTCCCTCTATTTTTCCTGTTGTTATAATATTTTCAATGCCCCCTCTTCTCATTGCATGTCCTATGAAAGTACATTGTCTCTCTCTTATCTTTTTGACAAGGTTTTTTGTCTCTCCAGCTCTTCTCCTACATTCTTCATTAGTTATTTTTGCTGTCCAGGGGATTCGCAACATTCTTCTAATAAACCACATTTCTGCTTTTAGTTCTAAATAAGTGAAAACAATCTTCTTTTGCATATGCTATATACCACAAGCTAAAAGAAGGAAAAATATTTGAAGGTTGGGGGGGAGGGGGGAGGAAGAGCAAAATGGTTGAAAAAGGCTGCCATAATCTCTCAAGAAATGACGAAGGTATAACCTTCCGACTGAGGACTGGACACTGCAGGCTGACGCACCATTTATAAAGCTGAGAAGAACAAATCTTCAAACACTGATGCCAAGTCTCTCTCATAAATGTGACAGTTCATCTCAGGATTCCAGCATCGCTGTAAAGACAGGATTCCAGCATCGCTGTAAAGACTATCGTGTAGGGTGATGGGGTCAGGCTAGGTCCCTTGTCTGAATGGGTTGTGTAGCTGGCAAGTATGGAGGATGTGATGTCGTGTGAGTTGTTCTTTGCAGCAGGCACATAGGTCTGTTGTTCTTTGCTACAGGCACATAGGTCTGTTGTTTTTTTGCTGCAGGCACATAGGTCTGTTGTTCTTTGCTGCAGGCACATAGGTCTGTTGTTTTTTTGCTGCAGACATAGGTCTGTTGTTTTTTTGCTGCAGTCACATAGGTCTGTTGTTTTTTTGCTGCAGACATAGGTCTGTTGTTTTTTCATGCAGGCACATAGGTCTGTTGTTCTTTTTTCAGGTACATAGATCTGTTGTTTTTTGCTGCATGCACATAAGTCTGTTGTTCATTACTGCAGGCACATAGATCTATTGTTCTTTTTTCAGACACATAGGTCTGTTGAGTGTATTTTCAGTTTCTGATGTAGATGATCTCTCAGCCAGCAATGTCCTGTTCTCAGAAGAATATCACTTGGTCATTTCTTGAGAGTTCGTAGTGTTCGTTTTATCCATGTGTCCTTATATATGGGTTCTAGTCTATTCTTTGTTTCTTCATATATGTAACTTATATCAATCTGTTGTATTCTTTCTCTTTCTTTTGCCAGAATGTCTGCCTCTTCATTTCTTTGGATGTGGCAATGTGTGGGTATCCATTGCATGACTGCTTTATTGAATTCCATGCTTGCTAGTGACAGAACTTTTGTTAGGTTGTCCTGGTCTTTAATCTTTTGTTGTTTCAGTGCCTCTATGATGGTCTGTGAGTCCGTGAAATACTGCCTGCTTCTTGGCACAGTTTTTTTGTGTTCTGTTGTTTTCACGGCTGCAGTTTATGCTGCTTCTATCTCTGCTGTGTAGTTATTGGAGTAGGCACCTGTTGGCATAGCCATCTGTATTGTTTGATCTTGTTTCAGTTTTATAGATGTGTTTTATAGCTCTGCGATGTAAGAATGAGCTCAGCCAACATTTCCTCTAAGCCTTGCTTATATATCAAAGAGCTGCATCTTGTCCATCTTTGCTCTAACGTAGGATTCGCTGTTTATCATGGTTGTGACTATATGCATTGTCGATGTTTGGAACATGACCATACACAGTATCGATGTTTGGGACATGACCATGCACAGTATCGATGTTTGAATACCAATAATAGAAAAAGTCTTTAGAACAGCGTCATATAAGTAGTAGTTTCTAAGAGTGAGTTTCTGTCTATAAATGTTACACTAGAACCAGAATTATTTGAGTTGTACATCTTCTGGATTTAATGCAAATATTACTAGATCACTACACAACCACTGAAAAATAAAGAAATCCAATTTCCCCTCCTTCTCTCTCTATCAATGTTCATTAAGGGAGATACAGTGAGGGAAATTAAAAGGAGGACATCTATCACTCTTATGAAAGTAAAGCAACTAAAGAAGCTGTGGAGAGGAGCAGACAGAACCACAAAAAGAAGATTTTTAAGAGCGTGCATCTTTCCCATCGCAACATATGCATGTGAGACCTGGACACTTAACAAAACAGCTGAGAAACACATAAATGCCTTTGAATGTAAATGCTACAGAAGAGTTCTTTAAATATCATGGACACAAAAAAAGAACAAATATATCCATACTACAAGAACTTGATATTGAAGAAGGCTGGCTAGTAAAGAGGGTTAAACAGAGAAAACTTAAATATTTTGGATACATTGAACGTCATGATAATCTAGAGAAGACCGTCTTGGAAGGGTACATAATGAGAAAAAGAAAGAGAGGAAGACCAAGGCGAAGATGACTGCAAGATATCGTTAACGATCTGCAAATGGATGCATCAGGAGTAGGCCATCTTGTTCACAACCGAGAGGCCTACAGGATGCTGTTAGGGAGGCAAAGTTCCGCCAGGGACATGCAAATGAATGAATCTCTCTCTCTCTCTCTCTCTCTCTCTCTCTCTCTCAACCCTCCTCCCCCTGCTTCCGTTTGCCATGCAGTTGTTTTGGCCCTTCTGATGATGTGACGGTTTTGACCTTATGGAGAATGATTGACAAGGCTCCACTGTGAGATGCAATTTTTAACCTCTAACGAGAGCGCTCATGTCCGATCTTACTATCGATCAATCTCGCCGATGTTCTTGACGAGTTGTCAACCTCTCATTTATATTCTGTCACGCTGTTGTAAGTACGCCATGATTTTCTTATCAATCATAGCATGTCCCTCCCACTGCCAACCCGGCTCCTCCCTTATCTTTGTCTGTCACAGTCCCCCGCCCCTTGTCGATACAATCTGACACTCTTTCCATATATGGTACAGTGAATGTCTGCCGCCAAGCGAGATCAGTAAAAATAATTAATCAGTGCGTGGCGTACACGCAAAAGAAAGTTATATTTACGTTCTGTAACAAAGTGTAGGCAACAGCTGGAAAGCAAAATCAATGCAGAACAACTGAAAATAATCTTAGTAATAAATTTTTCTTGCTCTTTGTTGATTAGACATGCTCTTCTTCTCCGTTGTTTCATCTACTAGCAGTCTTTTTCTTTCAGCTAACCAACGCATGATAACATTGTATTTAGATGTCATTTTGATTCCTCTTACCCCGATATTCTGATCAGAATATCTTTCTAGATGTTAAATCCCGTAGCAGACAGAGCACGTATACTGTTACTTTCCAAGACCCTACATTATACACAAAAGATCTTGTTGGAACACGCTGAATACACGAGCCCAAGAAAGGGAAATAACTTTATTGTAATATAATTTTCTTCTACAAGAAATTTCTGAAAAACGTCGTCCACTTTCATTTTTAAGGAAAATATTCCTGTATGAATTGTTATGGCCATTTCTGTGTTACATAGTCTGTTGGCTAGTAAAGAGGATTAAACAGAGAAAACTTAAATACTTTAGACACTTAACTGGCCTCTCTTAACAATGTCCAGGACCTATATACAGGTGCACAAATCTTGAATACCCCTCACGATTTGTTATAAATTGTAAGATACAAATTGCAAGGAAAAAAAATATTTGATCTAATTTTACACTTAATGCACAATGAAACACTAACTGTATAAATCTAAACAAAGGCTGGTTCCTTCCTTCCTTCCTTCTGATTTTCAAACACTGGGGGTATGATGAAGATACGTCCTTCTTCTTTTTCTTTCCATTAAGGCTCATTGCTGCAAATAGTTCGCCTACATAGAAGATGATATAAAAAAAATTGATGTCACCAACTTGAGAGAGAAAATTAGGAGTAGAGAGGAATGGAGGCGAACTTTATCTGCAGCGATGAGCCTTAATGGGTCGGAAAGCTGAAGAAGATAGATACGTTTATACATAGATAGATGAATAGATACGATTATAAAAGTAGACATAAGAGTAATCACACGTGTACAGAAATCCATAGAAGCAGGGATATGATTATCTTCACATACACAATAATAGACATGATTATCTTTATAATAATGTAGAGATATGATTACATACACATACACATTAAGGTAGTCTTATGATTATTATAAGCGCTTACACATTAAAGTAGATATATGATTATCTTTACATAGATAAATAAGGTAGAGAAACGATTATCTACGGATACACATAAAGTTACAGATATGATTATTTACAGATACACAGTAAGGTAGATTGTATTGAAAATATGGTTATTAATAAAAGTATTAAAATAATTCTCTTTATATTCCTTTAGGATTATTTCAGACTTAAAGATCTACAAACTTGTCTGACATATAAACTCAGTTGTCTTATGCGGACAGTGATGGCGCTATCACAATCTGTTACCTGATTTATGCACAAGTTTATCGCTTCATGTTATTGCTTCGTCTCTGTTCAGCTTTTGTTCAGAAGAAGGTAAAGCATAATTTTATGACAGGAACATTTTGCTTGTCAGTGTCTTCTGCTGTTGTTTCATATACTAAAATAACTCTGATCTAATATTGCATCTTCTTCTTCGTCGTTCGGTCAGAACATCGACACCAGTCCCTCTCACAAATGCGAGAATTCACCTCAGGTTTTCAGAATCACCGTAGAGCTTCTCACGTAGAGGGCTGGGGTCTGGCCAGGTCCTTTGCCTGAGTGGGTTGTGGAGCTCGGAACTCTGGAGGATGTGATGTGGAGGCTGTTATTCTTTGATCCAGGCACATAGGTTTGGAGGGCCAATTTTCAGCTTCTGGTGTCTCATTCTGCATTGTTCTGTTCTCGGTCAGAAGATTATCATTTGGTCAGTTCTTGAGAGTTGTGGTGTTTATCATCTGTTCTTGCGGTGGGTTGTTGTTTTTGGAGCGAGAGTTACGTTGTCTTGTAGTTTTTCTGCATGTCTGCGTCACTTTCCGCCCTGAGTCTAGCACATCCACCTTCATCAGCAAGCATTTCTTCCGAGTTCGTTTCCGTAGCCTTTAGCTATACCCGACCATCCTCCAAGACAGCAGGATTTGAGTTGTGCTTTGTCTGGCCCCTACTCTGAGACCTATGTGGGTGACCCTACCAGGAGCAGAAGCTCCCGCCAGCATAGCTCTTTGGGTGATGGGGACACACATGCTCTCTCTCCATGGCAAGGTAACAGCTCACGAGAAAGTAATAATCTTATGAGCTTCATGTATACATTCTTGTGTCATTGTGAAACACAAAGCTTCGAGCTTGGCTTTGTCCGAAAATCACGAAATAAGAATTTAT